>JANZLP010000072.1:45426146-45439184 GCA_026930925.1 Chelictinia riocourii
TGTTTTTATCCAATTTTTGCCCCTCCTGTAGTTTCATGCAGATAAGAGGGGAATTCTTACATCCATATGATTCCCTAATGTTGAAAGCCTAAGCCATTTCAAATTCCAGGTACGTAAAGGAAATTTGCACTACAGTGATGTAGTACTTTGTTAAGAAAGGCACCAGTCTATACCAAGTTATCTCTATCTCGATACCCAAAAGCAAATGCTGAAGCATCACTGCAGCGTGCTGTCCGTGTGGTTTATCAAAGACCTGTTGTTGATTAGAAGTTACTTGAATCAAGCAGATGTAGCTTAAGGACATAAATACTCTTTAGCTACAATTAAAACATATCACCCAAACACCACTATTCTTCTAAAAGTATTCCTAGAAACCATAACTTCCCACATATCATAGACCCTTCTCAGCTCAGTACAGTCATCATGGCATTTGTGGTTCATTTGCATTGTTGCAGTTATTTTTTCTTCTTCCTGCACTTACAGTAAGAATGTATAGCTTTTAACTTTTAAATTCAGAAAGGAAAAAACAGTTGCAAAGGCAACTGAGTGCGGTTTAGCAAGCATGACTACTTTTTCCATCCTTTAATGATTTTGTCACAAGCACGGCTGTCAGTAGCTAGCCAAAGACATCCTGCCTCCATTTCTTACACTGTCAAACCTGCATGTAATTTCGCCAGCACCACCTAAAAACATTAAAGTTAAATGAATAAAAGAACAGTTTTTCTATAGGACACTGAGCAGACAAGGTTTTTCTTTAAAACCCAAAGGAAGTATATACAAAAATGTTTTAAAAGCTGTTAGGTGACCATTCATCAAAGAAGCCTTGCTCAAACCATGTCAGAATGGCCTCATGGCTGTCAATCACCACCGTGCCAGTTCCAGAACAAGAACTGCCTTTTCTTGCTACAGTGCTTTTCCATTGCTTTTGTTCAGACTGAACTAGAGTCAAAATGGGAGCTACGTCTTGTGAAGTTTCCTTCATTTCCGAGTTCAGTAATATATGGTATAGTAATTTGTACCTTCTTTTAAATGGGGGGAGGGCATAAGTGACAAGGCAGGTAGTTGTTTCTGAAGGCTTTGCCTTCTCTTATCTAAGGATTGGCACTGGAAAAGTCCTTGTCAGATTCTTTATGAATGAGTGACACCTGCTGGACAAAATAGGCTTTTAAAAATGTATCTCTGGAGTTCCATATCTTACTACTCTAGAAAATGGAACTGAAGAACAGCCACAGCTTCCTTTAAAACAAACAAACAAACAAACAAAAAAGCAAAATGTTGTATCTGCCTTCAAAGTTCTCAGTCAAATCAAGTGAAGGCTGTGCTAAAAACAAATGAGCTATCACAGCATTAGTCTCCTCGTTTTTTCTGTCTAGAAGAGTACTCTACAGAGAACTGAGCAAAAACAGGAATTACATTTCATGGAACCCTCCCCTGCCCTACGCCACAGGTAGGCTTGGGGCCAGTCTCCTGGATGGACCCTCAGACCCTCCAAGTAGCCTTGTCCCCAGCCCTGCCTTCGACCCTGCCTGCTTTTGCTCCTACCTGGAGCCCACATCCAGACCCTGGACCTGGTTCGTCCCCTGCCTGTGTCAGGGCGCATCCGTGGAGCCCGTTACAAGTCCCTGGCTCTGCCCACCTGGCCTAAGCCCAGGGCACAGCCCACACCAGCATCATCCACAGCTCCTGCGGTGGCTGACCTTGCACAGCCTCACTCCTCCTGCTCTATAATTGAGAGCCTAGCAGTGATGCCTCTACCTTGTGTGGTAACCATTCTACAGCTGGCATTTTAATTACACTACTTGCTATGGACACACTTGGAATTCTTATATTGCATATAATGAAATCTACAGACATTTCTTCTGACCTTGGTAGCTTCAGTCAGTAACTGCACCATTTAGTTTCATCATGCTGCAAGATGTTTGTCAGGTGAGAGAACTGCCTCACCTCCCTCCCTCCTTTCCAAAAAATACCTTCCAGAAACAATGACATTTCTCTTGCCTAAGATGTATCTCTGAATACACCCTTCCTTTAGGAAACAGCAACCATAACCACCACCTTTATGTACTTTTAATTAAAAACAGACATAAGATGAATTCATAAAGAGAGAAAATTTATGGAAAAATAAAACCAAACTATGCTGACCAATTGCTGGCAAGAGCTCAGTTCTTCCAGGGTCATGGAGAGGGTTTTTGGACCCCTGGCCAGTAATTACAGCTGTTACTCACTCCAGATCTACAGAACCTAAACAAGTGCCAAAAAATAAAGGTAGCTATTCTCTAACTAGCAGTCATTACATAGATACCATTGCATTTCTAAAGTTTAAACAGCATGTCTTTGAACCATCCATTTACTTTTAAATTGTACATGTCAATACACAGCTAAAGAAAGCAGAACCAAACTTAACTATATACTCAAGTGAAACTAAACACGCATTATTCAGATACTGAACAGCTCGAGAGAATATATTTTATCCATTTGTAAATCCTTTCACGACTTTTAAAAAAATGAAAATGGCTGCTCCATTGAGAGACTCATTTTATAGCTGTTAGTCACTGGAACATACTGGGCAGAGGCTTTTGAGCATTTGTCTCAAATGAATGGACATGGATTTATCAGAATGCCTAGTAAGCTTATTTCAACACACAGTTCAGCACTGCAAAACATTTAGAGCTATGCAGTTCATCCCAGAAAATGCTAACAGAGCTCCATACATCACAGATGGGAGAAAATCCATAGGATATGGCTATTAACACATATCCTATAAGCACTCAGCTGTACTGAACTTTTCAATCTTTTGGATTTAAAATTCATTGTGGCAGAGGAGCAAAGACAACCAAGCTTGTTTCTCAGTCTAAAATGGTGTTGAGGAACAAAGGAAACATTTTTGTCAGGTTTTAGTTTATTTTTCTAAAAAGCAAAAGTATGAAGCTAATAGTTTTCAGTATTCAAAATAACTCAGCTGGGCATTGTTTAAAATAGAGTTAAAATACATGACAAAACCCACATGATAAAAATGCAAACCATCACACAGTTCTGCAGTTTATCACATGGTTATTACAGCACCACATAGAAACTGCGTATCTCAGTTAACCAGACACTGTAAATGGCATCTACAATATCCTAGCACAGTGCACTTAAGATTAAAAGCAGTTACATTCTTAAATATCATCCCCTATAGGATCAAGTATCTACAAGCTTACCAAAAAAAAAAAAAAGCCCACAAAAAAACCCAAAACAAACAAAAAAAAACCCCAACCCACAGGTTTATACTATATTCCAACAATCCTTTGGCTAGTTAAATTTAAGTTTGCAATCAGTTACTCCCGCTGCTTCTTCACACTTAAAATAATATAAACTAGTAGCATGCTTATGGAAGTAGAAATAAACTTGGTCTTAGCACTAGCCAGCCCAGCTCTCTTGGCATGTGTGAGTCACTCAGACTAGAAGATAAACAACCAAAAGGAAAATTACTGGCTGGGCACAGCAGAGAGAGCAGGGTGCTGGCCATCCAGGCAGAGAGTCGTGGTCTTGCATCGCGCCCAAGCTAAGAAGCCTTCCCAGGCTGGAGCACTGGGGAAGGTGCTGACACACTGTAGTGGCACTTGCAGAAGTCACCAGAATTCAGCAGTTCATCAGAGCCACCTGAGAAGCTGCTTGCGCCGTGCACAGCTCCTGCACAACAACTGCTGGCTGTTCCTGAACGGCTCTCCTCACCCACATTATCCTCTCCCTTCAGCATTCAGCATAACAGAATCCTCCTATTGACTCAAGTGAGGTATAAGGTTTCACAAATAGATATAATATGAGCAACCTGGCAGTAAAGACTGAAGCAAGCAGTCTGCATTTTCTGGCCAGCCGTAATAAAAAAATCATTACTCTTCAACATCTTACAGAATACTCCCCACTTTTATTTAAAAAGATGGTAGGTATCAGGTTATGATACACAAGCAAGTTATCGCACATCAGCTGCTCAATTATAACTCTTCATTTGAGGATCCTTCCCTCAGGTACCCCTATTAACTATGTGGCTTTTTACTCCTTTCATCATCAATTCACAAGGTACACTGTGGTACCCCCAGGGTAACCGTGGTCACATTAAAAGTTACCATGGAGAAAACGATGTCTGCCCAGCAATATTTACTATCCCACCCCGCAAAACGGCCTTCCCACCTCCGGGCTCTTGGCTGCGGGTGACAAACCGGCTGCGGTCGCCCGGCCGGTTCTCCCCGCCGGCGTGCGTGGGACCGGGAAACCGGCCCCGCGTTGGGACGGGGGGAACCAGCCCTGCTTTGGGACGGTCGCCCTCTCGGGTTGCCCGCTCGCCCCAAGGACGCGTTGTGTTCTTGGGGACCGTGCCCGTGGTGGTTCGTCCTGCCCAAGCCCCCGAGCGAACGTGGGCCGGAGGAGGAGGAGGAGGAGGATGCTCTTTTTGCGGCTGCCGGGGCAGACCGAACTCTCACCACTGATCCGTCCCGGATTTGGTGGTGAACCTGCTAGGACAGGGGTTACAGGGAAACGAGCCTGCTTGCTTAAGTCGTTAGTGTAGCTATCCCCCAAGTGTATGACACCATACAGGTCATAATGAAGTGCAAAATGGACTTAAGTGTAAGGAACCCAGTTAAGACTCTCACCTCAGCGTTTAACCAAGCAGCCATGTTACTGCACGTAATCGTACAGGGAACCCAAATACAGCAATTAAGTAGTATACGAGACTAGAGATGGACGAGGAGGTACTAATCGAGACTAGAGATGGACGAGGAGGTACTAATCGGACGCTACACCAGGTGCATATTAAACGAGCAAGCTTAACACAGGAGGAAATAAAAGAATACCCTAGTTCCCTACGGGCCCTGCGGAGAATGGCACTGCTGCAGCGTGTTTCACTAGAACTAGACTCTTTTCCACAATGCAAAGTAATTCATTTAACAAAATAAATGTTCTTAATGTTTTCCTTATTTAGGACATCGATGGTGTTGGGGCTAAGTACCATCTGGAATTGGTGTTAGAAGACATCCTCGACAAAGTGAGTTCAGATTTATTTAATTAATACGTTCTGTGGGCAGAAACTGGCACTACTGACACATAATAAAAAGCCAATGCTTTATGCTGCTGATCCTAGCTGAGGCCAGGGGACACACCAGTTAATGATACTTGGTAACATGTTTCAGATTTTTCTCTACCGCAAATCAGGCAAAAAAAACCCCAAACAACAAAACTTAATTCACCAAAAGGGAACCCCCATTTTTTACACCATAAAAGCCCCAAACCTCTGGTACCTACCACTATGACAGAAGAAAATGCTTGAGGGATGACAAGGACACTTCAGTATCATTCAATTTCAAATTGAAGTTACTTGAACCCATTACTCCAACTGAGTATCACAAGCGACATTCTGCATCACAAACACTGCCCTTTCTATCTTTCATTCTGCAGAAAGAAAACTGCCCTTATGGCATAGTCACGGAAATACTAAGAATTTAACCTTGTCTTAAATAATCACAAATCCCTATGGGCCAGACTCAGAGAAAACGGCAACTACCTAAAGACCTACATTTTAGAAGTGCAAATTACCAATATTATACATGTATTTAATGAAATATTAATACACATAATTAACTCTGTAACAGGACAGTACTGTTAACTGCACTGCTGAGGTTCTTTATCATCTGGGCAACAAAAACATTGCTCCAGATGTGCAATTCACAATTGAAGGAGAACTTAAGAACACAGATGAAGCAGATAACGTATTCTACAGTCGAATCAAGAGCCTGGAAAAAGAGCTTGTGGCAGAAAACATACCAGGTACAAGGAAGGGGTTTGGGCGAGAAGGAGGTTTTTGAGACAGTGTCCTCCACGGCCAGAAGCAAACCTGAGCTCCACTGGTGGTGGTCCACGATCCATATGGGAGCCCCTACTATAGAAGCCAGGAGCAAGGGGGATCAGGCCATTAGCCCTACTCTGAGCACATGCTGCTTCATTTTTCTCTTATTTGGGATGGTGTGTCAATCACAACACTATGAAGTTTATTCATCATTTCTGAAATCCGGAACCAATACGTGATTTGCGTGTGACTGTTCTTGAAAACCACCTGCGACTGTTACCTCTCCCTTTACGAGCGTCCTGCTCGCTGTTGGTGGCTGCCCTTGGCATAGTACATCAGACACCCTGGCTGTAGTACTGGGGTCTGCTCTTACTTTAGGGCAACCCCTGCCTTGAAGACGTTACAGAATGTATGTTAAGAGAAAGAATTGGGAAGAAAACACAGTGCTGATAATAGCAGCTCTTCCAAGATTACATGGAAGATCTGTGACACAGCAAGGAATGTAAGCAAGCGACTTTAGCACCAAACCCTACTATTAGGTGATAAGGTTCTGTTAATGGCTGCAGCTCCATGAATCTTGCTTAATATATATTGTTCATTTTGTTTGTCAGACAGCCACGGCCACGTGTCCCCAGAAATGGAGCCCATCCGCCAGCTAGCGTGGGTTGCCTCTGGCTATGTGATGTGGCAGAACTCAACTGAAAACACTAATTTCCAATTTGCCCAAATTAAAAGTGTGAAGCAAGTGGTAAGTTACCATCAATGCCTTGCAAGAAAAAATAGCCTTTAAGAGCTAAGCAGTTGTGGCATGTACTAGAGTACAGCTGAAGCTAAGTTCTTAAGCAAGAAACCTCAACTGCATCTGAACTTCTTGGTCCTGTTCGTTTTTAAGCCAGTGTTTGGTTTTGTTCCACCTACCCCTTTCCCTTTCCTCTAGCAAATCATGAAGGCTTTCACTCATGGCTTAAGCGTTTATTTAGATTACTCCTTCTCTTCATAAATTTTGTTTATAGAAGCTGTGTCTTCCTGGCAAGAGCAGTATTCTACCCTTATTTAGTTAAGAAAATGGACTCTTCCACCTGGAGGTCATCATGTTGATTACACTTTTATATTACTTTCCTGCCTTTCATCTGTAACGTAGGCCCAGCTGACAGTATTCTTGCATCTGCATGACATGCATTGGAATACTGTCCTTCATCTCTTGATCTACACCATGATCTAGCAATCAGTCACAGTAATACTGCTTGACATCTCTGCGATAGCCATGTCTAGGCAAATAGCAATGGGCTGCACCTCAAATTCAATAAAACACAATCTACATGGCTTTTGTTGGCAGTATTGCAGTCTCCATCCATTTGCTAGTTCACCTCAAAATGCTAATCAAGAAAATATTGATCTAATTCCACTCTCATCATTAGCTTTTTTACTTAGTTCTTCCCAAACTTATTTTAACTAATTTTTAATTATTTGGGGGGTGGGAAAACCTAAAATTAATTTTAATTGAGCTCTTAGACTTACATTAGCATGATGAGCATCAGTTAAGCTTATGATACGAAATTTGAATTCAGGAACACGTGTCACAAGACAGAAAGGGCACGGAATACTTCAGGACAAAGTATTTTCTACTTTCACTTATTTCTGAGTGGTTACAAGTGATGTGTTTATCTTGAGCAGATCTGGATCTGCCCTAAGCTAAGAAATAAAAATGACCGGCAAATCTCACTAAAGCTATTCAAATTAATTGAGTCATTAGCTGCCACCATCAACAGCCCTTCCAGACTTCTTGCCCGAAACAAGCTTAACTGATAAAGCAACTTGCTTTCAGAAAAGGTTTTAAAAGCAAAATAAAAAAATTTTGCTCTGATAAATTAATAGACTTCCATAGATTCTCCCAGTTCATCTCTGTTCTATTTGGAGAAAATACACTGTGAGTTAAGAATAACTCCTGAAGTGATGGTCAACTTTAAATTCAAGGAAATTTAGTATGTAAGCCAGGATAAAGAAGCAGGACTTCCTATTTAGAAAACCCAATGCATCAGGATTCTTCAGAACAGACTTTCAGAGGCCGAATGTACAGCCAGTGAATTCCCATAAAGTTCTGGGTATGAAGAAAAGGCAGAAACTCATTCTGGGAGTGCGATTTGTTAATGTTTTGCTCCCTCTGATGGCTATCTGAAAGCAGTTCAGACGCTGCAGGGCTGTGCACAAGCAAGATTTTAAAACCCTCTCTAACAAACCAGATGAATGGAAGGACAAGGCAGACAGAAGACTATTAAACTAAACCAGCTGTCATCTCTCTCTAGTAGTTTTGATCCTTTTCCCTGAAGAATAGGTATGTAAAGAGTATGTTCCAAAGGCCAGTGGGTGTTCTGTCACTCACACAATCACTCATAACTTGTTATCCACTGTAAGGCCTCTGGAGTTCCCTCCAAGTCTTATCCTACTGACAATTTTATTTAGGATTATTTGGGCTAAATTGACACTTTACAGAATCAGGTGTTCCCTTCCCAAATGAGTTCCTGAAGTTGATATATATCTAGTTTCTCTAAGGGAGGAATTAGCGTGGTTTGAAGTTTCACAGTCTCTCAAATCTAATTTTCGAGTTCACAGAAATACAAAACAGTATCATTTTGTTATAGTGACTAAGGTCCATCTGCTTTATTTGTTAACACGAGCTGCCAGTTTTATCTGAAATATATCAGAGAGTTTTTATGCTAACTAAAGAAAACTGATTCACTACTTTCAAGGTGGGGGGAAGCTCCAAATTTAGCCCTTTTCATCTTGTCTTTCCAGAAAAGAAGTGATGAGTATCTTGAATTTGACTACACGATTCTGCTTCACGAAATGGTGTCCCAGGTAAAGTCTTTATTTCTAAAAAGCCTTTTTCTGTTTTAAGACTGCCAACTGTGTAACCTCCAACTCAAACATGCAGATGGTGGGGCGGTCACAGATCTGATGCCGGCAGATCAGTTAGCAAACAGGGTGTGAGATTAGGGCAATGATCACTGTTGGTCTCAGCGTTATCACCTTCTGCCTCCTATGCAGGCAGGAGATAACAAGTCTCCAACTTGTGTCAGATGACAGTAATTTTCAGCTATTCTGGGCCCTTCTTGGGAACAGCAGAGGTTTAATATACTGGTCATTCACACAGCTTTCTCCTCTTGGGAGATACTATTGCTAAAGGGGCCAGGGTTAAAGAGAAGAAGCAGCTGCCAGCATCCTGGACTGCTTAGCTGCATTCCAGCTGGAGCTGCAGAGTGCTTCTATGCTAGAGGACAGCAGTGGTGGACCAGTACACAGAGGCATCATTCACCCCAGTAGCCCTCAGAAGAAAGCAGCAGAAACTTTGGTTCCCAGAACAGTTATTTACATTCTATGTTATTCCCCATCCTAATTTTGCAATCTGAGCAAGTGTTTTCATAAGGAAAACGCAGAAAATTTGAAAGAGTTCTCAATTATGCAACCTCCTGTAATAAATCATCCATGGATAACAATCACAAGATCTCACTCCCACTTGTAGCTTCACTGCTTCCTACCCCACTGCACTCTCAGGTAAGTTGGGGCATCCTAAGTTCTCTAGGAGGAAAAATTCATGAGAAGTAGTAGCTAACTATTTGCAGAGCAAAAGCATAGGTTCTTCATTGTGCTTGGTTTGCTGAAGGGCAGGTGTCCCAAAATATCAATAGCACTAAGAGTAAGAGGGTTAATCCAACACAGACATGCTTGAGCTGCAAAACTTGCCAAGAAAAATGTAGTTGCAGCAGCACGGAGCACAACACAGGCTGAAAGAAGCTTGCGGGAGAACTTTGGATATTTGGACAGGTCACAGGACTGCGTGTTACAGCGCTGACCCTGCACTGTTACTGATGCTTGATCAACCTACTTATCATCAGCCCAGGTATGGCTGTGTTACGGCAGTCAATTCCCGTTCGGTATTGTTCAAAAATACCTTCTCACTTTCTACAGGAGATCATTCCCTGGCAAATGACAGTTCTCTGGCACCCACAGCATGGCGTTCAAGTAACACAGGACAGCCGTCAGCCAAAACATGCATCGGAATAACGGACCACCTCGTGCCACAAGGGAAGAAGCTCAAATGCTACAAGAAGCATTTGAAGGGAGGGCAGATAAGTTCAAGAGGGTGGATATGCAATCAAGGTACAAAGAAAAAAAGTCCTTCCTCAATTAAGCTTTTCCTGTACATTGTGCTTTGATCTGATAATCCAAAAGGCACTTTCTCTGCTACGTAATCAAATTCTGCATCAAAGTAAATTAAAAAAACTCTGTTGCCAGAAGTAATACTTACGACACAGGTGCGGAGATGTTCTCCCTGAAGGCAACTTTTGGCTTTCCCATGATGCAAGGGCAACCATATTCTCTTTCCATTCGCTGCAGAAAAAAAACCAGAATGAAATACAGAGTTGTTCCATTGGAACAATACACTGGAAATTATTTTATTTACAGATCTTTCTGAAATGAGAAACTTAATCAGCGTTAACCAGTTTTTTGGTCTGGGGTTGGATTGATTTTTAGGGTCTTGGTGGGGGTTTTTTTTCAATGTTATGAATTATTCACTGTCATTCTGCAGTCATCCTTGTTTAGGGGATATAGCTTTAGATACAAGAAAAGGGAACAGCATTAACTGTTTTACTCAAATTTAAGTTTTCCAAGACAAAAGCCATCTTTTCTTCATTCTGTCAACAATTCAGATACATCTATTGTGTTAGACTCAAAGCGTAGACATCAACTTGAAAGAAACAAATAAATCACTACGTAACTATTCCCTCCTGCCTGCACCATCTCTTATTATAGAATATTTCTGTCTCCTGTAGGAGATCACTAACGGTAAAATTCTTTATAAGCAAAGGCTGCTAAAGCAAAGCGTAGTGCTTAATACAGCATTTTCTATAGAGTTGAACCAAAAAGTAAAAATATTCCAGGCAGAAATGCCATTTAAATAGTTTACAAGCCCTCAAAATAGAACCACTGGAGAGAAACGTTCTTCAAAAGTTGACTAAGAAGTTAAACTCTTCCCTAAGTAGCTAGTAGTGTTCACATTAATGCCACAGTGCTTTCCGGGGGGAAGGTCTCAAAATAGTTGTCACACGATAACCCTGATTTACACTAAAGCAAGTGGAACTGTGCACTTTCAAACATCCTGTAAACGTGACATCAATTACAAAATCAGGCCTAAAGGCTGGCACCAGTTAGCCCCTCTGCAGATAGATTTTGGTACAGCAGTGCAATGTCTTAGCCAGAAAGGAAGGAGAATTCTTGGTTGGGAAAACAGTCAAAACCAGAGTCCATGGAATGTGCTTTCCAAATTACCTGGGCATAGATTTCCAAGTGCAGTTCCCCCATTCCAGAAACAATGGTCTCTTTGCTCTCATCATCAAAATGGACTCTAAAGGTGGGATCTTCCCTTGTAAAGCGGTTCAGGCCTTTTGAAAATTTATCAAAGTCATTCTGAAAAACAATTACACACACAAGAAAACATGAGCATCCAGAAGACACACAACAAAAAGGCCTCAAATTTTTTTATTAACTGCTTAGCAGTTCTACTCTCATCAGGTTATTTTCTGAAAAACAGCCATACATTAATAACTGTATTTATCCCTCCAGTTACTTCAAGTCCATGTTTACCCAGGTCAAAGACATGCATCTTCTTTATGGCTAAGTGATACCATCTAACGCAATCACGTGCTGAGTTATCTGAACGGTATCTTCTTACATACTTTGAAGATTTTATTACACTGCTCATTTTAGTCTGTGGTCCCATATTTAGTGGCTAACCTGCATAAAATTATAAAAGCAGCAGAGGAAAGGTAACTCAGAAAAAGGTTGATTCATAGGCTCCTACCTTATTGGAAGGCTTCATAGCTACTGAAATGACAGGATCAGGGATGTGAATTGATTCCTGCAACAACCGTAAAGGAAGAGCTCATACAGTCGAGTTCCACTACACCTGGTGATGTAATTTCTCCAGAAAAGTTTGGTCACATGAACTCACGGTTACAAACAGGGATGACTGTTTTATACCAGATCGCACCTTCGGCCTCTCCTGGGTCACCGTTTGCATCCACCATGGAACTGCAGCCCACCAAAGGGGGAACCAGAGGAGAAAAGGCCGGACTCGCTCAGCCACCAAAGCACTTTACACGGCTCCGACGTGCTCAGCATTCCCGCAGCGCCCGTTCCCTGCCCGCATCCCGCAGCAGCCTGTGGCCACGGGTGCAGCAGGAGCCCAGCCGGCTCCACGGGGCCGCCCAGCACAATGCTGTGAGGGAGACGGGTACAGCACGAGGCAAATTGCATCTGTATTTAAAAAAGGAGAAAATTCAATATTTGGGGTCGGGGCAGGGGATGTAATGCAAGATAAATAATAGTCCTGGCAACCCTAGGGATACTTCAGGCTCCAGAAAAGCCATGGCTGAGAGCAGGCTGGTTTAATGTCTGCAACGCTGAGGCAGACCCCTGTCCTTTTAACATGTTCATTTTTACGGTGTCATTCATATCAGTTTCTCTTTTTCTTTACGAATTTGGACGTCCTTTGCACGGAGCCTCCCCGGAGCCGCAGGTCCAGCTGCCGTCCCCCAGGGACCAAAGCGGCACGAGGGTCTGGCACGGGGGAGCCCACGGGAGCCATCTCGGCACCCAAACCCCAAATCCTTCCATTTCTTTTTCACAGCTGACGTCTGCTCCAACTGCCCTCATGGGAGACTGAGATCAATTTTAAAATCAGACTTCAAATTGCAACCAAAGCAGCCCTGTGCCATCCCTCACTGGAGAATTCCATTCCTCCTTCCCTCAACACCCCACGCACAAGACCTAGAAACTAATCCGACCCCAGGGTGAGCGGGCAGAGGAGCGGGATGCAGCACGGAGCATCCCCAGCTGCCGGAGCTGCCGGCATGGAGGATGCTGCCCATTGCCTGGTGCAGGGAGAGCCGCCCCAGAGCCGTGGGCAGGGACCTTCTTGGGAGCACGGGAAAAGTCCCATCTTCCTGGCCCGGCACATCCTCCGTGCAATGGGGACCAGGGCCTGTCTGGGATGTGAGAAATCCCCAGGGGGAGCCAAGGGCTATTCCCACCCGGCCGAGACTTTATGGAAAGGCCCTCTTGTTCTTTGCAGTGGGAATGAGCTGGAAGGGGAAAACGTCAGATAAAGCCAAGGTTGAACAAGCGAAGGGAACCCGGTCTTTTTGTTTTTTCCAGTC
>JANZLP010000072.1:45586858-45599729 GCA_026930925.1 Chelictinia riocourii
CTGTAATCACTCTTATTTTTTTCTTAATTTCCATTGAATGACGGGAGGGAAGAAGTTTACTTATTTGCCTTTGAGCGACCTACTCTAGTGGAAGGTGTCGCTGCCCATGGCAAGGGTGTTGGAACTAGAGGATCTTTAAAGGTCCCTTCCAACCCAAACTGTGCTATGTCTCTATGAAAATCAGAGAAAATCACTTAAATCTCTTCTACGTGCAGTACCAATTAGTTTGATTTGAATTTGCTTTTGAGATTAAAGTAAACTATAGGGATTTTGCCAAATAAAACCAAGATAAACTTTATGATCCAATGGTGATTTAAGTACTTTTTGTTCTCATTTACACCGGCAAATTTGATCTGGATTACCTAAGAGGAGCTACATATCTAACAAAGCATTTAACAAAAAATTAAGAGAAAGTGTTTTTATATTGAAAACATCTCTCAAAACTAAAAAAAGGGTGCTTTCTGAAAATATTGTCAATACACTAATAAGAATTGGTTTAAAAGATTTTGCTAGACTTTGCATCTAAGCAGCTAATGTTAGACAGGGGGTAGCGATGTAAATCCCACTTGAGTTGCCATTATTAATCATTAATCTTAAAATAGATGAATCCATAGACACTGGAATCATACACTGATAATTTAATATAAACGTATTAGACTTGCTAATAATATTCTGCCAAGGACTGTTTTAAGCATCTGAAAAAAACAGACTAACTCATAGTAATAACATAATTTTAGACAGCATCTTAGTTTGGGGAAATATGTTTTATGTTACAGAATTTCAAAAGATAAAAATATTTTAAAATGTTCTCCTTATGCTTCTATTGTATTTTTACTTTATTGCTGGTGATTTCTACTTTTGACTAGCTAATGGGAATGTATTTTTTCTCTGTATTGCTATTACCTCTTCCTGCTACTTTCCAGGTCACTAATTTTTCTGCTTAGAGTTCATTCTGCTTAGACCGATATGCTGTCTTTTTTAATGAGGTTATTTCTGGGTTATTAGCCTTCCTGTTATATGATACCTTATGTGAAAGATCTAATTGATTTAAATCAAACATAGCTCCACTGTATTATGCCCTTCCAAAGGTGCTTGGAGCAGTAAGGCATTTGCTATGCCTCTGCCTAAAGGAAGGAGTGGACTAGAATATCTTCTACCGGTCTGTATTCAAATCTGTTGAAAGGGGGGGCTCAAAACTGCTGTTTGGCCTGTAACTGTCAGGCCGAGCCACCGTCGTTAGTATATCCCTAGTCCAGAGGATGAATATTAAAATTTGCATTTATCACTTACGTTGTGTACGTATGCAAGAGGGTGTAGGTAAATTTGCAGAACTGTGTGTTTGTGCATGTTGGACATGCACATCTATATGTATGGATGCATATATTTATACAGTGTGATAGCCTAAATACAGGGTTTTTTCCACTTCTGCTCCAATCTAATGGACAAATCTAATGAAATTGAATAGAGATGTAATTCCAGCTGCAGAGGATGCAGTAGAAATTACTGTTCTTTCTGCAAGTCTCGTTTGTGTCTGTATACGCATCTGTAATATAGATAAATTTATTAACTTCTAGAGTCATTCAAAGCTTTCTAATCCAATTTGCTGTCGAGATTAATAGCACTTTGACATTTAGTGCTATAGATGTTAAATGTGCTACACATGCAAAATAAATTGAAAATAAACTGCACTGGTTTCACCAGTGGTGAATCCTATCTTGTCCTCTCTCAAGACCTCTTTGGAAGCAGACTGAAGTTCTAGGTTTGTGAAGAGGGATAAACAAGGAATGCATTTTATTGCTGTTTAATGTCTTTGGGGAGTTTTAGAGGTGCTTTGCATTTTTTGCCCCCCAATACTCATTTTATAGTGTAATAACTAAGAAAGGACTGTAACTGTGATGTGGTTAACCTGGATTATTGAATTATGGCTTAGGTCCCTGAGGATTAGCAGGACAGCTGGTATAAATTAGCGTAGTTCCCCTGAAACCCGTGATGCCCTTTGATTAATATGAACGGAAAATTTGATCCCCTTTGCCTACCTGATACAAACAGTTCAGCTCCGAGGACAGCAGGCTGCTCAGGGGAAGCTGTTGGAATGGGGCTTTCCAAAAGAAAACTGCTGATAAACCAAGAAAGAAGGAAAATTAGAGGAAAAATATGAAGCGGAATAAAACCACAAAAGTACTTGTGTGAGGGGTCCTTTCCTCGGAGTCACTGGTCTTCCTTTCGGCTGGTTGAACGTCCGTAAGGGAGGGTGACCGTGCCCCTCGTGGCACTGCCGGGCCCCGGGGACGAAGCTCTTGCCGGCAGTGGCAGTGCCAGGAGCGTGGGGTCTGGTCCCTTGCAGGTCTCCGTATCGCCCCAGAATTAACTCCACTCTCAGCGAAAACGGAGCCATCAGAGGTTTGCATCCGGACGGTCTCCCTCTGCCCAAGACTTTTCCTCAGCATGTGAAGAAAACATTGAGCTAACAGTGGTTTTTTCGGGGAGTAGGGCGATGTTATCCCCCCCCCAGGTTCACTTTCAGGCAGTGAATGGAAGGGGGAGGCACGACGGGGTTTGAGCTGACGACCCGCTCCCTGAGCTGCCCAGCTGTCCCACTAATGCCGAAGTCTGGCGTTTGGTGAGGATGGCAAAGCCTTCGCCTGAGAGAGTGAAGCCTTCGGTCCCAGTCCTGGCCGAACAGGTCTCCTCCCTTCTACCCCAGCTCCTAAACAGCGGAACCTGTACGTGTGTTGGGTTTGGGTTTCTTTTTTAAGACTAATTTTGCAATCACTAAGCATTGTAGGTAGTGACCAAACCCCTGTTCACGTGTTTCTAGCTTAAACAAAACCAAATGTTACTACGGCTCGTGTCCAGAGCATTCTAGGAGAGTGTAAGACTGGTAGGGTCCGAGTTAGGGGAAATGGAAATTGCTGTTTATACATCTTTTTGTAGGCCTTAATTATCTTTTCTTTTACTCTGCGCAGCTTAACTAAATCCAAATTGGCTGAATATAGTAAAGAATCTTTTTATGTACCTTAGCTGATGCATTTTTTATTAGTAGGAATGGCCAAAAAAGAAGTCTTTCTAATTTATGGATAAATAAAATCCCTCCTACTCATAGATTGTGATTCCAGGAGGGTAAGACAGTAAAAGTCTGAAGAGCACACCTGCAAATCAGATTGCTAGCAGGCTTGCAGAAAAAGAAATGGATGTGTATAATAAGCATAAAATATATTCTAATTAAGTCACACAGAGTCAGACTCATCCTTGGTGTAATTCCAGTGCAGCTAGTGGAGTTACCAGAGAGAGAAGTTCAATGTTTAGCTTTTGAAATCTTGCTTTTTAAAACTGTAATCTATCTGGCCTTCCTTTTTGGCTTTGATAGATGCTCACCCACCATGATGACACATGAGTTTGTGGAAATACATAGATTGTTGCAGTGACAGAAGGCAGAGCCGGGACTCTTTCCTGCATTAGCAACTGCCATCTCTAAAATAAACAGAAGCTTTAAAGAGGCTCTTCTCCTACCAGACAGTGTTACAAGAAACAAAAATAATGTACTGAGTATCCCTGACCTTGGATCTTTTCATGTAGCAAACAATTACTTACTTGGATAGCCTATTAAAAAATACAAACAAAAAACCAACCCAAACCTAGCAGCGACAATAAGGATTGCTGCGAGCTGACATCTGGGGAAGATCTGCCTTTTTAAGACTTTGCACTTACCCAGTTCAGTCTCTCTGTCCAAGAGAACACCTGGCTGTCTGCTTACGTATTCTGCTGGGAGAGGTCTGAAAGTTCCTCAAACTTTGTTATTTCTTTGAGACAACCTTTTTTGATATATATATATTTTTTTACAAGCGGTAAATTCTTTTCCTTTTTTATTAAAAAGAAAAAAAGCCTTATTCTGAGCATAGAAAACAGTATTTGACTTGTACAGTACAAGACTATGGACTTAATGGTCCGACTTTCCAGTTCTGCAGTCTGAGCTGGCAGACTTCAGTCTTTCTGCAAAATACACTTAAATCAAGAACTGCAACAGCAACAGAACCCCAGAGCTGGTTTGAAACAGAAGGGCCCCCCCTGCTTCTACCTAGCAGACAGGTAGAATGAACTGCTTTGTAAAGTGCTTGTCCAAACGTGTAAAGAAAGCTCTTGGAAACTTTGAAGTATCTTCTGCTTTCGGAGCTGGGCTTCCGCTTCACACTGACAAACAGTTTGTCTTATGCGCTCCCCAAGAATGCCTTAACTCAGAGGCTGCAGTAAGCAGCCTTGTCTACTCAGCATCCTCTCCTAGCCCATCAGGGTTTGCTCTTTCAAGAACAAAGCAAGATGGGTCCCACTTTAATGAGTAGGATGTCAAACGTAAAGGGCCCACAATGTTCAGTTTTGTTCTCTGTATAGAGAGAAAGCAATAGAAAAGAATGCCCAGCCACGCTATAAGCAGCTCTAGATGGGCACATTCTGTCTGTCGCTGCAGAAAGATTGGGGGTTGGAGGAGGCAAGTGCAGCTTCACAGGAAAGTCTCCTATACAGGAAAAAAAAACACCCCTAAACATGGACATACACAACATACAAGTTATATATTCCCAGTTTTGTTTATTTTCATGGAATGCTAATTTAGTTACAATATGTCAGTTCGTAACTACTGAAATGTGACATTAATTCATCTCCAATGCTGCAGAACAGTCTTGATTTATATATATTGTTTTAAAACAATCTTATTTTACATAGTTGAGGTCTCTGGTGGTTTTTAAGCTCTGATGCTTAAGCACACAGCAAGCTACAAACCTTAGGTTTTATATTTATACATATATTCTGTGTATTCAGACAACTGCTGTAAGTTATCTATAATTTAATATTTATAAAAAGTGCATATACTGGTACATATGCACAGCTAGAAACACTTTTACTACTGCCTCCCTTTTTATAAAAAGCTGTGTAACATACAGCCATATTATTCTCACTCACTGCTATTAAAGTCTAGATTTGTATCGAGCTAACACACAAGAGTACAGCAGGGTTGTTTTTTTTTTTAATCATTCCCTGTCTTAAGTCTTCTGGGAACAGTGAGTTTCCCTTCCCCTCATGCAGCACATCGATTTCTGAATTAGACTGCAATATTAAATAATTAATATACTTGCCATGATTGATGTTTTGCATTAGTTGAATATTAGGTTATCAATCAAAATCCACTTGGTTTAATGTAATAATATTGAAAAAGTGTCACTGGCTGTTCATCCAATTTGTAGTTGAGGCAGCACAGATAGTAATATTGGTGTAACACAAGGCTCTAACGCAGGAAATGCAGTGGTTGAACATACATAAGGCAAACATTATCAAACTAACCAGGACAAGGTTGAGGTTGTCCTAAATAAACCTTGTGGCACCTGTCACTTCCAATGAAAACCTCTTTCCAGCTGGAGGCTGCTGTGCATCAATCAACGATGACAACTAGTGAAGCCATGGCATAATTTGATCTTTCTACTTAAACAATAATTATACAAATAAGACTTCCATTACTACTATATTTCCAATATTGTTATGCAAAATCAGACCTGTTGCTACAGCTCAGCCTAACACATAACCTTAGATGTCTACAGAACACCTTAATCATTAACACCATAAACCACTACAAATAAAAGGCAAGAGCAGTTTTATGCACATCCAATATTATAATACTTCTATAAAGGAACACCATAAGAAAGTTATAGCAATTTTGTATCATTATCAGGTAATAATATTTTATCCAATTTTTATACCACACCACATAGTTCCTAACAAGATACATATTTGCCTTTCAAACCATCTCCAGTGCACCACATTTACTGTTTTGGTTCATTAGGCAAATTTGGGTTTATTATTGAGTTTTTCCTTTTTCCGTCAGAGAAGCTCTGGAATTCTGTTCCCCCTCCATAGTCAAGACTTTGAGCTGTAAAATACTAGTTGACGTGCATATGTTTTAAAATTATACATTAAAACCAGTAAGCATAATACTCAGGCTAATCCAAATGTTAGCTTTTGGTAATGCCAGGGGAGAAAACTGCAGCTGAGCTAAATTTGAATCATGGCCATGAGGGACCTGTAACAACAAGCCAGAAATTCAATTAAGCAAGTGTAGCCAGCTTTTGGATTACTCAAAACCATAGTGTAGGTAACTAACTGAGGTAGTGTTAACTTATAGGGCTAGTTCCTTCACCAGTAAACTAAACTAAAAATATTCACGAGCACTTGCTGGAAATCTTGATTTTAACCTGGACATATATTCACAGTCATAAAAATAGGTCCCCGTATAAAACTAACCATTAATCAAGGGAGCTGAATAATATGCAGTATCTTCAAAAAATCCATACTTTAGCTACTATAAAGTAAGATTTCACAAATAATTTACTTTTTAATAAATGTATAGCAGTTTTACACAGGGACTGCAGAACTAATACTTGGTTTTGCACAACCGAGCTTAACGAATTACTGGGTACATTTAGACACAGTACTCCAGAGCAAAACACCCGCAAGAAGCTACAGCGTTAACATCATACCGCAAATGCCGGTGACTTATTTTGTTACTGTGAGGCTACCTAAACCCAAAGAAATTTCAGAGATATTTTTATTTATCACCAAAATAAGCAATTGAGCTTGTTAGTACAGTGGGTCTCCGTTACCCTCTTGAAAATGACAATTACTAGAGCTGAGTTTAATCTGTGCTGCTATTCAGATCAGCAGCATCAAACTGGAAGTATCCTGCAGTTTTAAAAAATTCATTCCAAATGAAAACAAACCACTTCAGTCCGCATTCTTCGGTTCCTCTCAAGTTGTCATCAACTCATTCTCAACGCTTCCCATATATCCACAGTTAATAATTTTCTTTGCCATGGTTTTTCGGTTAGAATCCGTAGGCCATAGGCCAGTTCTGTGGACTATCTGTGTCTATGGATATTCCAGGACAATCCGGGCCTCTGGAGGCCCGCAGTCCCGCCCCTGCTCCAGGCAGGCTCAGCTGTGAGGCCAGACCAGGCCGCTCGGAGTCCTGAAAGGACAATCTCCCTGGGCAGCCTGTCTCGCTGATTAAACCTCCTCCCTGGGAGCATCCTTCCTCCTACCTAATCCGAATGCCTTTTTTTATTTTTCCAGTCTGTGCCGGCAGCACCTTTCCTCCCACCACACACCTCCTCGGTGACCGCCCTCCTCACCAGGCCCTGGCTGCTGTCGGGTGCCCTGGAAGCCATTTCTTCTCCAGGCTGAACCACCCCCGTCCCTCCGCTCCCCTCACAGGGCAACTGCCCCAGCCCCGACCGTCTTGGTGGCCTGAACTCCACACTAAACAGTCCCAACGCCTGATTTTTCTCCTCAGGAGCCAAAGGAATAAATAAATCACCTCATCATTAGCAAGACCTTTGGCAGAATCCCCATCCAGTTCCACAACATTAACTACAAGCTGCAAAGAACAAGGTCATGCGCAGCATGTCGGGTCGGGCTGCACCGCGCTCTCAAATAAAGGCCTTTTAACTCCACTCTTCGTGAATGCCAACACGTCAGTGCTGTTGATCAGGCAGCATTGGCCCAAGTGGTTGCAGATAATTTTCACAAAACTCTGTCAAAAATCTCTTGGATCATTCAACAAGCACGTCACAAAATACTTGCAATACTCTCTGTCAACTATCATTTTAAATTAATCCCTTTTTTGTCTCAGTATTCTTCCTGGATGAAGGGCCTCATAGTCAAGGATGTTCTTGGAACAACCTCATGTTCTCCTGTTCTTTATCCTCAGGTTAACATGCTTCTACTGCTTGCTGTCGTCTAATGGCCTTCCCTACAGCTCTTCCTCCGAGTAACACATACATCCGCTATTTTTCTTTTGCATATTATCAATCCCTCCTTGTATCTGGATAAATAACCTCAAAATACACAGCTGAATCTCTTCAGAAGTCTTCAGAGCTTCTTAATGAACTTCAGCAGGCGACAATATGTTAAACACTCACCAATACAAGCAACATGAAACAGGATAAACATATTATGCTAAACCCAGCTTGAGTGGTGGTCTAGTCCCTTCTCCCACCTCCCTAAGCTCTGTGTTGAAGGCAGATAAAGGGAGAGAAGACAGAAATGAGAAAAAATAATACTTTAGATGTTAGGAATTATACCAAGGGGTAGGGTAAAAAGGATGACTGAGGCTACTGCCAAAAATATCACAGCCGCTGCCTCTCCTGTCCTGAGCTGCTTCGGTGTGAGAAATCTATGTTGACCCAACACGGCCAAAGTGAGGAACAGTCTTACTAAATGCAACTGTAGTGGAGGTGATGGCTATGGGAGAAGTAGTCTCGTCATCTCTCTCTAGACTTTTCTTTTTGTACATCATCTTTATTTTAGTAGATTAGCACCTCAAATTCAATGAGGACTTTACCTCATCATTTTCTGGTTCTGATACTCATAGTCTTCTCAAGGCTGAATTGCCAAGAGATGCTTAGCTTGTCAGTAGGCACTGTAAAAAAAAAAAATCCAACTAATCTAAATCAGATTCAGATAAAGAATTTATACACTAGCCTTGACTACTCAATCTGTCAGCATTGTTAATACTCCAAATTTCTGACTAAATCCCAGCAAACACCAACAGTCGGTAACAATTTCCTTGCACTCTCAGAATGGGGAAATCCTCCATCTAAAACTCTGCCAACCTGTGGCAAGATCATTTCTCCCAATGGTGAGTTTAAAGGCCAATATCTCATGATTTCCCAGACTAGAGCTGGACCCTGTATATTCCTGGGAAGAAGGAAATTAGGTTTCCAAGTGATTACACACTATTGAATTCTACCCTGGGATATCCCAAGATAGAGAACTTCTCCCTCGCTTATTTTATATATTTAATCTTTGCTGGATTTACTTTCCTTGGCCTTAAAAGTCTGTACATCAGATTGAAGGTATTCCGAATATTGAATTTTAGAGGACGTGACAAATAAGGAATAGGTTTTTTCCCACTAAAGTTTTTAAACTGAAGTTTTAAACTTTTTTCTAACTTTTCTCTCACATGCATATTTTGGAATAAGGCATGGTGTGTACATATACACACGCAGTTTAATCACAGCTGGATGGGTAGCCTGAACAATCCACTCGCGACCTTGTCACCATTTAGTGATGCATTTACGCAAACATTTAAACCATGTTATATTCTGGAATGGCGTCACAGACTAACGTTAAGCTCACAGAACATGCCAGACATCAAGAGTAAAACAGTCATGGCCAGATCATGCCTATGTTCAATTCCAGGAAAAGAAAAGCCTGGTATAGAAAAAAGTATTTTCTCCCTATCGGGAACAACAAGAATAAAAGCACACGATTATTACGTTTGCATGGTGACTGTTCAGAAGGCGCTACATATTTGAAGTTCTTCCCCGAGCTAGGCTGAATTTCAGCTTCAGAGTCCTGGATGCAGTTTTTAGAAATGGATACCCCCATCATATTCCACTAAATTTTGTAGGTTTTGTATTGTTGTGTTTTCTGTAAAATTATAGGCTAACGTTTCCAAATCTGACTTCAGACCATAGATACTTATTTCAGTAGGCTTTGAAAGGCACAGCAAAGATTACATCAAAATCTAAGCCCTATGCCTGTCCTCTCCTTTGAAACCATCTTTAAGAGGACAGTGCTGATTCTCCTGGGTGAACAGGTAAATTCATGCCTACTGACTTGCGATGACAAGCCGGTCCAATACCACAGTGATGGTCTGGCAGAACTGCTGGCAAAGACTACGTAATGTGCAGAAACAGAATTCCAGCAAACGTGGTGCTCTTCCACACTACTACTTAACCTCCTCTGGATTATAAAGAAAAACCTGAAAAGTAGGGCTATATTTTTGTAGCCGTAAGTGGAAGTTACGTCAAAGGGAGCATACAAAAGGCAAGAGGAGAAAACCATAAAAGAAAGCTATTTCCTCCTGCCTCTCTTATACAAAGACGAAGGAAAAAAACTTGAGTTTTTTGAAAGCAACCAAATAACGTAAGCAAACAATATTACCAACAACGAAAATCAAAATCTTTGCAATCTACTGACGACGCAGGGTACAGAAAGACTCTCAGTACTATGTGTATCTCAAAGAGAATCCCTTGACAGTTGTAATGGCTTTAAGAGTTGTGGGTCCTTGTATCTAAAGCCCCTGTTTTCTTCCATTATTGGAGATCCAACCAATCTATAAAATGACTACAAAATAAAACGGTGAAAACAATTCAGCAGTGCAGTGCCAACATCGGAGAGGGTAGGGGGGAGAAGAAACACAGGGCAGTATCTGGCTGTTATTCTGATAGCACTAAGCATCTGGAAAACCAGCATAATACATTAGTTGATAACTTTCTTTGGTGCATAAAAGTTCAACAAGATGAGCTATAGCTAAACTAGTAATTTTATGCTGCTCTTTCTAATCTTTTTGATGACAGCTTGTTCTGCACAAAAAAGAGCAAATAGTCAGGTAATCCTACCCTCTGCTAGAAAAAGTCCATGATATTTTTTGAAAAAGTGTAGAATGTTGTTTTGCTCTTACTTAATATCAGATTCAAATGTTCTGGAACTGATCCTGAAGTATAAAGACTCCAAAGCTGAGGGTGGTGTGCTCAGTGGCTCCCTCGCTCCAGTCATCCAAATAATTTATTGCACTCAGGGAAAAATAGTAAGAAGTTTGGGCAATTACTAATAAATTTAAATGTAACAAAGATTCAAGATGATATGAAGGTCGCTTCTCAAAAGCGGGAAGAAAAGCAGAAGTCACACACACACACAAACACATACGGAGTAACTTGGAACTGCCGAAGAACTCAGTAGAATATAATGCAAGCTCAATTGAATCATGCTAAACCCAGGAACTTTAAACAGGGCACAAGGTGAAGGAATTTCCATAATATGTTATCCTAGAGAAAAGAAAAAATGAGTACCCAAGAGATCTCATCAAATATTCGGTGGGGGGGATGTGGGAGGGAAGAACACACGACACGGGACGGGACACCAAACCACCCTGGCTCACAGGGTAAAATTCCAGATTTTATGCAATTGAAATAAATACTGAAACTAAAGGGGGGAGGGGAGGAGGCAATGGACAGACAAAATACAGAGTTGATAGGAATTTTTTTTGTAGGGTCTGTTTGAAAATATTGATTCTTTTTCTCCATAAGTATTTCTCAGACAAATGAGAGCCAAAATAACTACCCCAAAAGTCCCAGTCCTGTTTTACCAAGACTTCAGGTCAGATATGGAAATCCTAAGAATTATCAAAGCAGATTTCTTTCTCCTGGTTGCCAGTTCAAGCCATTCCTCACATAAACCTGGCAATTCAAAGGATCTCATAACAGGCAAGTCCTCGCGGTTTTTATACGCGGAGTGGGTTTTTGTGGGGTTTTTTTCCCCCTGGGTTTTGGCTGGTTGGGTGGGTTTTTGTCCTGTGCACGGGGTTCCCTTCACAAGGAGTAAAACCTTGTTAATCAACGTTTGCATTCCTAGCAAACATAAGCAATTAAGCTTCGGGCTTTGGAATGTCACCATCTCTGTTAACCAGATTATTTGGTAATCTTAAATAAATTAGACAACTTTGGCCTGATTTACCTTCTCTGTAATATTATTTAGTAGATATTCAATTAAAACACATCCTGTAGGTGAAAGCATATGAAAACATTTCCGTAATGGACATTAGTGGTAGTAGGAAGTGTTGCTAATTAGCCTCAAAGTACAAAATAGATTACAAAAGTAGCAAAAAGCCCAGCAGTGTAAATGCACACAACGCTGCACTGAATATTAAACAAAGCAGAGCAAGTTTTAATGTTGGTAAGCATAACTATAGTAAAAACTCTCCGGACTAGTAAAGAGTGTTACAGGTTAATGAGGAACATATAAAGAGTGCACAATAATTATCATACCTAACACCTTACCATCTGTGTTTGGATGACTGCAGAATATAAACACAGTTTATCAGCATTAAGTCTGAAACTAATTACACATGTCTTTCTATTAGCATACTGTTAGGATAAATATTTCAAACGTTAGATTTTCCTCAGCTGCTCTCAACTCTCAGTATGGAAGAATATTAAATTTAAGTCAGTGAGAAAATTTAAATGTTCTAAGCACTAAAACAATTTGAGTACAATCAATTTTCCATTTTCTGAAAGCTTCTAAATCCTCCTCATTCACCCAATTACTACTGTACTTAACCTAATGAAATTTTATTCTGCAGGAACAATACTATTCTTAAACAAATTTTTGAAAAATATAAGATTAAAAACTTCTAGACAAAGAATAAACTCCTAGAGAAAAGATGCAAATAAAATTACTATCATAATCTTTTGTTTTTTATTTGCAAGTATAAAACTGAAGAGAAACAAAAGCATGGAACATAGCATCTGTCATATCAGAATATAAAAAGATGATCCTGGCACAAAATGAAAAAGCTCTAATTCATTTGCAAATCAAGCCTGCCAGTTCTATTTCAAGCTGGCGGTAACTGTCAAGAGTTAACAAGATAATCACTTTCAATCCTGCCTTCAATGGTACATTACACTGTTATTCCATTCAATAAGGCCGTTCTTTGGGGCACTAGATGAATGGTTTTCATTTCTAACTCACACAAAAAGTTGCAAAAAAAATCCATGGGGCTTAAGAAAGAAATCCCTTTATGGGCATTTATCTGCCGGCACTTGCTTTTAGGCAAAATGAGATATTTGGATACATTGGTGTCCATTCACTTCCTCTATTCCTTCAGGCCCTCAGTCTGTTGATAAAAAAAAAAAAAAAAAAAAAAAAAGCACACAAGGAAACCTCAAGCCTGTTTTGTTTGGTTTTTCCCTTTTAGGACAAGATATGAGACTAATAACTCACAGCATGTAATGATGCATTGTCCTAGCTCAGTGGGACCTCTCTG
>JANZLP010000072.1:45712504-45727108 GCA_026930925.1 Chelictinia riocourii
ACTTCATGCTGCATCTGTGTCCTCTGCAAGTGGGTATGTCCCTGGTGCCCAGCCATGGTATGTGAGGTGATTAATGGCCTCGAACGCTTTGGGAGGTCCCCAGGGATGTTGTCAGCCGCTTTCACCGCCTTGAAAAAAATGTCATTTTTCTTTTTAAAGAATGGTACAATTATTATCACCAGGCCTCGGGGCACTTCACCCCAAATCACACAATGCTATTTCGGGTCTCTCTTTTACCGCAAATGTTCAAAACCAGCTGTTTAAATCCAGTTTTCAAAAGTGAATTGGGCATTTAGCAGCCCAAGAGTCTCTTGGCATCTCTGTGACGCTGCAGCAGCTCTCCAGCCAGCCAGGAGCACCTGGAAGCTTCATCCTGAGGCCGTGGACCACCTCGGGAGCATCCTTCTGGGGTCCTTCGGGGCGAGATGGGTTGGCTGAAACTTTCCTCCTTGCCCTGCACTTTGGGATGCCCAGATGTGAGCAAGCGGGACCCAGCTGTGCAGCGCCTGGTCAGGCAGGGTCACGCTCACTCGCCAGCTCAGCTCCACAGAAAAAAACGGATTATATTTTGTATATGGCTTTGTGGGATTAAACATTGCTGAATTTGAAAGGCTAATTACTTCTCGGGCAGAGCCTACAGGATTTTTTTTCCTCTGAAGTCTCTAATGACCGTGTTTATGGGTAAGTTTCCCTGAGTACCTCCAAGACTGAAAGCTTTTTTTATGAGACAGATGGAGATGTTCTTTCCAAGAGTGAGTAATATTTAACCTTAAGCACTTTCAAATCCGGCCTCAGGAATATTGAGATGAAAGCCTCGTGGCACTAAGCTTCTTTCAAATGGATATTGCAGAAAAGCTGCCTGGACATTTGTCTCCCCGAACCTCCGCTCTGTTTAGCATGCTGCCGGTGTGCCTGTTTTCCTCGAGGAGGTCCGAGCAGAATAAATACTTGTCTTTTGGATTTAATTTTCAGCGGCGGCTCTGCTCTCGCTATTGTATTTCTTTTGAGCATCATTTATTGGATTTGAAGTTCCTGATAGTGTCGGTGAGGGTGCGGGGAGGTGCCTTCGTCCTCTCCCCGCCGGCAGAGAGGGCAGCTCCAGCGGCTGGGGATGGGTGCGGGTACTGGGAGAGGTGAGCATCCCCTCGACGGCTCAGCATCCCCGTGGGACCGGTCACCAGCGTGGTGGCGGCATCGCCCACGTGGGACGCAGGTCAGAAACGCCCGTCGAAGGAAAACTCACGCTTGCGCCATTCCCAGCAGTCCCAGCGCCAGCTCGAGTGAAGCAGAATTTGTTTTCCCCCCCATATTTTCAATTATTTCAATACAAAGCAAAGCTTGTCTAGATGCTTAGCATCTCCTCGTTTCATTCATTGAAACAAAACCTTAAGTAAACTGAATCGGATTACTTCTATACATATTGACATGGCGATATCCAATCAAAAATCATAGAATGGAGAATAATAGTTGGAGAAAAATGAAGTAGGAAGTACAAATACGTTTTCAAGAGCTTTTACTTCTTTTCTTTTTTCTTTTCTTTCCCTGTTGATTTGACTCTTTGCACGCATCTCAATAGAGTTACGCACCACGGGGCCGGGAGGGGAGCAGCGTTGCCCCTTGCTGCACAAAACACCGGCGCTTCTCGTTTTTTTCTTAAAATCTCGGAATTTTTGCGGGAACCCCTCCACGGCTTTGTCCTGCCGGTGAGTACACGGCCCCGCAGCCCGTATGCAATCTGTATTTGTCTTGATCAGGATATTAAACTACAACCGTGAACAAAGCAGTGAGGTCCCTCTGCACTACTGTTGAACTAAGAAATCATTATCATCGGACAGAAGAGAAGTATGGATGATGGATAATGGGTCTCTCCGCTGCTCAGCGATCATTACGCTCCTGCCGATGAGGCAGCAACTGTTTTAAGTCCCATTAGCCGATGATGGGCTGTCTGGAAGAGGATGCTCGTACCTGAGCAGGCAGCTCGCTCCGGCTGCGCTGCGTTAACCCCGGCGTGGGGTTAACCCGGGATGCGGGAAGGGGTGGAACAGCGCGTACCCAGCAGCACGTGAGGCAGAAAAATGCAGAAACTGGAGGAGAAAGGTAAATTGCTCCTTCCTGAAGGGACTGTTGGGCAAGGAACACATTTAGGGATGTGATAAGGAAACTCTGACATGAATTTGAGAGTTTATAAATGAGAGTTGTCTGCTGGTAGCTTGGACATCTGCTCATCCTGGCGTGGGTTAAACTCTTCCCGTATCCATGGTCTGAAACATCTATGGACATGCTGGGTTTGGTGGAGCGCAGGAAGCCGAGATAGCGGCGTGTCATCCTGATGGATGTTCATAACTGTCCAGACATCAAAATGACTTTGGGCTGCCTCTTCCATGCGTGGCGGTCAGCAAAATTTGAACAAGCCGGACAACAAAATTCCTTCTGCGGAGAAGAGGAGACGGTATGGGCACCACCAGCCCTCCAGCCCCAGCTGTGCTTTGCTCCGCAGGGGTTGGCTCTTCCCCTCCTCACCCCCCCTCCGGTAACACAGCCTGAACATAAGTCCCCCCACCTGATTTACTCTGATTTTACCAAATGCGGACAACAGCTGTGGGTGTCGCCTCCAGAGTGCGGGGTCCTTGTTTGAATTAAAACCCACGTTTGCTCATGTTGCTATTCCTGGCTCACGGCCCCTGCTCGGAGCTGGATGCGCTGCCCAAGTCTGGCCACGTGCGGGTGGAAGGGATCCTAATTATCCTGGAGCAATGGAGTACTCCCATCTGGAGTTGGCATTGCTGATCTTCAGAAAAATTTAGGACATTTACTTTTAGGTGTGAAAGAGGTTATCTACAGCCATGGAGAGGACGTTCATGTAAACTGAAGCTCCGTGATGCCAAGTCGCTTTCCAAAGAGTCTCTCCTGAGGTGCTCCAACAAGCCATGGCTGCGCTGGGCAGTCATGGAGTAAAATAAGCTGAGAAGTAAGTGAGGATGGGATGCGCAGTCGGGGACTGTTAGCCAGCGTGAGTATTAACCTGCGCTTCTCCCCGAGTCCAACTGTGAGTCCAATTACTTCTCCCCGAGTAATTGCGATGCCAACGTGCCACAGATGCCGTTTGGAGATGCTGCTTACGGTCCTCCGTGTAATCCATGATTCTCGCAGGGTGCTTGCACGCGTGGCTTCTACATTTGCTTTTTCTAGCAGGTGGAGGTCGCGGTAAGCATGGGAGCAGCCATACAAAGAGTTGGAACAGCGGGAGCACAACATGCCAGCCGGGAGGGATGGAGCAGGAGGAGGCAACGATGCTGCTGGGGTTGGGAGAGCAGCTCTCTGGCATCTGTTATCAACGCTGGCTGGAAAATGCCATGGGAAGGGCACTGGTATCTCCTGACTGGAAACTCAGAGAGGGGTCCCTATCGTAGCCTGCTTCGTTTTCAGCGAAGCCCTCTCCTACTGCTGTGTGCTCCCGGAGTCGTGCAGCTCTGGGTGGTATGGGAGAGCCCACCGCTGTCGGTGCTACAGCCCTGTATAAAAGCGTTGGTGAATCTGAGTAATTCTAAGTAACCATCAAGAAATTGGATTTTAAGTCATATCTAAATCAGATCCATCACTGGTCTGTGACCTGGGTACATGGTAATGAACAGGCAGCGTCCGTCGGTACCCGCTGGGTCTCCCTCGGGGAGCAGATCTTCCCTTGGCAGCTTTGTTTTAGATTACACAGCCGCGGCTGCGGCTGCCTCGGTGTGATTCATCCTGACATGATCCCCTGCTGATGAGAGCAGAGGACAGGAACCTGTGTTTAGCTGGAAATACATTTAAAAATGCATTCTAGAGGGTTTTCTTTAAATTATTAAAGAAGAGTAATTCACCTTTTAAACTCCTGGAGATGTAAAGCACTTTATGGACTATCTTTCAAATTGTTTTGAAAATCTTCAGATCCCTCTCTTGGTGCTCTCATAACTATTTAGTAAAACAATAATAAAACCGAAACCAATACAAATGTTATCTGTTGTTTAGAGAAGTAAATATCCTTGGTAAGTCTTCGCAAAGCACTTACAACAGAGTGGTTTGGAAGAAGTCCAGGCTGTTCAATGGTTAATGTATTATTCATATTAATAAAATAATGTTTGGAAAGGCACCAGGAGCCCTAATATGTGTATCAAGACCTGAGGTTTAGCAGTCAGCTGACAATTAGTTACCAGTTGAGGATTTCCCACGTTTCTCTGAAATTTATCGGGGTGCGGAGAGGCTGGTTTCAAGACACGACTCCCACGTCTTGGGCGCTGCGAGCGTCCGAACGGAGCTCCTCCGCTGGACCCTCCAGCGACAGGGCTCAGCCTTCACCCCCTGGGGATCGGAAACCTGGAGGCTCCATTAATTCCCTGTGGGTGGGAGACGGGGTGCAGCCAAGGCAGGGGGAAAGCCGATGCCCAGCAAAGCCCCGGCAGCGGGAGCAGCGGAGCCGGGACAGCTCACCGGACCTCAGCCGGGCGCTGGAGAAGACATAAAATTTGCAAATTTTAATGGGTGCCCTCGCCGAGGACCCCTCGCCCTTGCGCTTTGCTCTTTGAGGAGCTGGAGCCGTCTTGCCAGGGCAGCCGAAAACAAACGAGCCATTTGTAACCCTTAATTTAAACAGCGACTGAAGTAATAGTATAAATAGTATAATGCAACTGTAATGGATACTGAATTATGCATACAGCCTCTTCCCTCCTTGAATATGCATGAGGCTGGAACTGGCACAATATTGCTGCTTTATGCTTACCTAGAGCCCGGTCTGAAAGCGGTCCGCACCATCCCCTGTCCTCGTGGTTATCACCGCTTTGCTCCAAACACGCGGATAAATACCTCCTGGCTTTGGGCAAAGCCTGCACCAAACCTCACTCTTCTAACCATGGATATAAATATCAGAGCCCGTTCCAGGTTTTCTAGCCTTTGGACTGTCTAGCTTAAAAATCCAGAAAATATCAAACTAGTTCTACAAGCTGAAGCAAATAAATTAATTTCAGTGACAGGAATAAAGTGGATCTAATTAGAAGTCCCTCTGCAGTGCCTCATTAGTGTGGTTGGTAAGTAAATGAAATTTCAGCAGTACTGAGTCGGACTATTTGTCTCTGGTTATTTTTAGGATTTACAAAATGCCAACAACCAGCTTGCCTCGCAGAAAATTTTCTTCATCAGATGTGTAGAGGCCTTTTTCATAGCCACTTCATTTACATTCCTTGGGCACTTCCTTCACTCTCTGCAGCTCATTCATAAATTGGAAGAAATCAGAGCAATTTTTGGAGACAAATGGATTTTAGCTGTCTTATTGCATGTGTGTAACTCCGCAGAGTAATGTGTTGCCGCTATATCAGAATACTTTATAAACTTAATTTTTATTTGGCCCTGTGAATAAATGACTTTTTTTTTTTTTTTTTCTTTCTGTGGGTGCCACCATCCTCCAGCACAGGAGAAACCCACATGTCACACAATAATTTTATTACAGGCTTGTCCAGGGAGCAGGAGGACTAATTTGCCGGTCTTATTCAACTTGAGTCAGCTGTTGGTAACCTGCACTCCCCGGCAATCCCGAATTGTCAGTCAGCAATGATTTTCCTTGACTTTCACTGCTTATAAAGTCATACATGGTGGTAATTTAATGAGCGGGAGATAAAAATTCTGGTCATACTCATCCAGCGATGGTCCTGACATATCTTTTCGTTAGAAACCCTCCTTTCAGGACAGAGCCCTCCCTGGCTGCAACCGCAAAGTTATTCCCGTTAATTACATCTTCAACATATTAGAATCTCCAAACGCAGGCAGTTCATGTGGTTTAGGTTTTTGGATGCGCCGCCACCGACGCTCCTGTTGTTTATTCCCATACCACAAGCTATGGACGTTGGGAATGTGATCAAATTAATGGCGATATTGTTCCGGAGTGACAGCTAAGTGACACGTACCCTTAGCAGGGAGCAACCTGCAGCCCAGCGAAAGAGCTCCGCTCCTTGTCGAAGGGAAGCCGAGAGATCCCAATAGCTCTGCACGCCATTTGCTGTTTTCCAAGGTTGGTTTGTTACTCATTTGCTGTTTTCCAAGGTTGGTTTGTGACTCAAGAGGAGGCTTTTTTTTGCCCAAAAGGTAAAATCACTGCAAGGAAAAGGTGCAGTTTTGCACCCAGTCCCACCGTCTGCAGGTTGCATCTGGGTGTGAAGGCACTGGGGAGATTTCTGCCTGGTTTTTCCACTGACGGCTGCCCACAGCCTTCCCTGACACCTGAAAGGACAATAATAGGGAATAAGAAGGGAGAAGCTTCCCAAGAGCTTCCACTTTTATTGGTAGGGTTGGCATAAAAACCTCCATGAGCTTCTACCCCATGTACAGCCTGAACTTTGCCATCTAACCCCTAACCACAGCCCCTGCAGTGCCTGGAAAAACATGTGGATTGGGATTTAGGTGTTCAGCTTCCACCTCCAGAATCGCTTGAATTCAAACGTTATTTTTACGGCAGGTTTTAAGCCTGATTTTTAACGTGAGCCTTAAAGAACTAGCACAGACTTGAGGACTACATATTGCAATTTGTTTTAACAAGAACGGCAATTTGAACTGGGTTGGGTCAGCTCTGTAGACTATACAGGATTGGACAAATAAATTAGTATAAAGTTCTTAATAAATTTTCAGCCAATGGCTAAGATTAGCAACTTTCTTTAAAAATATTATGTGGATTAAAGTCAGACGCTGCGTACTTCCATTCCATTTTGCAGTATTACTGACGAGAAATTGGGCCACACAGGATGATTCATAAAGTTTAGATACCAGAATAACACCTTAAGGCAAGAATAACTTAATTTTTTTTTCCCTAAACGTGTTGCCATAGATTTTCCTAAAAGTTTTACAAACAGTTATTAAAAGCACATTGAGGTTCTGAATTCCCTGTGGGCAAAATGCTTTGGTACTTAACTTTCATTTAATTAAAAAAAAAATCACATCTGGTTGGAGTTGCAGCAAAAACATGGGAAAATCGTGCCCAGCTATCACAACAGCAGCGAAGCGAATCCACGGATTGCTCGTGGCCGCCTTCCCTTGTCCCCTTCTTGCTGGGGGTCGGGCAGGGGCTGTGCGGGGGGCTCGGCTGTGGGACCCCCCCTCTTGGGGACAGCCCTGCCAAGGCAACGCTTTGGAAGGGCTCAACGCTCAACCTCCCACCCGGCTTTGGCAGCATCCCGGCAGGGTTCCATCGGGAGCATCCCGGGTCTGTTGCAGCCCGGGGCCATTGGATATTTGCGTGGTGGTGGTGGCCCTGGCTGGACAACTTGTAGTAGTAAAGAGCAGGTAGGTGCGGTGGGGGCTGGTACACCTTTCTTACAGCAACCGTCCGGAGACATAACGAACGTTGCGGCGTTAAATTACTGCGGTCATGTTAGAGTTCTAAAAAATGCATTTATCAGCTTTTGGTATTAAATAGTCCATAACTGAGTAAATATATGGGAATTAAAAAAAAATAAAAAAATCCAACACCACCCCCTTTCGAATCTCCCTTCCCTTAACGGCACCGTAAATTTCAATGTCATATTCCTGGACGTTGCTGCCCTTAATCTGACAGTGTCAGAGGGATCTATCTTCATTTTCTCACTCTTTTCATAATCTAATCCTCAGCTCTAACATGCAATTAGTGCCCTCCTCGCCCTCCGCATACCGAGCAGGCTGATTGCTACAGCTTTCACTGTGCAATCCATTTAGCCATGCGACTCATAATGAATATGTACATTTTGAGGACCTCGGCGAGGAGGGTCACAGGCAATCAACCTTGAATTCAATTACGCGAGTCAAGGTTAATGACTCGGCGCAGTGGTCAGAGGCATTCAGCCTCCTGCAGATTAAATCAGGCTGTCACAGCTGACAATGCCGCGGCTCGTGCGAGGAGCGGGGGATCGTGCCGAGGGAAGATGGTGTCACTCGGAGGCCGAGGCTGCGCGGGGCTAAAACTGGTAAATCTGATTGTCAGCCTCCCCCCTCCCACCCGAAATATGATTAAGCGGCAGAAAGGCACGGCTAACGGGGGGCTTGGGGTGCCCATGCCCTGCCGATGCCCGCGTGGGTGCTGCCAAGTGGGAAAGGAGCATTTGACCAAATATTTCCCACCATCTTCTTAGCGTTGCTCTTGGTTGAAGAAGGAAAAAGCACAAATGACCCCAAACTCCAGCAATTTTGCATCCCACAGATCCTTACCCTCCGGGCAGCCCAGCAGGAGCGATGTTCCGGCGTGCCTCAGGTCAAACCCAGGTAGTTCTCCGGCAAAAGTGTGCCTTCACCGGGAAGCTGAGCACAACGGGAAGGATGCTACGAGGTTCCCCAGCCCGTGGTGGGAATAGCCAAGAAGGACACACAACCTTCTCCCAGTCTGGTACCCAAAGGGATGCCCCAAGCCCAAGCACCGTGCTCCACCGCTCCAAGAAGAGAGCATGGAGTTCCAGGAGAACTTCGCAGCTGATATTTAAATAGCACTTATTTCTTTTTTTTTTTTTTTGCTGCTTCTTTGTGCAGCTCCCCCAGGAGCTCTATTTTTAGCTGTGCTCTAGGTGTAATGACACGGTGCTAGAGGGCTTAGAATAGGCTTGAAGGTGGTGCTTTAACGGTGGACTGCAAACACTTTATTACATGTTTCCATAACTATGAGGGCTAAATTGCCCTCCCGACGGCTTGCCGGCTGCGGCACGGATGTAGCGCGGCCGCTGCCTAGCTCCGGGGGTGTCCCGGCCAGCAGCAGGGTTTCGGCAGGTCTGCCTTTGGTTCGGGGCAAAATGGGTCTTCCGTGACGAGTTCATCCCAAACAGAGCCAGCGTCCACAGAAATCCCTTCCGGAAAGTCCATCCGTGGGAAGGGGTAACACAAGCGATTGCTCTGCCATGGGATGCTGGCACCAGCGCTGACCGTGACTCGGTGACCTGGTGCATTCCTGCGTGGGGAGCCCGGCCGGTGCAGGAGGCACGCAAAGCCAGCTGGCTTTTTGGGACCTGGGACAACGCTCTGAGGGTTCTGGCTCCATTAAAAGCTGGTGCAGGACATAGCACATTTGTGCCCCAGCCCTCAGGAGCAGGAGAACCAGCTGGGGCCGGGGCTGCCATCCCCATCGGCGTCTCCAGCTCCGCTGACGTGACACTCATGACGAAGAGCTTCTCATCAGCGTCAACGCTTCATGATGCACTACGTCAAACCTCCGCTTATTAAAACTTCCGTAGCATAGATTGAGCTTTTGTCCCCTAAAATGGCAGCATTGGAGGTGCTTGCAGACCTTTCCTTGCAATGCCAAAGCCTTCTCTGCAGGCGTCCTGCTCGCCCACCCTTCGAGCCCTTGGTAGGTTTGCCAAGCTCTGGTGGAAGGTGTTGGGTTGCGTTGCCCTCTTCGGGCGATGCCTTGCTGCCACGGTCCTTGGGGACCCCCGCAGCAACAACCCCACCGGCGGTCACCTGCCCAACAGCACGTTTCAGCATTAAAAAAATCCATATATTGAATATGAGGTTGCACAGGGGAGTGGAGATGTTCCGTACTTGCAGCTTCAGCCATTCCTGCCGGCTCCCTGGGCGTGTTCCTGCCCGGGCATGGTGGGGACTTGGAAAACCAGAGGCTGGAGCTGCGGACAAACCCCCCCTGGGAGCAGCCAGCTCCCACTGGGGACGAGGCCCCGGGGTCTCGCTCTGCCCTTCGAGGGCTTCAGCACGAGGCTGCACGCTGAGTAAGGAGTTATTTAGTAGTGCGGACAAATTAAAAACATAAATAACATTCGACTGTCTGAATCTTTTCAATAAAAACAAATTATGAGGTTTATGTATGTAAAGCAGTATCACTTGGTGTGACGAATCTTTTACACGTGATTTATACTGTTATTAAATATGGGGCAATTTTTAGAACCAAATCACTGCTGTAATTTCAGGACCATTACATTGTATTTAACACAAATTCATAATGAATGTCTTTTTCAAAATGTCTTTCCAAAGCATAGCCTATTGGTAGCTTTTAAAATAGAACCCCCTTTCTTTAAAAAAATATTATTTTGTTTATTTTGCCTTCTTTTCCTTCCTTTCGACTGGGAGGAAAAAAAATAATTAGAGAGGCCAAATGGGCAGCTTCGCTTCATGTAGCTTGGCTTGCTGGAGATGCACTAGGAGACGTAGCAGAGCATTGTAAATATATATTAATTCATCATTACTTGGCATGAAACGTTTCCTCTGGAAGGGTGGGCATCCGTTGCCCCGCCGGCAGGTGCCCATCACCTCTCTGCGCTGCCCAGGGCGGGAGCAAGGACGTGCCTCGGGACACTGGAGCTCTGAGCCGTGTTCCCCTTGTTCCTGCTCCTCAGCAAACACCGAGAAACCTGCTGATTTTTTATTTTTTCTTGGTGTTTTTACGACTGGGTATTCAGGGCTTGGATGTGCAGGGCCTGGGGGGAGCGGCCACCCCGGGACAACCCTGGGAAATGGCTCCCAGGAATAAAAGCATCTTTATATTTCTATCCGATGTGCACCAGCTTTCTCCCCTGCCCACTACTGCCATAGAAGGGGAGGGGGTGCAGCCCCCCCCGGAGCGTGTGGGTATGGAAATGGGGGCCAGAGCCAAGGGGGGCTCCGGGCTGGGGCTGCTCCATCACCTCCTCCGTGCCCCTACGGCCAGAGGCTCCCATGGACCCGCTGCCGGGCTTCTCATCCCCAACACCCGGCTTGAAGGACCGTGGGATGTTTCTGGTTGTGCTGGTCGTTAGGGCAGTAGTTACGAGTTACTCACTACTATTAGTGATAAGGAGAGGGTAAAATACGGATATCTAGGCTTAAACTCCCTTCCTGTTACTTAGAAACTGGAGAAAGTTTCTGGAGATCCATTCGGCTCTTCCATCATCAATTAAACATTCAGAAAAACAGCTCTCCTGGGCGATGGAAAAGCGCTTTTAAGTGCTATAGCTCAGCCCTAAAACTCTGAGACAGAATTAAACTTCCAGTACGTTGGATCTAATGCTCCTAAGAGAAACCGTGGTCTCTGCCCCGCGCCGAGGGATGTCGTCCCTGGAGAGCTGCGTGGATAAATCCCGTGGAGGGGACGATGCCAGCCCTTATAGGGAATGGGGCAACGCGGCAGCACCGGGAGCCCGGAGAGGGAACAGGGTGATGTACAGCAACACCCAAAGAAATACCTGTCCATAGCGGCGGTGCCTACAAAAGCTGCAGGAGAAGGGATAGCGTGAGACAAGCTCACACCCAAAGCCTGGTTCAAAGCAGCCGGCTCGGCTGCCGGCCCGCGGAAAAGTGGGAACGGCGGAAAATCACGGGGGACTGTCCCCAAACACCAGCGGTTTGTGGAGGTGGGCTGGTGGAGAATAAAGATTAAATAGGAGAAAAATATGAAACTGCCGGTGGCACTTCTCCTGGCGGTGGAAGAAAACTCGGTGGAGCGCGGGGGGAGGTGACAGCCAGCATTAAGGGAAAGGTTTGTTGTTGTCCAATGTGATTTGTCTGACATACAGATTCCTTAATATTGCGCGGCGACGCGCTTCAGGTGTTACGAAAATTTGCGTGTGTTTGTTTAGCGGTCTGGGGGAGCCGCTAACAAATTCATAAATCCTCCGCTGGGGCTGGAGCCGCCTTTTATTTAAGCTCCTTAAATGCAATTTTGGCAAAACCATAACGTCGGATGAAAAGCAAACAGCAAACTGAGGCTTGTTCAAGAGGGGGAGCGTGACAAGCAGCAAAACGAAAACTTCTGAATCGCCGGCACAGCCCCATCTCGGAGCAGGAGACCTGCGTGCCGAGGGGCTGCGAGCTGCGCGGAATTATCGCCTGCCCTGGCTAGATTGGCGAAGTGGAGAATCCAGACTGCTACAGAAACTGCCCAGCAATTAGGCTGTCCTAATCCTGGACATTTTCAGAGGCTGGGGAGGGGAATATTTTTAGGATTATCTGATTAAAGGCATTTACTTAAAATTGCTCTAATTAGATTTATTACAGCCACAGAGGATGCTGTTGGGATGAATTAGCTACCTAAACAGTAGATGATCAATCAGTGGAGACTTTTAATTGGTCTAACGAGTTTATTTACCAGAATAAGTGATCACGTCTTCCGGGTTTTGTTTCAATTTCCTCCAAGCCCCTAAAAAGTCTTGCAGGGGCTGTCAGGAGTCCCTGGGAAAAGCAAACAGGCTGCTTTTCCCCACTGTACTCACAATATAATCCGCGTGCAGTGAAAGGGCTTGGAGGGAGAGTTGGGAAAACATACTGGTGTGTAGGTGATATACGTGCGGCTGAGACCAGTTTCTTTAAACTTCCAGAATATCTTCAGGTGTCACCAGTTTCTTTAAATTTCCAGAATATCTTCAGGTGTCGCAATAGAGCTGAGGGATTAGATGTTCTGAGCCAGTGTCATTATTATACACGGTTGTACTAAATCATACTTTTGTATTACTAAAAGGCACCTCCAAACCCAGACTTCCATCGCAAAATGGGGTGCCTTTCTGGGGGCCTCCACACCTTTCTGGAAGAGTACTGAAAGTTAAGTAAAGCTTTCAAAAGGATTTATCAGGTAAATGTTATGGATTGCTGTGATTTAATTTATGGGATTAGTTTGACTTTCAATTACCAGGCTTCACACTGAATCACTTTATATTTTGAGCTCTGTAACTAGCACTCCTTACACTCGATCTTTCATTTAGAGAAGGATTATCAATAATTAGACGCCATGGCCTTATTGATCAACTGATCAATAACCACATTAATCATCAGCAGTCTGAAAACAATTCAGTCTTTGCATTAAAAGGAATCGGTGCGATCAAATTAGCATCCTTTGCCACGCACCCATTGCAGGTGGTACTGTTACAATAGATGTGATTTCTGAACCCGTTACTGCAGAGCTAGAAAGCCTTTTCTCTTTCTTTGAACTTCTTAATTAAGTTTGGGTCATTGTTTCTTAATTGTCAGCTGTTTATTTGTCACTAACAATAAATTTTTGCTCACAAAAGGTATTGGGTATAGAGACTGAGTCTCCAAAGATGCCGGTTTATCCCCACGTGGGAAATAAAGAAGAAATGCAAAGCTCCCTGGTGTGAACCCCAAGGTCCAGCCATTACCTACATCCACGTCGCCCCAAAGCTCAGCGGAGGTGAGGTGGTCCTGCCTCCCGAGCCAGCTGCTTTACAGGAATGTGTCTCTCTCAGGTTTTTTTTCCCCTGAATAGCTTAAAATGTTCCCAGGCATCACAAATAATTACACCTTCACATTATCCAAGTTACATGGGGTTTACTTAATCCAGCGCAGAACACCTGATTAAGTTTGCATTTGCTCCGGCTCGGCCATAAAAAACATTTATAGCCATCCCTCTCCATCAATCAGGTGAGACTATTAGGAAAACAACAAACCGCCCAATAAATTATCCGTTTTGGGATACAATGTAAGCTCTGGTTGGTTTTGTTTCCCTCAAATTAACTACCACCTAATTCATTGTTCCTATTTCTATCTTCATGGCTGAGTCCTTCTCCATTTTGCACTATCTCTATTGAACATCATTTTTTTTCCAGCATATTTATCCAGTTTGTCAAAATCACTTTGAATTTAAGCCTATCTTCCACTCGCATATACAAATTTAATAAACAGTTTGTATTCTGTAATCCAGGCTGTTAGCAAGAACTTTAGCCTGTTCAGATGCAGGACAGATCCTTGCAGAGCAATGCAAAATGTATCCTCCCACACTTGGGAGTCAGTCATCGATACTTCACTCTTTCTGTACTTTCCAGGCAATTTTGCACTCACCTTGATAGTTGCAAGACCTAAATAAACTAATCTTGCTTAGAAGAGTGTTGTGTGCAAGGCTTTGCTCTATTGTCTTTGTGTCAAAGGATATACTTCATTGTTTTCTTTTCACCCCTGCCAGGCTGTAAGGATGACATGGAAAATCACCAAAAAGGCTATGCAAGCAGTTACACTTTTTGATTGTTGCAGCTAACCAAGAAGGTATTCAGCTCAACCAAGTTTTTAAAATTTGGGGTTGTATTCAGGAGCTGAATTCACCAAAAGATTGGAAGTATTCACAAAACCAAAGGGCATTGATCTTTTTTTCAGAAATTCCACTTACATTTTTAGCTCATGATCCAGGGTTAGGAAACTTAGCCAGCATATAGAAGATTTTGATTCAGCTGCCTTTTTGTCTGAAGGGAGTCAGCCCTGATGTTCTTCCACTCAGTGCAAAAAGCATAATAGCTAGAACCATCCTAAGTATAGAAATGATTGCTATGAGATCATATAATAATTGTATAGAAAAGGTAGGACTACTGGCAGAAAAGATTTAGGAGATGTTGCATACTGGAATTCCACAGCGTGCTGGTTAAGTCCCTCTCCGGAGGTCGAAGGGAATGCAGACATGTACTCTCAGGAGATGAAATTCAATTTAATTTCCTGAATCCTGAGAATGATTTTGTAGTTGGGGTCATAGTCCACAACTGGCAAATTCAGGTCTGCTTTGTAAAGAATAAAGGCACATTTTTCAGCAAATATTTTTTTTCACACAATCATAAGCCACCTAGCCCTTGTAATAATTGCTGAATTTTTAAGACACTAAGCTAGTTTAAAGGAAGGAAGAAGGGGGGGGGGGGGGAAGAAACA
>JANZLP010000072.1:46030920-46040941 GCA_026930925.1 Chelictinia riocourii
TTGAGTCAAGCTGTCCCCAGCCCATTAGATGTAAGGTGAAGCCATGAGAGGCTCAGAAACACAGGGCACGAGCGACACGTTACTAGCGGTTCTGCAGTCAGAGGGATTGCTTACACGGCGTTTGCTCGGCCACGGCCAGCGTTCACGCTCCGGCATCAAAGGGTTTGGTCCTTCAGCCTGAATTTTCTGCGTACGTTCCTGGCTTTTTGAACCCAAGCTAAGTGGGATGTGTCAGAATTGTTCCTACGGGCTTGCTTCGCCTACGTATTCAAATTGATTTGGAAAACTGCCGCTTACCTATTGGCTGGGAATGCTGAAGGTGAGGAAACGGAGCTTCTGACCTTAATTTTCCTTGGAGACAGATTATCCTCCCCCCGCTCAGCGTTTAGGCCAAGCAGATGGAACAAAATATAATAAATATATTTCCTCTGACATGGATTCCTGCTTTTCCTCAAGAAGCAAAGCAGGGCCCTTCTGTAACTAAATCGTACTCAACCACGGCGTTATCCCAACACCTAGTTGAAGAGAACGAGGACGCTGTTCTTTCCATCGTATTCATCTGTTTCCTCTTCCACTTTAAGAGACTGCTGAAAAGCGCTAATGAGCCATTGCTTCGTCTAACCCATTTGTCACATTCTGTTCAAACACCAACACTACATTCCCCAGCTCTCACCCCGCAAATTCTTAGTAGTGCAGCTGGAATTAATAAAAAAAAAATATTTCAACAGTACTTGTAGTGTGAATAGGGGATATTTGAACTGCAGCCTACCTAAAACTACAGGAAACTATTCTCTCTTTGGATTTTCAAAGCTCTTCAAAGCGGTCTTTAAAGTGTCATTAAAGACACTTCATGTAGATGAAAATACTGCTCCTTCTTTCCATGAAGAGTGCTAACATTCCCCACTCAAACTACCCAGCTACTCCTACAGCTGCCTGCATTTTTCAATCATCTCTCATTAGGCTTATTATGTCAGCAGACCACTGCGAAGTTTATATTTAGTAACTTAAGTAGCCTATGAAGCAGTAGCATCAAAAGATTTAAAAAGACAGATTTCATGGGCATAGCCAGCAATTTAAACCCATACAGAGGCAAACCTGTAACTATAAATGGGCTAAAGAAAAACTGCAATGACTTTGTGAAGAAAAAATATTCTATATCTGTGATTAAGTGGAGGAAAGGATTTGGCTGGTAATAAAAAAGAAAGCACAGATATCGGCTCCTCTCTTTTAGGAGCACATGCTACTGCAGCTCTTCTGCCGCTTCCGACCCTAAGAATACAAAGACACTATCACAAGGCGTTATTGATTTTTTTTTTGGGTGAGTCTATTTGATTAGACAGTTATTCACCAGACCTTACCCTGCATTAAGCATTTTTCAAGACCTGTCATCTCGAGCTAACTGGATGATGCATTGTGAGTCTGAAAAGCGGTATGGAACCAGCAATCAAATTCACCTCTTTGGCAAAACGTAACTCACAAAGATCATTTTCAGAAAGGCACGAGAAGCACATGAAGGAAGAAACAATAGTAGAAACTAACGCTTAGGTTCAGCTCTTGCAAATGAGCTGCTATCATGTGAAAATATGCAGTAATTTACAATTCTAGGATAAATACACAGAACGGGAATCTTCAAAATATTGGTTGCAAAAAGGAAAATCCTTTCAAAACATGTAAATCACAAATCCGGTAGTTGTTTTTTTCCTGGATCATCACACAATTTCAGTACCAAAAGAGGGATATTAGCTTCAGAGTCGTTTGTGGGGAAAAAAAGCAAGCTACAACAAAAAACCAGCACCCCAACACCCCCCCTACTCCAACCACGGATGCTCTAGATGCGGCTGATTTCCTACACGCTGACTTTATATGGTATAAATCCACTAATTGGAATTGATTTTCATTAAGATCAAGTGAGGCAATGTAAAAAAAAATAAAATTAACAAGGATTGTTTGTTCCCACTATTTTGTTTTTAATACAATGGCAAACTCATATAATATTTGATGCTTGTTTCACAAAGAAAACCATGGTTTATATTTCAAAGAGAACATTTTTATCATCAGTGCGTTAGCCAGCTTTATTGCTCCGAGCCAGCAACAAATTCCATATAGACAGACCTCTTCAAATATGTATGGATTTGTTTTACTGATCTATTCAGGAAGGGTAGAATAAAAAGGCCTGAGCTAGCAGTCTTTCTGCCTCGAAATCTCCTTCTGGATATCCACATCAAACATTTTATTGCTTCTTAATAACTGATTTATTATTAAGTAACTGCTACTTTTTTTTTTATTGATAAAAATAAAACGCCTCACCTAAACCAGCCTGCTTAGCTGATATTTTACCTGTCCAGGAAGATTTTGCAGAGTCCTAATATTCTGTAGGAATTCCATAGGCGAAGTTTTATTTATGTTTCCTCCACAAAACGTCTGCTATTTCAAGTTTTTATTATGCGCAGTTTAAAAAAGAAGCCTGACATGTGCAAAATAAGTAAACAGTGAGGCAAGCAGCACAGCAGGATGAGCAGCGGTCACAGTGACCCTTCTGCTCGAGTATTACACCGCCGAGACGCCCCAGAATCCACAGTCACACTAACCACTGAGATAACTTCCAATGAACCCGCTACGTACGCTTTTTGTTTTTCCTTAATCCCTCTTCTCTGGAAACATATTTACAAAGGGCGAGTGAGCAGGAGAGATAACGTGGCAGGGCACTTCACAGGCTTCTCCAGGGAAGGAGCAGCTCTGCAGAGCACTAAGTTTTCGAATCGCTTTATAAACATAAATAAGCAGCTTCCAAAATATTCCTTTGAAGTGAATAGAAATAAGACAAAAACATAGATGGCAGCTCTTGGCTAGGTCTCCTATCAATGCTACCAGTGGGGGAAAAAAATTAATAAATATGTAAGCACGGATAAAACTTTTTCAGAATATTCTAACGTTTCAGGCTTCTTTCAAGAGTCACGCCCTCACTTTCAGTTACGTCACATCGAACTGAAAAAATGATAATTTGGTTCAATAAATCCCAAGTTTTTTCTCTCTTCAAAACCAGAACTCCACAGTTTCTCCTATTAATGCTCAATTCCAACAGCAGCATAGCTGGAGAGAGCTGGATCACAAACGGCCTCCCCAGATTAACTCGGAGAAGGATTCTGGATGAAAGGAGTCGTTTTGGAAAATGAAGTTTGCATTCCGCCCTTGAGATGTGATACTCACCACCTGGGTTGCTGATTAACAGGCCTTTACGTTGCAATTTACTCCAGAGGTCAACAAGCTTACTAGCCGATATGCAAGTGTTGTTAATACCATTTGGAAGATGCAAGTGTTGTTAATACCATTTGGAAGAGAAGTCAGGGAGCACTCTTCACTCCTGGAGGGGGCCAGGGGCGGTATGGAAGAAATAAAGGCAAGAGGAGGCATTCCCACAAACCCCAGGACGCGGTACCCGTTACAGTCGCAAACACCCAGCCGGCAGAGCGGGGATTCAATCCCATCACTACAGAAACTACCATGTACAGCTTCTTAAACCCTTAATATGGAACTGAAAACACAAAACCCCGTGTACCAGCAGCACCAAGGCAGATATAAATCCACAGGATTTCTGGGGACAGAGTAACACTTTCATCAGAAGCAGGTAAAGGGGAGACTTTCATCAACTTTCCTTTTGGTAAAAACATGACGAGCTCCCGGCGACGGCACGGAGGTGAACGTGAGCTGCGGTGTGTGCGAGACAGATGCCAGGACAGCGGGGGGGGAAGGACGGTTTGCAGTCCCATTGCTATTGCCACCTTTGATCTGCTCCAGCGAAATGCTAGGCACCATGGAAAGCACGCTCCGTACGCTCCCTTCCCTTGATCCGCTGGCAACGGAAGACTAGAAACTGGAACTGTAGTGCCCGAGAAGAAGAACACGGGAGCTGCTGCTCAGCTGAGGACACACAACACAACCAACCACTGTTAGTCTTAAGAGCTGCCTGGAACCGAGCCAGAAGGGAAAAAGGAAAAGCTCTTTTGTTTTTCCCTTCTGTACCTGCTGTGTGTAACCATACAGCGGGAGGGATGAAGGACACCGACTCCAGCTCCGTTAGCTCTTCCTCGACAGGCGCTGCCGAGAGCCCCCTCTTCCCAGCCACCCCACGGCACAGCTACCTTACCCCAGCGCGTTCGCTCTCGGCACATCGCTCCACTTTCCTTCCGTCAACACCGTTCCAGAGCGCCCTGCAATGACCATGGATTTGGGGATGATTTAAAAGGAGAATGGGACAGTAGTAAGCTTTGGGTCTCAAACTGAAAAGAAAATGGCTCTAATCATGCTTCCCTCTGCAATATTCTAAGCCACTGAGAACAGTGATCGTTTTATAGGAAATGTTAAGCAACCTTGGTTTTCTTAGACAGCGATACTTCAAAAAAAGATGATGATCCACAGACTGGAGTAGGGCCTTTAGACCAGGCACCACTTTGTAAGCTCTGATTTTTTCAGCACAAAAAGGAGAGATGCTGTATGCAAGCTAGCCAGAACCTGCTCATGACGTGGTACTCCTGTATATACTACAGTTATTGCCCTAAATTATGCTTATCAATGAAAGGCAAGAAATTAGAACCTAAATATAACTAACTGCTTGATGTGATGGTCTGATGCAACATGCCAACTTAAGGAAGTAAATTTAGATTTTGAGAAGAGCCAAAAAGCCATGCAAGCCTCACAAAAATATATAACACATTGAGTAATCTTAAAAAAAAAGAATAAAAAATTAACAACAACAGACTGCAAGTATCTTTCTCTGGTCCCCTAAGAACAAGGCAATTCTCCATGGAGTTAAAGGCAGGCAAAACTGAAAAAGAAAGTGTATTTTACAACGCACATGAACAAACTATGAATTCACTGTTTACAGGAACCTCCGAAGTAAACAGCTTTACAAAACCGAAAAGGGAACTCTAACTAAGGGTGGTTTCCGTATCGGCATAAATGTAACAACAGAAATATCTTAGGTAAAGATACTAAACCATGTATTTCAAAGATTAAAAGATCGTGTTATTAGGCTCAAGGCCCTCTTAGACCAAGATGAGGCACGTACGGAAGACAGATTATCCTGCAATTGCTGTTCTAGAGCTCCTGCTCCTTCCTTTGAACCATGCCGTGTTTTTCGGCGGTGAGGACAGGATACCAAATTAAATGGACTTTAGACTTTCTACAACAGCAGCGAGTGCCAACATTCCAGCTCCCAGGAATGCCTGTGAACTACCGCTGAATTCACAGACAGCTTCGCATGCCCACATAGCAGCCACCTCACCAGAAAAATTTAACTCAGTAATGTGCAAAATTATCCGAGTTAGACTGAACATGGCAGCTTATAAAAAGTAAAATCTACAGTGCTGGAAATTGTACAAAGGGCCGTTCCTGAGAACAACGCAGTCTGCACACCAGCACTGACAATTTAACTTGTGTCACCTACAAGTTTTTTATTTCATATTTAAAAAAAAAAAAAAATTAAACCACTTTTCAACAGAAATGAAATGTCACCGTATACTTGAGAAGGAGCTATTTTTGCACTGAGATTATTTTGACTAATTTTTCCACCTAAAAAAATGCACGTCAAATTTAATTATATTTTCCTCGGGGCAGGCAGGTGGTAGACCCATTTTGAAAATTGCAGAAGCTCAGATTTCTAGAGAAAGGTAAATAATAAGTGATCTAACTGCTTATGACTTATCACTACTTGTGCCTATTTATACAAACATAGAAGATAAGATATTCCTAAAAAGAAAGCGGAACTAGGTTTTCTGGTCAAATTGAACACAGAAGAAAGCCAAGTATTAGGGCAAAACGAGCGTTTTACATCCACTGCTGCTTCAAAAATACAAGTGTGACCAAAATATCACGCTATATAAGCACATAAGAAGCACGTACCAAAACAGTGCACGGATTCCGAACAGAATATCCGTGACGATCGAAGTAAGATGTAAATCGTTGCAATTATCAGCACTTGTAGTGGAATATCCGGGTTGCTGTACAATGAACTTCCAGTGTGGCACAAGACCACACTAAAGACCAAACTTTCTTCCTGTAAGTGCTACTCTACTAGCAGAGAAAGGAAAGCTTAATCAACTGCAATAAATCATTGGTGCAGGTTTTATCGCAGGATCTGCGGCGCTGATGCTGGTTTTGAGCCAGTCACCTTGGCTGTCTTCTTTTGAGCGGTACTATCCGCTTGAGGAATTTCTAGTACCGTCAGAGCCTCGCAGCTCAGTCTCTAAGGTTACTTCAGCATAAGTGAAGACAGAAAGTGAACGGTAAGAAACAAAACACACAGAATATTCTAAATTATATGATTGCCAAATTTTGGACTGTGGCATTGTAATAGTCAAACCTGGCAGTTATACGTGTACACAGATTGTTTGGATAAAACATGAATGTCTTAACGGAGGAGAAACACACTTGTCTTTTCAAATGAAATGAATGCATTTTTAGCATCTTTTCCGAACAAGTTTCAAGTGAAACATGAGGAGTCACAGGCAACCTGATGCTCTTGGGACAAGCGATATGATTTAGTTAACCACTGCAACTAGTTAATTCCTTCAGTTCTGTCTTTTCTAGTGATGTTATCTTGAGCTTATTTGGGGTTTGGGCTTTTTTTTTTTTTAACCCAGGCACTTGTCTCATATATAATACGTATTATATATATGTAATGTACATATAATACTGAGATTGTTTACATTTCTTGCAAAAAAATCAACACAGCAGATACCATTTATGTGCTACCAGCATTTAATTTCACATCTCCTAAAATATCTCTCCTAGTGATACATACAAGCCAAACAAAAAGGTAAAGATTTCACTGTCCAACCGCATGTTCAAGATTGTCTTGAAAAAGGAAGTTTAAATAGAACCGATTCACTTCTTTCCATTTACTCAGGTCTTCAGAATGAGACACTGTGGCTCATGACTGACAGCTGAACACTCTGAAGGCAACCGTCTCCCCGTATCTTGCCTGTCAGAGGTTACTCTGAACAGAGGACTAAGTAACAAGAGGTAACTACAATCAATGAGCCCACTGAAAAATGTCATGGGCAAGTTTTTGAGATACTGCAACATTTAGCAGCTCCCCAAGAAAGCAAAAAAAAAACCAACCACAAAAGTGGATGCCTTGAATAGTCCACGAAGACTCTTGTCAGAGCAAAATCGAACTGATTTTGCATTCATTTAAAGTTAGTTTTTTGAATAAATACCACAGAAAGACATATTACGCCTATTTCTGATACGGACACCGTCTGGAAAATTATGTAGAGTTATCTGTTCATTTCTACCATTCAAACACACCGCTGCTGGAGCTTTCCTACCAGTATTGTTAACAGTGACAAAAATAAAGACTGTTCTCAGCAACACGGGTTGGTAACTCATTGGATGGCATCCGCAGCCTTCCGCTTTGCAGTCTCGCAGTTGCTATTACCCCTGGTATTGAAGGATCAGTGAAATTCCTTCATCGTGACTAGCACCGAGACCTACTGCTTCAAATTTGACATTACATACTGCGCATAAGGCAGCATGGTAATCGCTGTGCCAATCTGATGACTCAAAACTGTGCCCGGAACAGCACAACCTCTGTATGTTTTCAAGGTCTTCAAATGACTCTGAGCCAGCACCATGAATGCAATATTGCTTTAAAAAGAAAAAAAAGAGATTCAAGAGATACTAATATAAATAATCTTTTTGTAATGAGATATTGTCTCGGCAGAGCTCACCAGATGTTATCATTTCAAGTACTATCACTACTCTTACAGTTTTCAAGAGGACTCTCGAGATTCTTGAGACACGCTACCAAGGGCAAAGCACTAGGCAGTCTCAAGTTCAATGAATCCATGAGAGGAGAGACTGGCTTAGCCTGACCTACTTCCCAGTTTGCTGAAAGCCAAAAAACCTTCCTGGCCTTCCACTCAAAACAAGAGCATTACTTTTAAAATTAATCTCGGAGCCTTCTCCCTGATGTTTTACGTAAGGTTGACAACTAATGGCATAATTGTATTACCAGCATCTCCGTTGTTTTCCTCCCTTCCTTCATTTCCCCGACCCCCTCTCAGCTGACTCACGCTCCCAGCAGGATAACAGACTCCGCGGAATGACATCCTGTCTTTCTGACGGCGCAACGTTCACATTTTATTAGGGCCTGAGTTGGGCTGTCGAGCGCTTTCACAGCAACAGCCGCAACTTTGGTGCTCTTAAATTTTTTTTTGCATTTCATTTTACTTGGAAGTTTGTTTCAAATGTCAAAATTCTCTTACCTAATGTTTCCTTTTGTAGTTCACGGCACCTACTTTGCAGCTCATTCCCTTGCTGAAGTGAAGTTTGAAGCTGTTGAGTTTTCAGCTCAACCGTGTCGGCCACCAACGTCAGATGTTTTACCTTTTCTTGGAGGCATTCATTCTCTCTCTGGGATTTTGCTAATCTTTGATTCAATTTGGGTATTTCTGAGGAGGAAAAAAAAAAAAAAATCATATAGACTGTTGTCGAATTTACCTTCTTCCCTAAAAAGTATTACACCTGATTTACGACCCCAGGATTTCAGCGTTCTGTAAGCAAGCCCAGTGTAGGTACGGGTCAGCGTAAGCCACGTGCATTAGCAACACTTCGGCTGAGAACGCAGAGGGCCCAAAGCAGCACTTTGTGTATTATCTTCTTACACAGATAACTTGCACTTCGCCAAACGCATATTACTGACAAATAATACAATTTGTCTTCTAAGCAATAATATGCATTTCCTCTAAGATCTCAACATTAAATTAAAATACACGGATATATTCCAAATGAAATAACAATAGGTGACCGAAATATTTGAATCGAAGCCTTTTATCTTAAGATACACAAACCACTGTTGACACACAAAACCAATTGCAGACTCATTTTTAAATTAATTTGAGAAGATATCAAGGGGGTTAGCCCCTGCTAAAGCTCAGTTTGAAACTCTGGTTCAGAAGATATTTGGGCATGTGCATTACATGTTATTTTCTCACTCCTTAGATAACTACTGCTGTTAAAGTAATCACAAAGTGCATTTTTATTATATAAAAGACAGGCTTTGTCACGCTCTCTCATCAGCTCTTCAAGGTGGAAGAGCAGCAGTCCCAAGGAGGTTTCCCAGGTAGTTTTTACTGCAAGGTAAATAAGTAAACCATGGGTGAGGCACAGCGGGTGTCCTATATTTTTGTGATTTTTCCCGATTTCGGTTATCCTCGATGAGCGCATTTGAACATTTCCAAAAGCAGTTGCAATTCTTTTCTACACCTTCACCAACTGCAGCCCTGTATGTTCAGTTGTCCAAAGAAGTTATATCACTTTTATTTACATTAATAATAACAATGTTCAAGTTAGATGAGACTAATTCTATTGTCAAGTCAGCTGTTACTTATGTTTCATATGCTGCCCACATGCAAATTTTAAATTCTTTGTGGTGCACATATTTTCGTTATCTACAATCTTTCCCAACTACTCCACACTTAAATCAATTTATTGTTAGAGTAAATGATGTAAATACTGAAAGATTTTAAGTTCTTGTACTTCTTTCTACTTGCCATTAATTAACCAAGCCTAAATAACATACGCGTACAAGGGCTTTTAAGCTGTTTTCAAACCAACCAAGCAAACTTGCCTAGGCATAAAGAGTAGCACCTCATGTAACATTTTTCTTCTCAAAATCTGAATGGAAAACAAGTTCTGAAAATCTTGTTGCAAAAACAGTTAGGTAAAATAAACCAAAAAATTACTATATATTAACATGTTACCCTATGTTAATAATGAACAACTCCTAAAACAAAACATAAAAGCTTTTGAATGGCACTCACAGGCGAAAAAAAATAATTATGTGTGACTAAATGGGTTTGATCTAGAAAGCTGGATTTAAGGACGTATGTAATATTCACAGCGTGGCACTATTCTCAGTGGGATATATTGAACGTCCATCGCTGTAGGTATTTAAAAGACATGTAGATGTGGTTCTTAGGGACATGGATTAGTAGTGAACTTGGCAGTGCTAGGTTTA
>JANZLP010000072.1:46135525-46146708 GCA_026930925.1 Chelictinia riocourii
GATGTTGTGTTTTCTTATATGAATTAAACCATAAATTATTTTAAGTATTTTTTTAAAGCTTATAATACTTAAATAATTTCCTTTTAGAAAAACATCTAATGGAAACTTCATGTGTTTGAAATTTCATGCCTAACCTATCTCGGCTAAAATCATAAACCAGAAGGCAAAATCACCAGAAACGCAGATCACTGTTTTGTTTCATATAGATTGTTCTCTGTATCTGGAACTGACTGATATAATGGGACTGTGTGGGTCCAAAATACAGACAGGCTAAAACAAAAACCCCAAACACCAAAAAAAACCCCCAAACCCCGAAAAATCAAAATGTGACTCTGTTTTGTCTCCTTTCCTATCATCCCTTGCTGACACCTGAAAGTGGGAAACGTGTGAAGTAGCATGTCTGATTACTACGTTATGGATTTCTTGTACTAAGTTGCTTTTTGTGCTGTCTTTGTGGTCATATTCATTACCTTCCAGGGTTCTGGGAAAGAAAAAATCAATGGGAGGGACCTTTATGCCATGTTTCCTCATGTCTCTATTGCTATCGTATATGAAGAATGGATTTATAGGCTGAAGGGGCTTTGGACCCCTCTTGTTAGCTTTATCTGTCACATTTCAATCACAACACTGTCCTCAAGCGGTGAGGTGACCCTGGAGAAGGTGGCTTGCCAAATACATGCAAGGACCAGTGTTGGCATCCTCAGTGGTTGATGTGTCCATGGCCAGGGTGCCTGGTGTGCGGCTTTTGAAAATGTGACTACGGTGACTACTAGCTGCTGGACTTTCCAGGCCCAATTCTCTCTGAGTTGTTGGTCGAGAGATTTGCTACCAGAATTCCCTTCCCTGGTACTGGGGAGGGTTTGTAGATGAAAGGAAGGTGGTGTTACAGTGGAAAATAGCTTTTATTTTCCACTCCTCCCTGGTGAATGTAAAATGCTTCGTTCTGCCTAGAGTTTAGCTACAGGTTACATTTAAAGTGTTTGTTGAAGCTGAAAGTAGTTACACTGGTAGCTTAAAAGAAATAAAAGCAGTGACTTGAGACGGCAAGATAGGAGACAAAGCGGCAGCAGGGAGGACAAAATTCCTATAATGTTTATATAAGGCTGTAAGAAATTGATTACAGCTCAGATAGATTTTGTTGCATGCTGCTGGGAGGAATCATAAAATTAATGCAACAAAGTTTTGAACACTGTGTTACTGCCAGTCCCTTTGAAAGCCTCATTTGCCACAATGAAAATCTTTCATTTGTTCTTGCTAACTGCAGTTATGTTTACTTCCAACTTCTGCGCATTGCTGCTTTCAGGGTTTGGGTCTTTCAGGCTGTAGTCCTTTGGGGATGAATAATTTCTTCTGTTCTCAGTCATTTATGACAAAAACAGAGCTCAGGATTTTGCAGAAGTCTGTTTCCCCACAAAGGTGTTGCAATTGTTTTTTATAAGGCAGGACGTGTCCTCTTCTGTGATGCTAAGAGCTTTGGAAAAGCTTTTCCTAATGTTCTTCCCAATTTGTCCCACCCAATCCCATCGTCTCACTGAACTGCGTAGGGCTTGGCACACCGGTACACGGTGCCCAGCAGCGGTGCTGGGAGAGGGCAGCTTTCCTGCAGACCTCCTCCTGCCCCTGCACGGCTGTCCTGGAGGATGTTGGGGGTCCTCAGCAATGGCTTGGGCCCCAAGCCACCCCTTTCTTGCAGCTACGGAGTGAGTACAAGTAACAGATCTTGTAAAAACTCATTTGGGTTTTGGCATTTAGGACATTTTACAGCCAGAAATTCTTCTCTCCTCTCGCTGGATTGTTGCTTTTTGTTTATTTTAACATTATTTTCCATGGGGACTGCTGCTAGGGGCTGAAAGGCATGTCTAAGTTGTTTTTTTTCTAATGCAAACATTGTTTGGTATTTCTGTTGCACACAAGCTCTTTCCTTCCTCTTGTTTGGTATTTAAATGTATGGATGGCTTGTGATTAGGAGCAGGTGGAGGGGGAGAACAGGACAAAGTGATTTTAAGTCACTCCTCTTTTGTGCCACCATCTGTTCCTTGGCTGGAGTGAAACTGAATGCACAAAAAACTGATCGGCACCATAACTTTTCCAAACAAAATGAGGATGATCAGGAGAATCCCAAGGGACATAGGCCTGATGGGAGAGGTCACACCCTCCTCCTCTATACCCTGACAGATTGCTGTGCTGCTTTTCTGCTTAGAACAGACAAGCCGCCATTTATTAATTATGGGTTGTTCTGCTGCTGAACCTAAAAATCGGGACCCCCCTGTGCTCAGTGCTGTATTAACACAGAGCTCAGCGGCAGTCATTGGCCCCAAAGACCTTACAGTTTGCATGTAAGAATAAAGAAAACAGATGGATACAACAAACTGACTCCGGGAGCATGAAGTAACCATGAGACAATTATGATCCGTTAAACTATTCAGGTCAGGAAATGCACTGCAATACTATCCTCAATTGAAACACTAGAAGGATGCTAAATGGGCAGAGGGCAGAGTGTAATGATTAGATTTGGGACAATGGATCGAACGTTCTATTGCAGAGATTGCCACAGGATTTTTAATGACCAGTTGTGATCATGGCTTGCGTTTTACATACTACTCAAGGAAATTGTATCTCCAGTTGCTTTATACCCTCTTGAGGTGCACCTTGTGAAGACATGGAGGGCTGGTATTTAGCTCACATTAGTGTTGATGAGATGGTCTGCAATAACAAAGCAGCAATCAACACTAATTGGTCACTGCAACTTGTGCATCCCAGAAGTTGAGTATCTCCCCTCAGAAAACAGCTTTTGGTTGCTTTAGTCATCCCTGCAATAATACCTGCTGCTCCACATACCTAAGAGCCCTGAAAGTTGTTTGGGAACAGGCTCAGGATGTTCCAAATGGGTTAGTTCGGCAGCTGGTGCGAGGGCCTGGAACATGGAACGTTTTCCTGGTGAATCACACACTTCCTTTGCTGTAGTGAATTTCAGCAGGACGTGCCCCTCGGTTCACACGGATGTGACACCGCCAGAACTAAGTGCATCTGCACCACTAACATGGCCAGATAAAATAACTTGCAGAGGTAAATAACTTCAGAAGGTGAAATCTATGTTGATGGAACACCTATCATTTGTGTTACTGTTTTCTTTTTAGATAAAGCCAGCCTTTCATTCTTGGTGCTCAGTGATTTCATGAAATTACCTATATAGAAAATAGAGGCATCTGGAAAGAAACTGTCATTCTAAGATGGCACAAGCTTTACAGTGCGTTTTGAAAATGCTGCACAGCTGTGTTTATAGTGCAGGGAGAATATGGCATTTCTACAAACAAATTACAAAAATTGAGCTCCATGCAGTTGGAGCTGGCTTCTTATAGAACAACACAATAGAGGCTGAGTAAAGAAGGCATCCATATCTACAGGAGCTGAAAACAAATTATCATCTGTTAAATTAATTGAACTCTCGAGTGTCTGAAACACCAGACAGGCACAGCCTTGCACTCTGTCTGGACTCGACAAAACAAGAGCTGTACCAAGCACGGTGACTAGCAATGTGTCATATCCTCATTTAGTGAGAAAGAATTGTATCGACACTTGCATTCATCTTCTATTACCAGGACAGAAATTATCTGTTTGGAATAGCTTATGTCATGCATGAGATAGAAATAAGTAGCACTTACGGCTGAACTACACACCAAGGTACACACAACTCCCACTGCAGTGGGATTGTAAGGATGTAACTGAGGAAAGACAGAGAGGCCTGGAATAACCATCTTTCTCAAAACAAATGTATAATTAAAGGAAAGACATCACGGCACACCAGCAGATCATACTCCCGTTTCTGAGGCTACCCCACACAAATACATAAAGAACTATGACCACCATGAAAGTATGATCTCATTTTTAAATACACGTTTAAATCTTAAGCAAGAGAAAGCAAGCTTTAATTATTTCTTTCAGATGGTAAACTGCATCAGAGTGAATGCAGCAATTTACAATTCTGACTTGCAAATAATGGAATAATCAGTATGCACACTTCACTTCTTTGCTGATGAAAGAAGGGAAATCTCTTTGACTTGAATGTTCACACTCAAGAAAAAAGTTCTCAGGCTGCAACGTGTTTTTTTCCAGTGACAGAAACAAGACCTCCTTTTCTACCTCAGTACTTGCACAATGAACATTCTTAACTTCTTAAAACACATCCCATTACAGGAAGGTTAACTGTCCTTTTTTGATGTTTTATATGAAGTGAAGTCAACAAATGCTGGTGGGAACTGGAAGGATGCTGGGGGACAGGGCGGCACACAGCAGATGTGCTGCATCTTCTCAGTTCCTCTGAAGCCATTACATCTCGAGTCTATCTTGCACAGACTCTTGCTCTCTGCATTTTCAGCAAGAAGGAAAAGGGAGAGGAGCAGGTGAGACACAAGCTCTTACTTTAGCTCAGTGTATTTCTGCCAGCAGAAAAGCAAGCTGTTAGACTCCACATTCTCCGTCCTCTACAACTTCTCCCCTCCCGACAAGTTTAAGAGTGGTATATACCACCATTCTAAAATCAGGCAATGGTAAGAAAGTTCCAATATAACCCAATTAACAAAGAGACCCAAAAAGCGAAGCCTAACCTTTTCCACAGCTGTATTTCACATGTTCTCAGGATGCCTTTACCTTGCAAACTGCTTCTCCACGACCTTTGTACGTACACATTTTGGAAGAAACAATGAGAAACTACTGTCAACTTACTTGTCAAAGGGAAGTAAAGGTTCCTGAAGGGAAGTTAAAAAAAGAGGGCCATGGTGATGCTAGATGTGCCCACTTCCAGTAACACATGGGGGAAAAGCTATGGTTCTCCTCACGTAAAGGTAAAACTGAGCTATGTTAAAAGATCTTCTGCTATTGAATCAGAGGGAAAAACCACTGGCGGTGGCGGCAATGGATGTGGGGAAGCCCTCTCACTTAAGATTAAGAATCCCTGCAGATGCAGTTTTGGCGATGTTGTGGGCTCACATTTTTGGGAGCGAAACCAATGCAGTACATAGACCAACAGGTTTTAACACCTTTTCCTCCCGATTCTTTGTAACCAGGAAAATAAGTTAATGAAGCTAAAAATACTTCCCTGTCTTCAGGATATCTTTCGGAACTGCACGCTCTAGTTTAGTCAACTGTCCAAAACATTTAACACGTTTACATTTTCCTCTTCTCAATTATAGAGCAGGTCAACATTGAAACTACTGAAAAGAAAAGGCAGGATGTTATGTGGTGTTATGTGGCACAACCCCTTCTGTACTATCTAAAGTGGTCTTTCCAGAAAATAAGGCAGCTTTTCCAGAAAAAGTGCTTCAAGGTCATGATGCAAAGCCGTCAGTACTGCAAGACTACTTTTCATTGACGCTACGATTATTCATTTAATTGATAATACGATAATCACAAAACCACTGCTATCAACCCAAGATCTTGCTACTCAACAGAAGTGGCATCACTGACACTCATGCTTACAGGAAGTTATATTGGTTGGAAGGTAACTTGTTTTAAGACGACATGTAACGCTGTTCTTAGGTGGTCTTCAGTGATTTCAAGGCATCAAAAAAATTCCTCTTGTGAGCAATCTCGGTGCTACTGTTCCCCGTGTGCTTATACTCTGTGTCTAAAATAACCTACCTCACTTTACACAGCAAACTGAGAAGAGAATGAAGCTGACTTCAGCAGTACAAGAGTTTTCTCCAAGAACTTCTAGATCATTTCTCCAATTTAATCAGTTACTACATAACACTTCGCAATTTTTTTTTAAATTGCTTTTTAGCACTGGATTTTCCACTACATACAACTAAAGCAATCAGTACATATTACTACTACATAAAATACTGAAATCTACAGTTCCAGGCTTTTTTTTTTTCTTAATACTACCATTATTATGTAATGTAATTATACTGATATTTTCTTAATCTTAATTGTCTCCTATAACAGTTAAGCAAAAATACGGGATGAGACATATCCAAGGTTAAGCAACAATTCAGTGGCACTGGAAGAGGACGCAGGTCCCTCGACTCAGACAACAGCACCTGAAACACTGCATCAACCATTTAGCACTTCAAAATAAAAAAGAACACGTACAAATGCATATGCCTCTTTCTTTACTATGTAGCAGCAGATGTGAATGCTGAAAATAAGAAAAAGGAATGAAAGTTGTTATTCTTAAGCTACTGAATCATTAGTTGCAGTAGGAAACAACAGACTAGAAACTCATGCCACCTTTATTTTTAGTAAAAATACTAAACTTCTTTAATTTAGCAGTGGAATAATAATCAATCTATTAATGTTTTACAGTACTGAATAGAAGATGTACATTTATTACAGAAATCAATACGAAACTCAGAAATACATCTGTGTAGCTGATTTTTACTGTAATGCTTTAAAATTAACCAAGTAGATGGTTCTTTTCCACACCAATGCTTGATGAAAAGTGCTAATCACCCTCAAATCATGTTTCAGGCCCTGCCCTTGTTCTGACGTGGACATGTGCCAGCAAGTCAGGTTAGGTAAGTACCAAGGGAAAAGAAATGTCAATGATGCAGACATTTTTTTAAAAGTTAACAGATGGGAAAAGACAATCTCTGATCAGTTCACCCTGTTATCAAGATGTGCCAACTCTTCCATAGCTATTAGACTTTTGCAGTACTCCATTTTTCATCATACGTCAACAGACTCAACCTATTTTGTCTAGGTTTCATTTTTCCTCCCTTACAAGTTGCATAAATAATTTATCATTTTTATTTTCTGTGCATAGTTTTATCCTCCCTCTTAATACTAAGACTCGTAATTTTAATTGGGTATTTTAGAAGTTAAAAAAGTGCCTGCTGTGTTTCTATGAAGGTGAAATAATAGTTTTCACTAAGGAAGAGAGGAGGGCAGCAAGACACCTGTATTCGGGTAGCCTTTGCTGGAGTGACACCTAGTGGGTTACATCTCACTTTGGTCCATCTTGAAGATTAGGAGGGCAGAAATGTCAAGGTCCAAATATGCCGAGATGAAATTTTCCATAAAGTCTCCCTCCACTGGAAACGCTCAACATTGGCCAAACTTTGGCCAGGCTGGTACATGTAACTTCAGGTCCGCAGAATGGGAAATGCTTCAGGCCACAGCCTTTTAGAAAAGGAGCTGGGACCCTACTTTGCTAGGGAGCATCTGTATTGTGTAGCTGTTTTTCAAAATGGCTGACTTCCACACACTGTCAGAATGAAGAATTACTTCTGAAAATGCCACTATATTCAGAGCAAGATGATCAGTAAGCAAATAACTATAGTAATTACTATTCCTCCTTGTGCCCTATTGCTATCAGGTACAGCCAGGAATCTTAGATAACTAAGCAGTATCACATAACTGACCGGTAGATGCATTTAGCTCTTTGGAGGACAGCAATGACCTAAAACCACAGTGTTTTTAAGAAAAATATAAAACACAGATTGACTGGTACTATCCACAAGCAATTAAAAAAGCAAACCCTCATCTGCTTACACATGATAATCTAGAACTGGTGTAAATGGAAGAAGGTGTCTAGTTTATAGTCTTTAAAAGAAAAATCTTCTTGCTAGTTAAATGAAATATTCACTGTGTGGTGGTGACCTTTTAGTAGAACCTCATGTTCTTTTCTTTTACACTGCTCAGAAGAAAAGTGTCAAAACTAGAGTAGTTCCAATTCGTCAATGTTAGTAAATGAAACCTTTTGAATCCAGACCCAACTTCTACATTTGCAGCTAGCAGTTACAAAAACTAGTAGTTTCCTTCGTCTCAAATTCACCTTCTTTTAATATCTTGTACTAGTAATTAGAAGTTTTAAAAGCGTACCATTCCATTTCTTTCATTTAATAAAAGCCAAAAGTTTACTGAAAAGAGCATCTCACAGTTAAAGAAAAAATTTGTGTATTACACATATGAGTATCACCACACTTCCAGTTATTTTGCTGAGTGTCAGATACTCTTATCTCTGTGATTTATGATTCATGTATTTGGTCAAGGAATGCATGATTCAAAAGTGAGGCCCTTTTCCTGGAAAATTTGTTAATCATTTCTGCAGAGATATCTTACTATCCTAGGACCGCAGTCTTAGAGGAATGGACCTAGAACTTTGGCCTACACATGCAGCAGAACGCTTTAATGCTCTTAGCGTATCAGTACAGTAACATTATACAACTTAAGCTGAAGCATTACTAAGAGTTCCCATCTGTCTTATGAAACACGAAATAATTTTATCACAAACTAGAAACAGAAAAAAATTGTATCAGTCATACTCAAGTCAGCAGTCTCTCACAAAGTCATCTTTCTAGGTGGAGTTTTCTTCTGCGGCTGTACTGTCCAGTGTTGTACCAGTCTGAGGGGAAAATTAATGATGCTTCAAAACTAAAAAACAAAACAAAACAAAAATCCCCAAACTTTACTCTTAAAATGCATGTAGTGAGCATTTGCAGGGCATCAGGCATAAATTAGGAACAGGGAACACGTTTCAGTACACTAAAAAACCCCCAAAGTCTAAATATCATTTTGTGACTGGAGTCTGAAAGCAGCCTTTCATCAGTGGGAACGGGACTTCTGGAAACAGTGCCTTTTGTTCAAAATTAAACTTCCTGACTTGCTCACCAGCAAAACATCACGTATCCATCCATGTATCTGCTACAGACTGGAGAGAAGCTCTGGGACATTAAAGTGATTAAAGCATCCATCCAGTTTTGAAGTTGATTTAGATACCTGAGTTAATAGATACAGTGATAAAAAAAATATACCCACAGTGAGGACCTGCTCATTCGCTGTGCTCATAAGCTCCATAAATCACAACTATAAATAGACCTGAGTTAGTGCCATGGGGAAAGCCTCTGAATATTCATAAGGCTCTTGTTTCATATTTTGTCACCAGAATAAGCCTTGAAACTGTAAGCAGTTTGCATCCAGTGAATCAGTGGCAAGGTAATGGCATTATGATAACAAAATACATCAGTGTGATAAACAACTGATATCTGCAGATCATCTATATTGTCCTTGTGTGTAAAGTGAAAGCCATTTATTCAAATGTCACAAATAGCTAGTTTGATTAATAACATTAGTTGCCCTTGATAAGATGCTGTTTTCTTGAGGATATCTGGAGGCTAAATATATTATGATATTCAGAAACGAAGAAGAAAATATTTTTTCCGTATTTCTTACACATTCTGTAATTATTATTCATTACTTTGATGGCATCATAGAGGCAAATCATGCATTAGAAAAATAAAATCCTTTCTCTGAAGATATTATAATTTAAAGGACACCAAATTCTTCCTTCAGAAATATCTATTTATGTATGAACTTTTTTTTTTTCAATAAATGGTAAATCCCCTGAAAAAAGTGCTTTAGAACAATCACACTAATCATGTTTGTAAAGTGGTTTTAGTAATTATTTTAAGCAGAAAAGCTGATGGAACAGATACAAAAATTAAATTAGCATTTCATTTCACCATTTCAAAGAATCCTTTTTTGTTGCCATTTAAAGAGAAGACATCCCTTCAAAATACATTTCTTTTTTAAATATCTGAAAGCAGAGAACAAATATTTTTGAAAAGGGCAAAATAATGAGGGGGAAGCAAATTTTAGCTCAGGTTGAAGAAGCTGGAGAGGAAACTCCACTTGTGTAAAGGAGAGCAGATTTTATCTCTAATTTGTGATACAAACAACAGGCAGAGATAATATGCAAGCAGTTTAGATGAGAAAAAGAAATATTGATAAGCAGTTTAGTTATGTGAAAATCAAAAGAAAAGCAAATGCCAATTGTCCACAGTTATAAAAATAATTGCTTGGAGGCAAAATGCGCTTTTGAGGCCATATCTGGTTACATCACTATATGCAACATGGTGATGTGGTTGAATAGCTGAGGAGAACTCTTGAACATTTATTTGAATTTTGCAGTAGGAATCAATTCAACCGTATCAAAGCTGAGTTGAAGTGTATTAATGAGTAAGTGTGAGGAAATTTCTAATACCACTCCTCGACTTGCAGTGCTCTACAGCCACATGGAGGATCAAGCTCTGCAAGAATGTTACTCCTCTGTATGCACTGTTTTATTCCAAAAATTACTATAACAGATATCTTCTCATGAAATCCCTTTTTTCTGCATATTGGATATTATGAATTTTATTTGCTTATTTGCTGGCAGAGTTTATATGGATGCTTATCTCTGCAAGTTCCGAAGATCAAACGTGTAATGGATACTGACCTTCTGAGCTGGGGAGGGGAAGCGAGCTCACCCACCCGCCGTGTCCTTCACAGGGTGGGTCCCACCCGCCGTGTGGGTCTCAGCCCCAGTCAGGTCTTGAAGTCTGGTCAGTTTTGTGTGAACTCCTGCAGTTTTTCACCGAGGGCTCAATGTGAGTTGCTGAAAGCTTATTGCAGACTGGAAAACCTTTACTGCGAGCAAGAAAATAGAAGGTGGCAGGAATCCAACCTGAACCCATGATTTTTAACTCCTGGGTTGTTTTGCAAAGGTGGCTGTGAAGAGAAAAATATTGAGTGGTTAATTGAGCACGTTACATTGGTACCATTAAAAATAAGACCATGGTTACAATGGTACCAGTACTGTGAGAAACACATTTGACAACATTCATTTGTATTTGAATCATTCATCCTTACTGGGCCTCTAAGAAGTCCCAGATATGAGTTTCTATTCCCAAGTACACACAAGGGACAATCTGAAATCCAGATCAATAAAAGCAATTTCATCATATGTACAAGGAATGCTGAATAATATTAAAACACACAGTTTAGTATTGTAAGAGATGCATTGGATATTGTATCATGCTGCTCAGTGCCTAATACACGTAGTGTAATTTTTAATTTGTATTTTCAAAACTAATAACTCTCTATCTCCTTCTGTTAAGGTAAAAGTTCTGAATGCATTATTGTCCTGGTGTCTCTGAAATCAGCATTTCTTTATAATACACTGAGATACTGCATCTGTATTCCTCTTAGTTCAAGAACTCAGTGTCTGCTATTATTCTTTTAAAGGCAGTGATTTCTAATACAGAAAGTACAGCAAGACAAAAAGATTAAAAAAAAAAGGCAGAAAATGACTCATGGTAGCTTGGGATGTGCCTGCTCAAATAAATTAGGAATAAAGCAAAGCTCCTCCATCTCAAAGGAAAAAAAGGACTTTGAGGAGGAAGGGTTGCCAATCTACAGCCACC
>JANZLP010000072.1:46911354-46927208 GCA_026930925.1 Chelictinia riocourii
ATTAAACCATTCTTATCTCAACCCACGAGTTTTACTTCTTTTCCCGATTTTCTCCCCCATCCCACTGGGTGGGGGGGTGTGAGTGAGAGGCTGCGTGGTGCTTAGTTGCTGGCTGGGGTTAAACCACGACGCTACAGATTCACATCCAGATGTAATCATCCTATTCTTGCACTTGATTATGCCTCTTAAGCTAAGTCCAGCTGTCTAAATGTCATGATCTCATGCTGTCTGAAATGCCATACAGTATCCAAGATACTTATACAGTACTGGCAAATATAGTACAGTACATAAATATTATTGGCTATATGACCATCTCCTTCCAGAGAAGCAGCTAGAAGCCGGCCAGGATATCCTTGTGTGCCTCAAATGGCCCTGGATGCCTATGTTTAGATGACTAAACATAGCTGGGATTTGAATTTTTCAGTCTAATTAAAATAGCTTGCTTGTTCCAGCATAAACAGCCACTAATGAATATATGGATACCAGCCAAACAATCTGAACAATATATTGTCTTGAAGGGTTAATGATCCTAAATCTGAATAATCCCAGATGGCTTATTTTTTTACACAGTTCCTAAAAAGAACTAAGCCATCACATTTTTCTTTAAGCTCTGGAAAATCCACTTGACAAATTCTACATGTTTTAGCCAGAGTATGAAGACTCAGAAACCACCTCTGAAAAAACAGCAAGAAAAAGACCTAAGTCAGTACATGTATGTGCTAAAGTGAGCAATTGTAAATATTGTGTCAGCCTTCTATTTTGAAGAAACAGTGTGGGAAAGAACAATAGTAAATTTGTTTTCTAACATTTTTTAATTTAAAAGTGATTCATTGTGTTCCAAATCATACTTATGATGTTTTATTTCTGTACTAAATCTTTGCTTACTAAGAAAGAATAATATTAAGGTGTTCTGAAAAGACTTGATACTCACACTTGTCAAGATGTTTAACTATATAATCATGAAGATGGAATTTTTTTTTACAGAAATCTGGCTTTTGTTTCAGCAAAGAGTTGAAAAGCAAGAAAAAAGGCAGAGCAGAAGTATAACCATGTGTGCTGAAGAAATGTTCTTGATATATCGGAATAAAAAAATAATGGCTGTTGAATAAAAATTTTCCATTACTTAATTACTATAGCAGAAGTTACCCCTGTGATTAGTTCACAGTTTACTCTCTTTATACAGGATGGCTGTAATCATTGAATTTTGGGTACCTTCTAATTTATTTTGTCTTCCAAATCCTTTCTTTTCCCCAGCATGCTTCTTGTTGGAGACAAAAAAGAAAATAGTCACCATGGCACCCATGATATTTTTGCAGCCTTTTTGTAAACTTCGGTTCCACTCTCGTCATACCTAGAGTAGAAATGAAAGAGCACTGAGTCCCAACACTACTCCTTTTCTCTGAGGCACTGGGAGCGGGGCAGGAGTAAAAGAACTCTGTACGTTACATGAGAAAAATGTAAAGGATTTCTTCCCCTGATCAGCTGTTTCATTCTTTCATTCTGTTGCAGGCTAGCTTGCTCAACAAAGCAAAGACAATGCAAGACTAACAGATTAGTTCAATTATATACTTTGTCAGATAATATGGTGAATTTTTAAAATCTGCAGTATTAATCATTGATAATTTCTAAGAGGAACCAGCTCCTTAAGACTCAGTAATGTTCTGCTGGAAACAAAAAGCAGCTTTAGCTCTTGGGTTTAAGAGTTTGACAGAGAAGAAAGCCAGAGATCTTATTTTTGCAGATGACTTTTTTTTATTTGATTACTTTATTTGATACTAGCACAATCCAGATTTTTTGTTCATATTTGGTCACCTGAATCTCAATTAATACAGCTAACAGAGTGGGAGGAGAATAGACAGGACTTTAAAACACCTGTATCCTGGCACAGATGGAGTCATGCTTTCTGTTGTCCCTGGCCAAATACAGAAGAAAAGACTAATATTGCAAAGTTTTTTGATAATTTCCAGTTTCCAGGGGTTTCCCAACGGAGGTATGACCTGTGTGCTGAGGACTGAAGCTTGACAAAACACGTATTTTCTTTACATACCTTTAGCAGATTCTCTGAAATAATGTATAGTCCACAGGTTGAAACTGCTTGAGTCCCCAGTTTTGCCTATATTTGGGCTCTGGAAGCAATGCTTATGTAAAACCTCTTAGCCTTTTTGATGTTATGCAGGGGCTGCAGGATAAGGGCTCCCCATAGAAGGTGTATTTTCAGGGAATGGTTTATATCTACTTTAAGAGCATTTCATGCCATCAAAGCATTATTAGCATAACTGAGAAGCAGACCCATAGTCTATCTTAACGCGCAGTAAGTTAGCTAAAGAACAGAAAAAAGTGAATACCAAAGTGGTAACACTTTGTTGTATTTCTTCTCTTAACACACAGAAGCAGCTTTGCTTTCCAAAAATTGTACTGGAGCTACAAATTCATTAAAAGATTTTCACAGTTGCTGATAGAAAGCGTGGCCTGATGGTGCTAGGTGCTGCATAGAAAGAAGCAGACCCAGCTCTCACTTGTAAAATAAATAGATAAAAATATACAGAAGGAAGATACATAACCAGCAAGCAGTGCAGAGTTTAGTGCAAGCAAATCTCAGGTGAGATCCATGGCCTAGGGCTCAGTTTGGGTTTTGAGAAGTAGTTAGACAAAATGAAAAGGAAAGGTGATAGAGAGTTTAAAAGGACAGAAGATCGCTCTAGCTATTCAGTCATTCTATATGAAGGAGAGTTGCTGGGGCACAGAAACTGCAGCCAGAGAGAGGAGTGAGAACATGTAAGAGAAACAACTCCGCAGAACCGCAGGTCAGTGCAGAAAGAAGGGGAGGAGGTGCTCCAGGCGCCGAAGCAGAGATTTCCCTGCAGTCTGTGGGGAAGACCATGGTGAGGCAGGTTGTTCCCCTGCAGTCCATGGAGGTCCACGGGGGAGCAGATCTCCACCTGCAGCCCATGGAGGACCCCACGCCGGAGCACGTGGGTGCCCGAAGGAGGCTGTGACCCCATGGGAAGCCCACGCTGGAGCAGGCTCCTGGCAGGAGGTAATAATCAATTCAAAGATCATCCCTGCATATATAAAGCTGGAAATGCTTTTTCCCCATGTTAACTGCTTCACTTCTATCAGCATTTAATTTCATCTGCCATTGTACGGCCCAGTCTTTCAATATCATGTAACATTTTACTAAGAGTTTTCATTTTTAGTAACATGAATAGCAAACTTCTAGTTATACATACCACCACAGACAGATAAGCAGGGCCAATACATGAAAAATTTCCACGTTCTTGGAGAGATCAGACATATGGAAAATGAATAACCAAGTCCAAGTTAGATACAAGTATCAAGATTTGAGTATGCCAATTCTGGAATCTCAGATTATCTCAAAAAAACCTTGATTATATTTCTCAAGACCAAGCACTTTATTGTTTATTGATTTTTGACAGCCAAGGAAACTGCTTCAGTCAGTGCCTGCTTCAGTCAGTGCCTGCTTCAGCTGATCAGCGTAATGTAACATAAACCTTTGTAAAACCTAATTGATTTATTTTAGCAGAAACAGATCCTGACAGAGACAGGGCTCCCAAATTCACTTTTCCTCATAAACACATAACATTCAGTACTAAAACAATTCACAATTTTAAATATTTATAGTCAATTTCTAAATAAGTTATCAAAATGTTTAATCAGTGTCTGAGGATGTTACACAGTCCACATCTCATCTGAGATCAGACAAGTATTTTTTAATAAATGGATATAATGTACTTCTGGACTTTCTTCCACAGAATTTATTTTAAATTTTCTAGAGACTATAACCTCAAATGGGGTAAAGAAAATCCCCATATTTATTTATTTCTGGGTTTTGGGTTTTTTTCTGGTTTGGGTTTTTTTGGTGGGTTTTATTTTCAGAAAAAAAGGAAACTTTAAATATTTTAAGGCAATATTCAGGAAGGGCATATTTATATATCTGATACAAACACTCATATCATAAATCTGACCTTATAAGCACAATTGGGGAAAAAAATCAGATGAAACTTCGGTAGTATTTTCCTTGTTTTTGTAGATTTCCTAAAGAAAGATAAATTACTTTTGCATAACAGTATTTAGATCAAAACCTATTATTGTCAGACTTCCCCCAGCAAAAAGCTGCTGAGCCTATTGTTTTCAATATCCTAAGACTATATTCTTTTTCCCGTAAAAGTAAAATGTTCAGGAAGTAGTCTCACTGATTCAGTAAGTGGTTTCTTTCTCCTACAGATCAGTATTGAAACTTTCAGCAGTGCTAAGAAAGCATTTGGCTGATGATGATACACTGATTTGAATGAGACTTAAAACTGAAGTTGCTACTGATCTGAAGCACTTAAAAATTAAAGAAAAGAAACTATTGTATTTCAAACCTGTTATCAGGTTCCAAAATAATTCCAACTTTCATAACACTTTAGTGTCCATACTGCAACACAAATAACTTACTGTTCTGTATACATCTGGTTTTACATCTGCTTAAATGTGTCCCTAGGCCTTTACTATTGGCTTTTGCTGGTCGCGAGGTGTACCTACGGACTGCTCTACACTACTTTGTCAATCTAAAGACTTCAAAGGTGAATACAAATGTAAGCTGTTCTCTGCTTAAGTTTTCTATATACTGTCCAGCACTATTTAAATGGGTATAAAAAAAAGAGAATTTAACCTACTGTCTTGGTGTCCAAAGGTGCTCCTTTTTTTCTCAAACACGTGTTCCTGAGAATCTAAGAACAGTTAATTAAGGGTTCCGATTGTCTGTTATTATTTTTCTCAGAAAAACAACAGAAATGTAAAATAAATATTACGTCTTCACGTAACAACAAATTTATCATGTATGTTACAGGGGAAAAAAAGGAGTAGTTTACTTTTTAGTAAATGTTGTACTATAACCATTAAAAAATAAAGTGGGGGGCGGGGAAGACTGCTAGAGCACTGGTGTTAGAAACATGCCATTAAGGCTAATGAATGCATTTTGCAACTATATGCTATTGGCTCTCACTTTAAAAAAAAAAATCAATACAGCAATCCAGGTGAATATTTCCTAACATAACTACATTTTGACCTTGTATTTTTCATTTTTTAAAGGTTAAGTCAGAGTATAAAAAAGCCACATTCATAACACCAAGTGTTTATTTTTCTCCTTTGCTTCTTGAAAGGAATAAGTGTGCACAGCTTTTATAGAAAAGGTACCATTTAAGTCACAGTACAAAAGGACTTTTACTGTACTTTGACAATAGGATTATAACTGAACAGGAGGAAAAAGTGAACCTTGCCACTTGATGACGTCAAATGTCCAATAATTGTATGTTTAATCACTTAAGTTTGCTTTGATATCATTAGAATCAGATGATGTGGTCAAAGGGGAAATAATTAGCATCGTAACTGATAAGGGTACAATACTCGGACAGTAGAAAGCTATGAAATTGGATTGGATTCAAGCTGACAATTGTTTTACTGTGGATGTGTAGTGATCTCTAGAGACTATTCTTCAACTGAAAATGATTTTCCTGTTTATAAATATACATCACTTGAGGTTGGGTTGTTGGGGTTTTTTTGTTCAAAGTTATTATCTTTTGAAAATTATCTTGGCTCCCAGGAGTTATTGGACTTATTTAAGATGACAGCTTTCTCTTTAAATTTAAATCCAAACCCATTTGCAATTATGTAGTTTTATTCCCTTTCTGACTTCAACAATTAAAAATGGAAAGAGGCATTTCATTGAGATGATTTAGAATTTTAATCCTGCAGTACCAAGGCATCAGTTTGCTAGGAAAACAAATCTTATTATGGGAAACTTGAGTGTTAACTGCCAGGAAATAACCAATTTTACATCACAGCTGTCAAAAAATTGCTTTAAAAATACAGCAAAAGAAAAACCACTATTACTTATCTGTAAAGATGTTCTCTGTCCTTTCATTAAAAATAGTGCAGTAATCATTGAAAAAAAAATTCTTGGATACTATTGGACAGATTCTGAGCCTGGTTAGAGAATACTAACTGTATAGGCATACACTTAAATATAATAATCTTGCTCAAATAAAAGCAAGAATAAAAGTTGTGCAGTCATTTGCTCCCAACTTTTCTACCATTTCTCCCAAAATAATCCATCTTAGGCAATTATCAATCGAATTAACTACAAGTGCATAAGCTTGCAGACAGAATAAATGATTGTTCTGTGATTTAGACAGAATGAAGAAATGGGGGCAGTCTGCATTTCACCTGAAATAATTCCTGTTGTCCACAACATACGATGCTGTATCCAGCACATGCTTGACTAGCAGACAAGTTTGGAACCTGGATTAAAAGAATGTATATCCTACCTCTCCTGCAAACATGGATTTCCTCAACAATTCTAGGTTCGTTACAATGTCATGCTAGCTAGTATTCAAGAAATGTTTCCAGGGATGTGAAAAGCAAAGCTGCCAATCTGACAAGAAGAACAACTACTAAATAGGTAGTATTTAGTACCAGAATAAGTCTGCAAAAGTGAAAGTGGAAAACATGGCTGAGTTTTGCAAACATGCCAAACAATTCACCATTCTTTTTCATAAACAAAACCCCACCAGCAGGCAACTGAAGTAGGTTAAATCCACAGCTCAGAAGAGAAACAACACAACCACAGCTCTGGCATTCCAGCCACTACCTCGAAGTTCACAGAAAGCCCACCTGGCAGCCTACCTATGTCTGTGTCAGAGGACAGTTTATGTACAGGACCTTCTCATACGGGAGCCATATGTTCTCGTGAGAGAAGCAGTTGGTATTCAGTGGGGGTTTTGGTAGTCTACATGAAAACAGCTCAAGAAGATCAGCTGTGAAGCTGGAAAAATAAGAAAACTAAGGCAATCACAACTGCATGTCTGCAAGGCAGAGTCCATCCACCATTACACATCTCTTCATAAAATAGGAACATCAGTATATCAGATACAAAAAAATCAAGCCCATACACTTCCTATATATGATAGGTTATGATCAATAAAACCACTGAAATCACACTTGCAAGGCAAATGTATTCTGTTAGAAAACAATTATTTCTCTTATTCTAATAAAAGCAAGCACTGAGGTAATTAATACAGAAGGTAGGCAGATTTTTACTTTACTTACCAAAAAAATACCATAGTTCTACATGACTTATGTAAATAGATTCAGTTGTGCTCGATTAAGACAGCCAAATGTGCTTCATTAAAAACCATACATTTAGTTTGTCAACTCAAATAATGACAAAATTGATCTGCTGTAATACAAGGGAATTCCATTTCAACTTAGAGATACTACATATGTGTAACTCTCAGAAAGGCCCACAAATTTGCCTAAACTAATAATAAAAACACAAAAGCCCCATCATAAGTGTTATTGTTAGAAATGACAAAAGCTCCTCCTAACTACAAGCTAGTATTTCTTTAAATAAATAATATTAAGACCCCTGACGGCTCATCTTTGATGTCAATATTGATTCACCTGAGATGAACAATACTCGCAAAATGGCTCCAATCCACCCACCCCCCCAAATATTTAAACTAATTAAAAACCAAAGAAAGGCAAATCCAAGAAGGACAAGCCACGCGCCGTCCACAGCCTGTCTAGCGGCGGAGGATTCAGAAGCGTGCAGTGTTTCTCCTCCCTCGTTACTGGGCCTCGCCAGAAACTCGGCACTACAAGCGCCCAGGCTGCCGCAGCCTCGCTAGGGTCAGCTTGCCAGGCGAACGTCAGGGCTGGCGGCACACGGGGGAATCCTCTGTCGTGCTCCAGAACATACGTGGACCGCTCCATAGGTATAATCGTTCCTTCAGATCATCCTCTGAAGAGAAGGGGCCAATGCAGATCAACAACCAAGGATCTACCGGCCTTTCTCACATCCTACACATTTGTCAGTACACTTTATACAAAGCATATGAATACATCTTAAATGAAGTTGAAAATAAACTGAAAGTATGAAAATAAAATCAAACAAACATATAATAAAAGACGCCACAACTACACCACCAGTGTCACACTGGAAGAGCTCAGAGATAAGACTGTATACGTTCAAGTAGAAAACATTTACACTAGGAATGGCTAAAAAGCCTGAACAGCATGAAAACATTCAGAACTGCTTATTGGTTAAATTATCCTGCAACTTGTATGATCGCTCAAAATCAGAAATCCCTAAGTATTTAAGGAGCCTATCCTCAAAACCTGACCATTTCAACTGAAATACCTGACATCCAAACTCACACACAGAAGCACATCCGTTACCTTCAATATGCTGTATGCCTTCTCACGGGAAGATTCTCAGAGGAGGAATCTAGCTTATTTTAGGATCACAGCATTTTTAATACACAATCGTGAAAGCTGTTTATACATAAAGTTTAAACTCTTGATTTCTTATGCCTTCTGAGCATGTAGTACTGACTGAAACCATCACTAGCTTTATGCAATATCTAGACAGTCCATCAACCAAGTGTTCCATCAACAACAAGGAGTCTCATGTCTCCTACTGTAATGCAAGAAAAATCGCACATTTAGATGTACAGGACTTTTAAAACGAAAATTCACATGCATGACACAATTAGGAATGGCTGAAATTGTGAATTAATCATAAACTGAATACACATCATTTAAAGCAGTAAGAATAACACATCAAAAATTAATGTATTAATTAATTTTGACAACTATACCTTAATTATTTATTCCAACAGCTACAGCGTACTAATGTATTGCAGCATATTTAGTGAATAAAGAGACTTAGGAGACTAAAACACGCTACAGCTTTTTATATATTAACTATCTGCCGAAAGGTGAGAAAGGGCCTCTGACCATTTATCAGGCCAGACATCATACAGTGCAGGAAGCAGAGAGCTACGATACTGCTGTGTTTTGCTGTAACTACGCACATAAGAAAATCCTGAATGCAGGTTACTAATAAAACATGAACTCCTGTAATTATCTACACATAATTATATAATTATTTATCTGTTTCTCTTCTGCTAACCAACATGTGGCACCTAGTAGCATGCAACTGCAGAGAAATTAATAATCAGACCTTCCCACTGTGCTGATCTGGTTGATCCCCAAATTAGAACTGAACAGAAGCCACTTACCAGGCTAGGTAATTAAAAGTGTCTAATTTTAAACTTACATATTTGAGCCAAATGCTCTCCAAGGCCCCTCAGAAACTCCAAGGCAAAATTGTGATGGTAAATTAAATCTTTCAAGCCTACCAGTGGGTTTCAACAGCCAGGGAATCTATCCAGGGCTCTGCATGAGCTTACTCCTCCTCCACTAAAGAGCTTGGTGTTGCTACAGGAATTAAAAACTGTGATTAAAAACCCAAGAAAAATGCAAGAGTAATAGGATGGGAAAGAAGACAGGAAATATTACAATTCCAGTATATAAATCAACAACAGGTGAAATAATTGCTTCAGCTTAAATCACAGTTCAAAATATGTAGTTAAGGCCACAAAAAAAAATTTGCAGCTAAAAAAAGCACCGATAGCTCTTGAAAAAGGGAAGCAAGGGGGTCCTAGACAACACTGAAAGGTCGCACGCTGAACGATGGTGAATGGAAAGACCTCCCTGTATGAGGTACAACCAGCCTGTGGTATTTCTCATTATGTGATGGCACTGAGCTGAAGAATTTTTCGAGTGTAAAAAGTAAGATTGGTTATGTTCGTTATTATTATTAGTTAAATAATAAACTAACCAGAACTATAATGGTTTACACAAGCAAAAAGTTTGGAACAGTCAGTAAACAGCATGTTTCAGAGCAACCCAGGCTCTAACGTAGGGTATACAACTTTCATATCAACCAGGTTATCTGCTATCAGACAACCTGATTTTTTTTATCTTTTCTGGTGAAGTGTTTGTCACTAGCCTAAGCCACTGTCTGTCAAACCAGTCCAAATACTGGTCAAAATGGACTACGGACACACCAGAATGGCAGCTCCCTTATTCTCTAGTATTATTATCCCAAATACCCAATCCCTTTTTCCTTGTTGTTATGCAGTTACAGCCCACCCTTATAATTAAAGTATTATTCACTCCGAAAAGCAGCAGAACATGCCATTTCATAACAAGCTGGCAGTAAAACAAGCAGAATTCATCCTTCCTTGAAAAGCCACAGTGTGATAGTGACTTTTGCTGAAAAGAAGCCATTAAGAAAGTAATAATCATCAGATTTTATGAATTCATGCAGAGATAAAATCTCTTCAGTTTCCATCCATTATAACACACTCTGTGGTTTTTTATACAGTGCCTTGCCATTCAAAACCCATGCACTGTAGAGGACTGAAATGGGGGGAGGTCATTAATGCTTAGCTCCCTGTAGCTAAACAGCCTCCTAAAGTACCCCTAAACATCATACGATACTAACTGTTGCCATGAGCACCGCATGCATAAGGCACGTTAGATAAATAAAATTAATTAACCTTGAACTTGGGATTCTTAACTCTCTATGCATAGCATTTGGACAAATAGTTACTCATAAGCTCTCTCTAAACTGTTTTTATACCCTTTCAGAGCTTGTAGCTATGCTAACGTAAAGGTACCTTTAGCCCAAGATTGCTATACCACCCCAATATAAAAATAGACTTCTGCTGAAAAAAAATAGTAAAAAAAAAAATTAATATTTACTGCAAAGAAAGCACAGAGACTATCAGTGTCCACAGGCAGTCTCTAGGGTGATAAACGTGCTATTTCAGTATTGTACTGCATGTACTGTACAAACGACAAGCTCAGTACTCCCCCACAGATTTCTGCCTAATACACCAATGTCTAAAAGATTTCTCTAGTCACTAAGAACTCTTTTCTTTCTTACTATGAAATTTCAGGGGTCATTTCACCGTTACTGGTTAAATACAGGTTTTGCACTTACTGTATATGAACATTCCTATTCTTACTCACAAAAATGCACGCTTATCTACACAGATTATCTGGAAGCTGTAAAATCCCTCCTGTTTTGCAGGGAATTTCCATTCCTGCAGTGCAAATGACCTCAAGTGCCTATGAAGGGGACCCAGCATCTTTCCTTCTGCAGAATTTACTGACTCTTGGGGAAGTCCTACATCTCTACGCTATTCTGTCTTGTCAGGGCACTGGAGATGACTGCGGAAAAGGAAGAAACCAGAACCTTTGGGCTAGTTACATCCATTCCGGAGAGCAGAGCACGCTGTGGAGCCAGGACCCACCCGCAGCGCAGGGCCTAGTTGAAGACGCATGGTAACCACCTCCTGCCTGTTACTGCACTAACCGCAGTCATCGCCTTCTGACGTTGCGCTCTCCCACATACTTCGTTTTGCCATCCCTACATCATTATTTTAGTCCAGCGCTGGTTGTGGACACCCTGCCAGATGTCTTTATTCCCATACATAGTCATGTTGATAGTTTCATTTCGTAGTAGTTAATATGGATCTTCCCAAATTATTGCGTTTTCCTCAGTGAGGGTATAACAGTCCAGCTGTAGGCAGGCCTCTGGCTGCACCGCAATCTCCCTTTCCCTCTCCCACAAAACCTGCTTGAGTCTGCAGAGAGCTTACAACAACTCGGAGATGGGAAAGGCTCCATCTTTAAGATTGCACTTTTCATTTCAGAGTGTGTTAAGCATGTAAGGCACAGTCATATTCTTAAGATTCGTAACGGCTTCACTGGGGCACTTCTCTGTTGAGTGAAGTACTCGTATTAGCAGTGCTGCCTTGTCCTTAACTGTTCCTTACCTCAGGCATGGAAGGAGATACAAGCATTCAAAAGCATATGAAACACAACGTGTATATGTGCCATTAAAAACGTGATTAGCTGCTGCTGCACACACTGGTATTTTACTTGAACACAGATTACAATACATATTCTTCCTCCACATGCACATTATTTCTTGAGTCAAAACAGGAATAGGTTATTCTTCCAAGACTTCCTTGCTGTCACTAAATCTACTTGCACATCTTGGAGTAGGAGTGGAATGGGGGAAGAACATGATGCAGTGCCATTTGAGGAGAGAGCTACACTGATGTGCAGCAGCAGAGGGAGGAGAAGACGGGAAAGAAGCCAAGCAACAAAAAACTCCTGTCAATGCCAAAACCAGCCTGCATCAAGCACTTCCCATCTTTTGCTCAAGAGTTCACTACACTTACTGAAATTTTAGGTTATCCAGGTTTGCATTCATCCAAAAGAGTTGTGAGAACGGATATAAAAATGCCAATGCCAGTGAGGCCAGAAGGCCAGTCCTAATCTTCCTGACACAAGTGGGTCTCCAGAGTGAGCCTTAAGTGATGTGGCTGCTGCACCAGATCCAGGTCCTCAAGCAGCATCTGTCAGTGTCCTGATGCTGCTCTGATCCAAGCAAATACTGGGGGAAAAAAGAGCATTTGTTGAAAGAACAATTGTTCTTTCTTTTTCAAAAATAAGAAATACTACTGTTGCTCTGCTTGGGAAAATTCTTGTGAGTCTTCATAATATAAGATGCCCTTTATATTAGAAATTATCAGAAAGGGGGGGGTGTTCCATCACATGCCCATCATTGTGGCTTGTTAAGGTGCCTGACAAGAGGAAATGTGCTTTTATTATCAAGGCAGAGATTTACCTCCTCAAACAAGTACCAGCTTGAGTGTTTGTTTCTCTACTCTTTCTCATTCCACCTAACACCCAAACATGCCCAATAATCTCTTTTACTCCAGACACCTAATGCTGCTGCTCTCAGCGTACTTTCTAGTCCTGCAGTATTTGATCACAAATGCAACACCATGGCAGGGGGGTAAGTTCTGCCTTCTAAAGCTGTTGCTGTGACTGCCTCGGCTGCTGTCATTGCTATGGCTGGGTCTCTGCAGCAATACCCAGCAAAAAAATAGCCATTAGTCACACTGCAAGGTAGGGAGCAAGAAAAAACAAAAGTTTTAGTGAGCTCTGGTTTAGCAAACTAATTTTTTTGGTTCAGAATTGAGCAGTCAGTGCTGAAAGGGCACATTTACTCGTTTACTTCAGCAAATTTCCTTCAGAAAAGGTGAAAGGCCTGCAATGCTTTCCTTCCTCTTTATGCAGTATCTGAGAGACTGAGATTGCTGAAGCAGTAACAAAAGCTAAAATATGCTAGAGTTGTTATACACACACATATATATGTTTCTATAACTAGACAACATGCTGGAGTAGTTATACAAAGATTGACTGAGCACAGAAAGCTGTGCTCTTCATTATTTCCTAAAACATTCCTAAAATTTCCTAAAAAAAAAATCCCATCCAGTTGAAGAAAATCTGGTATTAACAGTGGACATGTGCATGATGGAAGCTTGATAGGTTAATCAGTGTGAGAGATGTGGTTTCACAACTATATCTCCCTTCAAAAAAAAAAAAAGATAATCTTTCATTTGTTGAATCACTAATAAGAAAATACAACAACAAATCAAATGCCTTTCCACTGAAATACATGTTTGTTTACATTTGGCAGACACTATGGAATTCACACTATGTAACAGTTGCTTAATCTGGAATACATTAGATGAAGAGACCCCATCAGAGAGAAAGCTTAAAATGAAATGGCTGCTGCTTTTGTTAAACCCTAGTGTCTCTCTAACCCATGCCTCTTCCCCCCCCTTCTTTCTAACAGTACCAGAATTTGGGGAGAAATGAAATCAGGCCACTGACAGAGAAATGTAACACTTCTACACTTGGATGGGTCTGTTTCTGGGAATAGAAAAGGACACTTAAATGCTATTTCCCATTTGCAGTACAGGTACTGAGAATGTATCGTGATGAAGAATGACCAGAGATTTTCTCTTCCAGGCTACTAGTGCAGTATATGGTGAAGGTGCATCACATTCCTCCAGCGTGCTTGACTCATAAGGGCTACAAACTATTACAGGCCTTGCTTTCAACCTTGGAGGTCTAGGAAACAGCAATACAAGCTCTACTAGAAAAAAAATAATTAATATTTGCAGTTTAACTAAGCTTGGAATCATTTCATGTTTAGGAAAACCCCCTCAATTAGACGGATTACGTGGCAGGTGACACTGGAACCTCAAACTTACACTTAGATGGTATATTCATCTGAAATTCTCCATCAGAGCCTTTCACTCTAATCCCGTTGGCCTGCGACACCTGGATACGCTGAAAAGGTCTCGCTTTCCTGGTTCACCGAGTTGAAACCGCGAGACCGAGTGTGTCAGTAGGCCTTAGTTCTCCTCCTAAGCCTGTAACCATCTCCTCTGCAACGCTCCCTGAATCCCCTTTCCCTCCCGTGCAGGGGCTTAGCTGTGCTCACCGTCTGCACTGATTTGGTGCAGCTGCGTGACCTTTGATCAGACTTTGGTGAAAACAGCTAAATTGTAAAAACCCATTTAAAAGTCACCAGATTTCCCTTTGCTCTACATCAAAACCATACAAATGCTGCAAGATTTCAGAGCCAAAGAATGACTGCCTTTATCATCACAGTCTTCTGCCAAATGTGAGCCAGATTCTGGTCTCATAAGAAAATCTGAAACTCTGTACGGAATTGTGTGAAATGTGATTAAAATCTTGTCCTTCTCTGCTACGATCCATCCTCATTTTCCTCCTGTTTTTCCTCCAAATATTTTCTCCAAGAGATAAAAAATAAGAAAAGCTTTAATGGACAACTTGTTATAGCATTGTCATATCTCATCTTCACACATATGTTTTCTACCGTAACTGTTCTCCCCTTTAATAGACAAGCACCGTAAAACACCTTCTAAAGATTGCCACTTGGAAAGCTTTGCCAGTCATGCATTCACACACTCCCATCAGGAACCCAGCTCCTCGCCAGAGAAAATGCCCTTCTGTCAGCCAGTTCATTTGCATTCTAGCTGACAAGATCCTTCTCTTCGAGCTTTTGTTACGTACTACAGCGTCCCTCCAGATTTACACAGAGATCGCTGGCACCTTTCGTCACAAGGGCTGTGCTCTTGCCTGGCAGCTAACTCTGAGGTTATACTCTGAGGCACTTCAACAAAGGCTGTGACTGTTAAAATTATTTCAATTATTTCGAACCACTTACTGTGGCTTTAAATTTTCCCCCTACTAGTTCTAATTGATAATCAAAGATGGATCAAGTCAAGATATTGTTTCTGTCTCTTAAAAAAAATAAAAATTGCTGTATTTAATTGCATGTAAAATGCCAGCACCAGCTCTTTCAGTTGTGAATTCACAACCTATGCAGATGAAACATAAAAGCTGCTCTAAGTCTATGGAGTACTGTAATTAACAATAATTTCCTTCCTCATTCTACAATAGTTAGGACTTTTTTCTAAGCCAGTGTCTGACTAAAATTTAAGTTAGGCAATTACTACCCATAAACATCCCATCCAGAAGCTACAAAGTTGCATTAGTACACACTGAGCTCCAAAATTAAAGTACCTGCTGAGGCAGTCATACAGCTTTGGGAGTTTCTTGCTTCCGGTCAGTTGTGAGAAGAGAGAAAAGCTCGGGTCCATTTCTGTATGAATGGCTTTATTTACTTCCTGGGTTTGAGCCACTGACTTTTCCCTTGGATTATTCACTCTTCCCACTCTTTTTTTTTTGTTTGGTTGGGTTTTTTGTTTTCCCCAAAAAAGAGATTCTTGTTAATCACGTATCATCAGCAGCAAAGGTTTTAAGAAATTATTAAGTACTATGTTACAGATCAGAGAGACTGGTCATGCAAGCCATCTTTTCCTTTTCCCTCTATTTCTTCCTCTTGTACCTCCCTCTTTTACCTCCTGCTGGGCCTTCATTCCCCCAAAATACAGCAGCAGAATACAGAGATGCTGTTCCCTATTCAGGTAACTGGTAGTTGCTGCTTTCCGGATTTTCCTGTGTAGTCTGAATTACAGAATGCCCAAAAAATGTTAGTTAATCCTTCACATCTGTCACTGTGTTGTTACAGAGAAAAAGAA
>JANZLP010000072.1:47366406-47377015 GCA_026930925.1 Chelictinia riocourii
GTCCGGCTCTAGCTCCCCCCAGGAAGGCGCCATTCCCAAAAACCGTGGCTGGTCCTCACCTGCCATTAGTGGCCTATCCCGCGGAAGACCAAACGAAGGCGCGTGTCCTTATACGGAAGATTGGCTGTAATTAATGTCTGAGGTTTATGGTACCTGCGACAAACGGTGTCACATGCAAGCACACTAACAGGCCACATCCAAATATTTTCACTAGTAAATTAACTTCCCATGTTATCTACAATGAAAATATAAAAAAGTGAATGGTTTTAATTTTCACAAACAAAACACATTCACAAACATGCATGGATTTCTTCTGGCACTCTTTAGAAATCTCCATCCTCCTCTAAGAGCTTGTTTTCCTACTCTTAAATTCAAGGAACAATTTCCATGAACTCCAAGGGCCATCCAGTGAAGTGGCATCTACAATTTATTTTTTTTTTCCATGAATGAAAACATTTTTTGAAACAAAACAAAACAATCATACTTTTTTGCTGGAGCTGTTTTTTGTAAATTCCACATTTTTAATGTATGGTCCTCTGAAGCTGTTATTAAGACTGGTTCAACCGGATGAAAAGCGAGACCTCTTATTCCATCAAAGTGACTTCTTAATGTGAATTTGGGGTTCCAAGTCTTTCTCAATGCATCCTTATTGTTTGCTATCTAAAAAAAAAAAAAATAAAAGCCAAACTTGTAATTAATCTGGAAGGCACAAGGGAAGGAAGAAATCAGAAATTTAGTCTGGCATTTTCAGATGTCAAAATTACTTCACCCACTTCTCATAACAACCTGCTCTTGAGCAACAGTCCCTTTAACACTGATCAGACAATTCAAAATGAGAACAAAGGCAGATGTATTCCACAAAGGCAACAAGTAATGCCGCATCCACAGCAATACATTGTGTGCAAATCTGAAATACTCCATGTCTGTCAAGTTACACAATGTAAAACCTGAAAAGTACCTTTTTGACTGACACTGCTGTGAACTTAGTCCGGTATTTGAAATTTGATCTATAACTACTGGCTCATTCATTAACACTGGGCCTGACTCAACCAAGCTGTGGTCCCTGAATATCTAAAGTACCACCGACAGGGCATCTCTGAAGTAAAGATCTAAGAGAAACAGAGAAGTGTCTAGCAGCACAAAAAGGAACACGACCTAACTTAGTCACCTAAGGCAACACAAGCTCTGTAATAATGCAAATCAAGTAAAGCTTGCCAGAAAAAAAACAACCAAAATAAACCACAAAAAAAACCCCAAACTGGCAAGCAATAAGCTATCATATATACAGACACAATTATTTGGCAATAAATGCATTTTAGCAGATCCAAACAGAATGCCCTTAAAAAAATAACGGTTACTTCAACATTGCTCTCTGAACAAATGGGTGGCGCTCGGCCTCGGCACAGGCCACGTCCAAATTCCGAACGTCCGGCTCTAGCTCCTCCCTGGAAGGCGCCATTCCCAAAAACCGCGGTTCATTTTTGTCATCTGGTTGTGACATGTTAATACAAATTTAGTCCAAACATCCAAAGTTATGCTGCTAGGAATGTTGCCATCTGGTTTTAATGAATATCTGGGGTCCATTTTTCAGTTAAGCTTTTCTTATTGTGTTTGTGTGTTGCTTTTTCCAAGCTATCTGCATAATTGCTTAAAGATTTTACTGCAAAATTAATATCCTTACTGTGAATGAGGGAGAAGGGCAAAAACCAGGATGACAAAGGCTGAAATGAGGTGAAAGACAAATTCAATTTTTCCTTGCACCATAGAAACCTCGTCAGGACTAGCTTTATCTGGTAATCCACATTTAAACTTTAACCTGTAGGGGGGCTCTTTGTGTTAGTTAATGTAAGCATAAAAAGAGTCTGAACCACTAATCAGATTAATCATATTTTGTGAGACTCAAAAGCTTCATTAAAAGGACCTCGTTTCCAAGCTACACATTTCAGAAAGGGAAAAAAAGTTGACTATGAAAAGGAAAGAGTAACACTGAAATTCAAAAAGACACAGACTGTGTGTCTCCTGGAATTAAACCGGAGTTCATAAAATACACCTTGACGATGCCAAAATAATTAGGGCATTTTACAATTGAAATTATGCATTCCTTGCATTTACAAAGTTTTATCTTATGCACGAGAGAGAACTATTTATTAGATAAATACAATAAATGTCTTCCCTTTCCTCATATTTATGGAAGTCTCCCTCTCCACTGAAGCAATCATATTTCCTAAGAACTTCAGGTGACCCCTCAGAGGCAAGAAAATGTGAACATCAGAAGAATAAGAACTGGAATCTGTCATCTGTAGTCAGGTTATTTACCTTCATGCAAGGAACACCCCAGTTCCCTAAGGAGCATGAAAGTGAAAGAGCAAGCTGCTCTTCCAAGTTGGTGCAGCATTATGCTCTCTTTCAAAAACAACAGAATAGCTCTGTTTTTAATAAATGAATGGTTTGCCACAAATGAAGCTTCAGTGAGCTTTTGTTCATGCCTATGGAGCAAAACATGCATTAAGATCAGAATCCTAACCTCAAGATTTTCATCATTAAGTTCAACAGGAACCATTTGCACTTAGGACAGTGTGAAACCTGTTCAGATCTCAGCTTTCCCTGTATTGTTCTGGAGTTAGTGGGCCTTTGAAATCAGGAGATGCTTTGAAGAAACAATGATGTAAGTGAATAACAAAGCAGAAAGTCTTGTATTCAGAAGACTATTCAATACTGAGCAAATGAAACACTTTAAAGCAGTTGCATTCTCCCTAAAATATCTTGTATTTAAGAGGTGGGGAGAGAAATCAAGACATGACATCACTGGGATGATCACCTGAAATACAGACTCATCCATTTTCCAGCCATGGGACTGGGGAAGCGGAGTTAGCCTCACCTTTGTTTCACCAAGCGAGAAGGAGCATCCTCACTGCATCACAGCAAACTGTTTGCTCATATTTCACCATTATGTTTCCATTTTTCTTTCCCCATAACTTGCCAAGGTCTGTTCTTGTTCCTGCAAGCTGCACGACCATCTCTGTGTGGCCTGTATTCAACAGGTAAATTCACTCCTGGATCATTCAGATAATTTAAAATACATTCTTATGCACACATTGAACTCTCCAATCTATGTGACATTATGCACAAAAGAACAACTTTCTAAATGTCTATTTACAAGTTTTATCCATAATTGTATGGAGGCTGTACTCCTTGGCATATTCAGTTATACCTAAAGGCACTGCTCGTACGCTGAGTAAGGTGACAGCAGGTGAGGAATCTTCTGCAGTAAATGACCAGTCACCAAGGAATTGTTTCCCTCCTGAGCTTTGCAGTGTGACAAGACAGAGCTTGGGTGGGCTAATTCCCTCTCCCACCTTTACTCTTTTGTAGACCTACTGTTGTCCAGTTGCTGCATGTGCAACAGAGGCTTTAAAGAAAACACACTGGCCAAGATTTCTGCACTTCACAGATCTTACCCTTCACAAAAAGTTTTACCACAAGCTTTCATTTTATGGCTGCATTTCTGAGTGTGTGTCATTTTGTGCCATCCTGTGCCCTGAGGTCTTCACTGTTTCTTCATCAAACCAAGCAGCTGTCAAAATGTGCCTCAGCTCCATCCTGCACACATTCCCCAGATTTCCCTTCCAAGGAAGAGGGGAGAAAGGCCGGTGAATGCCAAGGTCTTGCTCCAGTGAGGAGCTGGGATGTGGCCAAGGACAGGCTCCCAGGTTCCTACTGTAGATGTAGACTTTGATACCATTGAATTCTTCAGAAAATATCACACAAATTTAAGTTACTTATGAGCTGACTTCAGCACATGTTTGCACCAGTGTAAAACTGGAGCAACTGCACTGGCTTCAGCATAATCCTTCTAAGTCTAAGCCAATGCAATTTAAAGCAGAATCTGGCCCTTTAGTTTGGATAACAAGCAAGAAATGCTGCCCTAAAAATACAGACACAAAGAATTTTGCCTGAACACAAAGGGAACCATTCGTTGGTCTGACCCAAATCTATGAATTTAAATGATCCAAATTTAACTCCAAAAAAATGAGATCTTTGAATTAGGAAAATGAAGAAAAAGTACTATGATGCATTAGTACTATTTACCACCACTTTGTGTTGGGTCAGGTTTTCTCAGCCTTCCTGATACTGTCTCACCTTGTTTTATGACATGTTCCAGTGGCATCCATATAAACACTCCCAGAGTGTATTTCCGTGCAGCACAAACAGCTAGAGTAAAAAATATCCTGTATCAGCTTGTCATCTGAGCTGTGGTACTTTCCAGTCCATAGCAGGGCAGAGTCAAAGGGATTAGCAGGCTGCTGTCAGTCTGCTAAAACTGCTGGAGATGGTTTAAGCCGGCCTGTTTAGGCAGACAGCATAGTCCAGCTAGGGACCAGGGAGGGACCGTGAGACATTCTGCAGAACCCACCTGCACCATAGGCTAGGCACAGCCGTCGTCATTCAGGTCCCAGGAGGAAGGGCTCACCCCAGTACCCTTGGTTTTACCTAGTTCTCAGGGGACAGCAAAATAGGCTCTCTTTTGTTCGTGTACTCTCCGTGATACTGCAGTGTCGGGAAAGCCCTCGATGGAAAGAGGCAGCAACGTATCACCAACCTCTACCATTACAGGAGCTCCTTGCTTTTCTGCACTGAAGCCCAAAACTGGCACTGTTGTCTGCACACTTTTGCAGTTATTTTCCCTATCCGCTGTGAATACAGTCTTCAAAAGGCAGCCCTGGAAAAGTTACCAAATTTTGGGCTAATGTGAAGCAATGACTTAAAATTTCATCTTAGCAACCAGAACTGCTATCTACCTTTATGCATGTCCAAAGAGTTGTTCTTTTGTTTTGGATTTGTTTGTTTGTTTGTTTGTTTTAAAACTTGCGAAGTTTAGCTGTCTGACTAAACCCAGGTCTGGGATGAAATGTTTGTTACAGTTACAACAGCTTGCTTAAACTGACGGAAACAGATTTTTCTGGCCTGGAGAAACTGGAGTTACTGATGCTGCACAGCAATGAGATAAATACAGTCCCTGATAAGGTGTTCAGTGATTTATGTTCATTACAGGTAAGAACTAAATGACCTAATCTTATTTTTTGTTATGACTTGTAAACAATCTGCAGTAATACTGATAAATGGAAGCAGACCAACAGTCTGTAGCATTTTGGTTTCCTGTTTCTTATTTTATCCATGTGAAAGACGAGGGCCTTCAAGATCCAGTATCCTAATGGGAAATGTCTTTCCTTCCCAGGTGGGCATTCAGGTACAGGTTAAAGAGCGTGATGAACATATGAGTAGAGATCTGTCAGCAATATCTTAACGGGCAACTGCAGTTGGAACTCTCTTTCACATGAGAGAGAAAGACTGCAGAGCTCCAAGTACTGCATCTGTGGTAGGAAACTTGTCTTCAGTTAATGTGTTAGTCAATTTCTGTATTTTTTTTGAGGATTGTTTTTCATCCAGATTTGCCTTTCCCTTCAGTACAGTATAGTCCTGTCCCTTTCTATCCTTCATTAAAAAAATGCTCCTACTGGACAGAAACTGAACATGTTACATATAAACATTAAAATGCTTTAAAACCCCCTACATTTCCTTGCTTTTATAATTGTATATATATTTGTGGAATTTAAAATGTAGTCTTTGATGCCTGTTTTGTTCTTTAAGTGAAATATTACCTATTTATAAAATACTACATATATTTACATACATTGTAAAAATTAGTAAACGTACAGTGTCATACAGGGATTCTGGAGCTATCTCTGTATCTCACTGTGCCATGCAGATATTCAGTACATAAAAAGAAGTACTGACATGATTATGTAGAACAACCATTTCCAAGTAATTTCATGTACAGGTAACACTTATCCTCCAGTTAAATTTCCACCTAGAGCTGTTATTAACTGCTATAGAGAAGTAATAATGTCGTAGCTGTGATGAACTAAGAATATGAGAGACCTGAACTGTTCAGACAGAAGGCTCAGTTGCTGCTTTTAGAGGATTAGGGGCCGGGGGGTGGAAGAGAAAGGCAGAAACCAGACAAGCTTTGGAGCATACAGATCTTCAGGTTTCATTAACCCTCATAAAGGGTAGTTCTGTGCCTGAAAGCTTGCTTGTTAACTCCTTGCAACTGACTTAATAAAATAAGCTTTATGGAGTCCTATAAGCTTTTCCTCCCTTATCAACAAGCAGGATGGCAACACACTTACAGATAGTTTTAATGGAATTATATTTGGCAAATAAAATAAACTTGCGTGTTATTGTGGGTTTGTACTATTTTTCCTTATTAATATTCAAAATACAGAACTCATGACTATAACAGTATAATTCAAACAGGAAAAGTAACAACAAAAAGAGTGTCTTGGGTGCCATATTTAATACTTCAGCAATATGCCAGATTTGTTCATCTCATAGTTACGAATTTGACTTCTAACCTGTCAGCAACAAAACAGCACCTTAGAGTTGAGGTTTGGCAAGTAGGCATCTTACATGACCCAAATCCTGAAACTGGGAACACACTTAGCAGTTCTGTTGGTTAAACATCAAACAAAATAGACCGTTGCATGCATTTTTATAGTTGTAACACTGGCTGGAACAAAAATCACTACCACAGTTCATGGTCAAATTCTGCTATCCCTTTTCATAAGCGTGGTTTAATTGAGATTTTTTTCAGTTTGAAATAAGCATTGCTTTATGTTATTTTTTGATCACTGTGTTTCGTAAATGTGACTGCAGAAGTGTCACCCTGATGGACTGTTGGAACATGAAAGCATCCTTCTAGTCCTGCAAGTAACATCGCATTTAAAAATAATTCCTCCTCCTGATTTTTTTTCCAATCACTCGCATTACTGGTCTGGTGAAGTACTTTCACTTCACAGAGTAACCATCAGTCAAAATTTGTTAGGAGTCTTATAACAATGTAACGTGGTTTAATATTATACATTTGTTACTTTTTCATCAACAGGTCTTAAAAATGAGTTATAACAAGGTCAGAGTACTTCAGCAGGATGTTTTTTATGGTCTAAAGAGCTTGGTACGGTTGCATATGGACCACAATAAAATTGAATTTGTAAATCCCAATGTTTTCTATGGACTCACATCACTGAGGCTGGTCCACTTGGAAGGAAATCTACTTAAGCAGCTTCATCCAGATACTTTTGTCACCTTGCGCTATAGCCAAATATTTAAAATATCCTTCATGAAGCACATATATTTGTCTGACAATATGTTGACTTCACTACCGCAAGAACTGTTTTCCTACATGTCTGAGCTGGAGAGCATTTACCTTCATGGAAACCCATGGTCCTGCGATTGCCATCTACAGTGGTTTGCAGAGTGGGCAAAAGAGAGACCAGGTGAGCCGAAGGCTTTGTTTATGCTTTTAAATCATGTTACAGCATCTTATCCTTTCTGATAAAGGTAATTTTCCTTTATTTATTTATTTACTATCCCAGAAAAGACTGGAAGACAGGATTTTTGTAGGTGCATGTAATTGGGATAAACAGATTAATACCATTCAGTTTCCCAGATTAAATTAATCTAGTGGTCTTTACCCATTCCCAAGTGCAGCTTTCCTTAATGGAACGTTTTCCTTGGCCAGTCTAAAGCTTCTGTGCACCAGGAGAATCCACAGGAAATAAGGAAGCTAATTTTAACGTAACTGGCAAGAGCAAAGGCCACATTGTATTTGATTCTTTGAAAAAGAAATCAGGAATGGGACTCGAGGACTTTCTCTGTTGCCGCCCTGAGTAGAGGTTGCACACGGTAGCGTAGCGTTACCCCCAAACTGCTAAAGCCTGTCTCTCTGGACAAAACTAAGGCCGTGTACCACAGCAGAACCCTCCTGGCACCGTGTAAAAACCCCTGGGACGGAAGGGCACCACACTGAGCTGCAACAGTGCTTAAGTGGTTTCATCAGAGAAAATTCAGTTTTTCTTAGGTTACTTTAAGATAAACTTTGTTAATATTTTATTCAAGAGAACAACCTGCTGGTAGCTATATGCCTTTTTTAATACTAAAAATTGTAACAGAAAAGCTTACTGCATTTTTCTTCCCTTCAGATGTTATAAAGTGCAAAAAAGACAGAAGTTCCGGTGCTCAGCAATGCCCAGTTTGTGCTAGTCCCAAAAATCGTAACGGGAAAAGCTTACTGCATATTCCTTCTGCATCTTTAACCTGCTCTAAGCCAGCCATACATCACTCCCTGAAATTTAAAAACCTCACAATGCCAGATGATGGGGATTTCAGTTCCGTATCTCCCACAGACTTCATAGCTCCTATAGGATCCATGGTTCTGAACATGACTGACCAAGCAGGAAGTCAAGGTAACTTGGTTTGCACCATCCAAAAACCTAAGGAAATGTCTCCTATCTCATTCAACAAAGATGGCAACAGTACGGTACTCAAAACATCATTCTCGGCATTTCTTGTGTGTGGCATTGATTATCAACATATTCAGCAGCTATGGAGCATATTGGCATTGTACAGTAATTCTCCTTTAAAACTGGAAAGGAATGTCCTAGCAACTAAAGTGCCTTCTATTAGTTACAAATATAAACAAATCTACTCTGAAAAAGACGAACTTTTTACCAATATAGAGACTGAACTGAGAGCTGAACCATCTTGGTTAATGCAAAGCAAAGTGGCATTACAGCTAGACAGGACAGCAACTACACTTAACACATTGCACATCCAATACTCTACGGATGCTCAGATTACTTTGCCCAGTACTGACAAAAAACAGGTGAGAAATAACTGGACCATCATCTCCAGAGACAACAAAACACAAACGGAGCACACTGTTTTAGTCGGGGGGACTGTAGAACTAGAGTGCCAAGCAGTTGGAGAACCAGCTCCTGCAATAGAGTGGATATTGGCTGATGGGAGCAAAGTTAGAGCTCCTTATATCAGTGAGGATGGAAGAATCATAGTAGTTAAAACTGGAACATTCACATTACGGACAGCTGATACTTTTGACACTGGGCTTTATCACTGCATAGGCACAAATTACAACGATGCAGATACTCTCACATTTAGAATTACTGTGGTCGATCCTTATGTGGAACACAACAGTGTAAATGGAGCCCAACTTTCTACATTTGTTGGCAGCACACTTTACCTTCCCTGTACATCCACTGCTGTTCCAGATGCTGCCATTAGTTGGGTGTTACCCGAGCATGCAATTCTTCATCATTCTGTAAGAAACAAACACATTTTTGACAATGGTACCTTGAGAATACAAGGGGTAACTGAGCGAGACAGCGGCTACTTTCGATGTGTTGCAGCCAACCAGTATGGTGTCGATCTTTTGGTTTTCCAAGTGCTAGTTAGAAAGGATGAAACCACTCTGAAGAAAAAGCGTGTAGATGTGGGAGAAGGGGAAGAGGGCGATGGCTCTGGCAATGCAATGCTGGCCTCTGCTACAACACAGGAACAGCCTTTAACTACTCTGGCTACCCTGACAGATAATCAGGAATCTGCTGCCTCAGCATCCAGAAATCAGGTCGCACAGAGCGCACGCAAAAGGAACAGCTACGGGAAAATGACTTACAGGCACTACAGGGACAAAATAAGCAGGCGGTTTAGAGGACACAGAAGACAGTTTGTTTCCTCAGCCAGGAGAGTCGATCCACAGCGCTGGGCAGCCTTGTTGGAAAAAACAAAGAGGAACTCGATATTGTTAGAAAAACGAGGAGAAGTTGCAACAAAACCACCTATTCAAGTCCGTAAGTTCTCAGAAATACCTAGGCATGAGGAGGAAACATCTGGTGATCTCGTATCTCCAGAAGAAGAAGTCACGATGCCACTAACAGAGACAGGCATTGTATCTACTCTGGGGAGAGTGACGGGAAGCGTGCTAACTGCAGGGCCTGAGACAACTGCGAGTAACGCTCCTGCTAGGAAAAGCTCTCTCCTGGTTGCAGAGGCAGTAACTCCCCTACCCTCTCCTTTTTCACAGTCTGTGTCATCAGACAGCAGAAGGCCACAAACATACCTAACACCTACAATTACAAACTCGCAGGAAAGATCTGATTTAAGTCAAACATCAGCAAATGGTATAAAACAATCAGCTGTATCAAATGGAGCAAGTAGAACATCTACACTCTTCCCTGCTGGACAAAGTAATAACCAACATTTAAAATCTGTATCTACGACACCCATGACAGAGCTTACAGACACCAGCAAGTCTGTAACTTCCCAAAACGCAATGGATAAGCTACATGTTTTTACTGAGTCTATTGATAAGATTTCCACCAAAACAGATCATCAGATATCTGTAGTGACAGTCAGTGAACCCAGTCCTGAATTTGGTCATGTTTATTTTCATAGTACTCAGAAACAAGTAACTCCTAAGCCACCATTGGCCTCAACTATCATTTCTCATCAGCAAATTCAGATTATTCAGGACATTACAACTCACACACCCCAGGCCGAGCAGCAATATGGAAGACAAAGGAAAATTTCTGGTAGGAGACAAATAGTTAGACCAGGACGTATTCCAAGTATGAAAGAGCACAGATACAGTTTTGGGAGGCCAGAACCTGTCCGAGGAAGTACAACCTGTTCTCAGAAATGGCTGAACCAGTTCAGCCTGATGTATTTATTTTGGAAAGTCAGCCGAGACAAA
>JANZLP010000072.1:47987412-48004615 GCA_026930925.1 Chelictinia riocourii
ATTCTTAATGTACAGTAAGTTTAGTCTCAATAAATATCTGTGTGGTTTGGGGTTTTTTTCCCAATTAGTTTTACAGAAATTAAGAGGCACACCAAAGAGGTATAGAGCCCTAAGTTCCTCTCCATCTATTATACAGTCCCAGCTGTGGTCCAACTTTGTCCTGAGTGCTGCGGGCTGTAGAAGAGCATATCTAACCACCTTGAATATGGAGGGTGACATCAGAACAAGAGCGCTGTATCCCATAAAAATCCATTCCAAACAGCACCCGCTTGTTGTCATGTCCCACTCCTCAGAGCTCACTCCCGCTTCCTGTATAGAGAGGATCTTAAAGTTCTGTGGGAGGATCGAAAAAAATGAGGGCTGCCTCAAATTAGAGGTCCTGATGCCTCCTTGTGCAGTGGAGGTGGATCTGGACAATTCCAAAATAATCTTGCATGAAGAAGAAGGGAGGAAATGATACATAGAATAGGAAGGGAAAAAAAAAAAAAGTTGTATGTTAGCTGAGAACCCCCAGATGTGAGAAGGTCAAGACATGCTGGGTAAATGGTGTGGTAGTGGTTGGTTCTTTCCTCCTTGTGTCCTGTAGCCCACACTCCTGGACTGTAGTCTCAGGAAAGACAAGACAAGGCAAGGCTTTAGGAAGGAATTGTCTCCTGTGGCAGTGTCCCTGTGCAAGTACAGCATATCCATCTTTCTTGGATATTCTCTTGTTTCTTCTCTTGCCAGTGACCCAAGCTAGTGATAAATATACGTTTAATGCTCCTTTTCAGCGTGAAGCATCTCATGATGCTTGCAGAATAAAGACTGATGGCCTCAGGGTTAGAAATCACTGTGACAGCCAGCATTATGGATGGTACTGTTTTAATGATGATATTAATGGGTTTTTTTCTTCAGAATAAACAGTAATTGTGATATATTCTGCATATATAGAAAAATGGCTTCAGTATATATAGAAAAATGGCTATGAGAATTTCTCATTAAAATATCAGTGAAGGTGAAAAACAGTCATTGCTTATTGTTTGGAAAGATTTTTCAGAAGCAAAACAATTTAATCAGAACTTACAGAAGTGCATATGGTTGTTTATGTTTTGGTAGACAGCCATGCTTAATTTTCCCAGAGAATTAATGACATTAAAGTATTTGGCAATACGTTTTTAAATGTAGCTCTATTACAGTTTTATGTTTCAGTAAAGTTACATTCTTAGGTATTTCATTTCATTGAGTACGTGTAATAATCACAATTCTAGTTTAATAGCATCTGAAGAAACATCTCCAGACATGTGTATCAAATATCTGGGGAATCCTTTACAAAATGTGCAGTTTGTTAGATAAAGGACTGTTTATGCACCAATGAAATCTAGCTCTTGCGTGTAGAAAAGGTTATGCTCTTGCAGCAAAGCACAGCAGCACTACCCAGTGATCAAGGCTTGAGTGCAAATTACTTGGCTTTCTCTGAAACTAGAGTCTGAGGCAAAACATAATTTCTTGAAGGGAGACAAGACATCGCATTAATGTACTTGTTCTTGCAAAATAAAAATGAGCTGGTGTTTAATCAGAGTGTTTAACTGATAACATTTCAAAGTAATGAATGATACATTAAATACTGTACCAGCTTTGCTCTAAACAGTGAAATCTAACTTCCAAGAAACATTGTCCTTGTCTAACTGAAAAAGCTGTGTATAGGCAAAGTATATATAACTCATAAATTAATTTCAGAAGTAGATTCAGAATTAAAAATGAAGTATTTAAAAAAATAGAAATCATTACATAGAAGGATGAGCTTCCACAAATAAGGCTTGGAAGTGATGATCTTGTTTCACAAAACGAGTCCTTACTGCGTGGGTTTTGTTTACCCTGAATTTCTAGTTCTGAGTTCTAGTAGCAATTCATTTCCTCTTCTGCTTTTTAAAACTGGGCAATAAGCAAAAATATCACAGGCTTTCAGGATTATTAGCAGTTGAATGATACTTTGCATTATAGAAGGATTGAGACAGATAAATCTTAATGTATGTAAAAAAAGAAAAAAAGTAGAATGATAATGTTCCATTCATTCTGGGTTCTCTTTACTCCTGTCCTCATTGAGATTATACCAGTTCACAGGAGACAGTATTGGGAGGAGGGAAAGAGGACACCCACACTCCAAACAACCATAAATTCAAAGACATCACTGATGACTAAAGTATAAAGTAGAAGGCTGTGTAAAATTGAGGGATTGTCCCTGAAATGGGATGCTGATGTTCTAATTTTTTTCCCAGTAAAGTTCATGCATTTGAGTTAATGTATCTGAAAGTTTTACATGCAGACTTTTAAGTTAACCATAGTTTTGATTTGTTTTCAGCTGTGGGATTGGGATCTTGGTGCTTCCACATGACCCTGAAGTATGAAATGCAGGTGAGTATTGATAAGTAGCTGTAAATGTTTTTATGCATGTATCTCGCTATACAGTCATATTGCCATTTCTTGACCGGATGAAACTTATATAACATGAGTTAATGTACATTAATTATCATTGCACATGACTCCTGCTCTCAGCAAAAGAGTAGTGCAGGTCTTGTTTATTAGGTATTTTCCACTGATAGATATACAGGAATATATACTTGCATCTAAAATAAGGGCTATAATCAATTGCTTACATTGACAGAAAACACTTTATCCTTTGGGAAATCACACTATCTTTTTACTTGAGTTGTTATTTTAAAATGTTTACAGCTTTGGCATAATAGCAAACAGTATAGACTAGAGATGTTGTTTATTGTATCCTTTTTTCATCTTAATATTTTCTTTTTTTTAATTTATCTAGAAGTACCTGTAGCATTGATAATAAAGTCAGTATCTTCTGAGTAGCAGTAGTTGAGTCTTCCTTTCTTATTCTCAAGTAGAAGGCATTCTGCAATAAATCACTGAGCATAAGGATTTGGTCCTGGTATTTCCCATTTTCAAAAGGGGCACAAGGAGTCTTGTCCTGTTTTAGGTCTGAGAAGATTAAGGAAATCTTGGAATCAAAGTCAGGGTGAAGTGGGATTCAGTTCAAAATTAAGAAACCTACATTTAAAAGTGTGTGCTGGAAGTCTGTGCTCCCACTGTAGTCAATGGAAATATAGTTAAGTCAGTGGATTTTAGAGAGCCAGTCGGCTGGGCTGAATCTTTCTCCAGACTCCATTGGCAGTCTTGAATAATATTGGTCTGAATATAGGTGTTCAGTGTCATTTTAGAGCCTGTGAGCGTTCTGTCTGGCCTCCAGCTGCCACCCCACAAAGGTGCAGCTCTCTTAGAGCCCCCTGTCACGTCTGCCCGTCTTGGGTGGGTGTGTTGGAGATGACAGAACATCTCAGGTGGCATTAGGCGCCTATGCTGTGGCAGTGGAATTGAGTCCTGGATTTCTGCTGATCATAGTGGGACCTGAGACACTGTGGATACTAAAAGTTAGGTGTCTTAATCTTGAACTGAATTACAATCTGTAGTGATGTTTGCCTCCATAATGCTCTGTTTTACATCTCTGGCATGTGCTGGAGACTGTCAGCCTCCATGGAGCATACTTTTGCCACCACATCAGAATATTTGGTGCTTTTCTTGGCATGAAAAAGGTCGTTTCTAGATCCATTTCACCACTCCCTCTCAAACTGGGGTGTGATTTGCCTCTATTCTCTTCAGTGGTGAAACTGCCTTGAATTTCCACCTTTTCATCTCTCTTTCCTTAGCTTCTTGTTCCTAAGCCTGCCAGTATTTCATATCCTCTTGATTTGATGCAGAGGTGAGCAAGGCCACCCTGAAACCCAGATCATTAAAATGATCCAGGCTTAAAACATTCTTATATGGGGTTTGTTTGTTTGGGTGGTTTGGTTTTTTTAATGTAGAGGCTCTTTCCAATTGGTGTAAAAGGCTTTGTGTGAGGCAGAGAAAGTTACACTTATTATTTTGGCAGCCAAGTGAGATCTGCAAGTGGCCCATAATTACGCTGATTGCTAGCTCACAGATCACCATAGAGGAAGCATTTCAACCAGTAAATAATCTTTTCTCGTTCACTTTATCTCTCGTTCTGATTAAAAGTCAGCATTGATAGCTGTTGAAAGAGATTTTTTTTTTGTACATTTGTTTCAGTCTTAATACTGTAAATGGTTAATTCAGATTGCTTAATTAAGAGAAATGTGAAAGCTTCTGTTCTTGAAAGCAGTCATTTAGAATACTTCTGAAGTGATCACCTTTCTTTTTCTCTTATCTTTATGGAATCTGCTTGATTGTGCATTCCTCAAGTATCCAAATGCTTAGTTAACCAGCGAAATCAGCTCACCAAGTTCTCTTCTATCCATGTTTCTTCATTGTTCAGACATGTTCAGACATGCTTTTGACAGTATTTTGGGAAGCATTAATTCCTTTGGATACAGAAGCCCTTGTCTTCTGCAAGCAAATTCTAACTACGATCTTTTGAGAGGCTCTTTGATGTTACCATTATGTCCCTGAGATGCTGCCAGCATATGAACTTCAGAGTGTAATCAGCTGTCCAAATTTGAAGAAATTTGCTATGTTGTATTTCTTATTCTCCCCCCCCTTTTTATTTTATGAAGCCTTAAATGACTCATGCTTTTAAAGAGCTGCATGAATTAATCCTGCAGCTAATTCCTATCAGACTTTGTAAAGCATATCACTGAACTTAGAAATAACTATTAGTATAAAGCTGAATTCAGCTATTGCTTCTATTTTTTCCTCTGTAGGAAAGGTAAACTATGTGATGGCAAGGTGCCACCTAACATGCGTGTTAGCTTCAGCTGCTATCTATGTTCCTGATACTTTCTTGGCGCTACCTATTGCGGTCCCTGACCCTATAATGCATGGATTCAGGGATTTAAACCTTTTTCTGCAAGGTTAGCTGTGTGCTGGATCAGCTGTTGGAACTGGCTCACTGTGGGTCAGACGAGCACGGCTGCCTCACTCGAGAAGTAGTGGGAGTCTGGGTGAAGAAGCAAGACCTGCCCTTCCAGTGGCAGCTAGTCAGTAGCTCTGTTTAGCAGTATTGTGAAACATTTCCTGAAGTTTCTATGACCAAAACCACAAAAAGCTAATAGTTCACACGCAGGATAATATTTCTCTCTTTCCGTAAAGAACCAGATCACTTTTTTTCCCCCAATATGAAATTTCAAAACGGAAAGAAATCTTTTGCCTGTGCAGTTAGAAAAATTCTCTCAAACCAAGCGGAGTTAGGCTGGCTTTAAAAAAGGGTTGGTATAAGCTGCTATTGCTCTTGATGTGTCATTATTCAGAAAAAACGTAGTTGTGAACTTAAGTATGCTGTACCAGTAGTTGGAAGGTAATTTCTGTACAGGCATGGCCATCAACAACTTTCAGAGTGATGGTGGAAAAAGGTCAAAATCTTGTCTGCATCCAGTTCTTTTTTTTTTTTTCTTAGGAAAGAGTCAAATCTGGTGTAACAATTCTAAGATGCCTAACTATTAAGGTTTGCTTAACATATTAGAAATCAGAGACAGTGGATCTTCATTGATCCATTCGTATACTTTTGCATTTTCATGATTTTTCAGTCCTTCATAAGGGGAGGTAAGTTTAACTATATATTCATGAGCAGAAATTTGTTAATGTTCTTTGAGAAACGTTTTAGAAGAAAAGGGTGCTATGATTTTTATTGGTTTTCCCTTTAACGATAATTGAAAGGCATTTTTGAGCATACCTGTTCTTGAGAAATCACTGCTCTTGTGATTACTATTTTAATTCCAGCTCCATTAAGGTGGCAAGTACCTGGAGAAATAACTGTTTTAGTTGTAACATGCCAGTCTTCTCCTAAAGTATGAAAATTATTTAAGACAATAAAATATTATATGGCAGTAATAATTTGGGAAAAAAGACCCTAACCAAGAACCCCCAAACAAACAAACCAACCAAAAACCCCTGTGTCTGAATTACAACAATGTAAGAAATTTCCAAAATTAGGAAGTAAACATGCAAGCACATCGCAAGGTACTTACTAATGGAATAAAGTTCTATTTTATGTAATGGAAAAAATTTATTTGAATTTCTCTGTGAAGTTTGTACAGAAGAAAGAAATGCTACTGGCTGTATTGAGTGGGCTGTAAATGGGGTGGTTTTATTCAATCTGACTTTACAAAACTAATTCATATAAATGTTTAAAGAGGTATGAACAGCAAAAATCACATGATTCTTTGAAGGTGGGAGCTTTTCGTGAAACAATATTCAAAAGATTCAGAGTAATAAGCTTATTAATGCAACAGACTTTCCGTAGTTGAATAGGATTTGACACTGCTGCGTACTGAAGTACAGGCAAGAAGGTGGATAGCCAAATGACTTAAAACCTTCTGCTTTCTTAAGACTTATATGATCTCCTAGGTATTGATTAACATGACAAACTCTTCAGGAGTCACAAAAGCTAACTACTAGGTCACTTGTTCAAAAAACGTGCACAGCATCGGACCATGAGAGCTGTTCTATTACTATGTTTATGACAATAGTACCAGAAGCTTTTTTTCTCAACTTAAGCTTTAAAAATTTTTCTTTTGTTCTTAGTGACTAACTATGCTGTATGGAATACAGATGAAATCTGATCCGTATCAGCCATAACACTTCTCATTATACATTTGTAAAGGCACAAACAGTACTATTGCAGTTTCTTTTTTTCAGTATATTACTGTATAGTGTTCGGAAAAGAAATACTTCCAATCTGAAAGTACCAGAATTGTTTAGCAACTTTTTTACACTACAATATTGTTGCAAAATTAACCAGACTGGTACTGACTGCTGCCTTTTAAAGACAAAGCAATGTATTATAAACAAGCGTTTTTTAAAAAATCTTAGATTTTGATGTTTATTATATTAAGCACTACAATTTTGTAACTTAACACATGAACAAACAATTTTTTATATATATAAAATCTGTGGCAAATAGCTTAAATGCAAAAACAGGCTTTTAAAATCAGGTCTCGAAAACGTGGCACAACTTGTTAATGTTATATGTAGTGGGAAGAAAACCTTGCTCATACGGTTTTCAGTAATGTTTTTAACTGACCGTGTCAAAATACATGTAGTTGTATACATGAAAGAAGTGGTAACTTTATCAGGGCAGCGTTAAAGCAGTGTAGAAACTGGTCTGGTAAAGTTGCTTAGTTCTTAAGTCTTTCACTTACTGTAATTGGTGTGCAGGACACAAGGCGTGTTCTGTGTATTTCTACCTATTGTATATCCTACAAGTACTTTATCAGAGGTTTGGGACTGAGTAGGCATCAAGGACATTAAGCTTGCAGTTCCCCTGAAATGCAAATGAAGTCCTAAAATTCTTAAATATTTTGAAATTATATTATTTATAATCTATGAATTTTAGCTTTTTATGTTGAAAAATATGTCTTTTTATGAAAGGCATTGAAACTTTTCTCTAAGCTTAATCCAGGCTGTGTAGAGAGAGGAAGAGATGTAGCACTCAGTGTGAATTTGTGTTTGCCGGGTCTAGTAACACTTTACAAGATCTTACTGATGCACCAGAGTATTGATCACTAAAGACTTTTTTCCATCTGGCTGGGTGAAGGTAGGTGAAAAGGTCAGAGATGAAGTGATGGGAACATGGAGTAGGTAAGAAATGCAGATCCTTGCCGGGTGGGGCGGCTGCAGATAGGGATACACAGATAACGAATCCCCAGTGTGCGGTGAAAAGCGTAACAGAAGAACTTGATAAGATAAACTGCACCACTGCGAGCTAGCAGTGATGGACTGCTGGGTGCCCATGGTATCAGAAGATGGAAGAGAGAAAGCACACACACCAAAATTTTGAAAAAAGAGTTGGAAGGCAAAGTCCTACAGTCGTGAAGTTTTATTACATAGGGAGAAATAGCTCTTTTTATGTTGGTGGTTTTGTTTGGGTTTTTTTTTAATAGAAAATGAGATGTGACAGCAGAGTTGTGTCTGCACAGAATTTAATTGCTGAATGGGCATTGTGTTTCTTTTATTCTTTTGGAGGGGTTATTTGTTGGGGTTTTTTTAATTATTTTTGCTAGTGCTAACTGTTGACGTAGCAGAAATTTCTTTTCAACAAGCAGGGGACTGGGCAGGGCTGACCAATATTGCTGTAATTATGATTAATCTCTCTCTTAAGGAGCTCTTCAGCTTGTCAGCCTCAATAAAAACCAGATGCTCCTAAGGCTTTGTTCTTTAGTGACATGACTGACTTTGGTAAAAGAACTGGAGGTTTTTTGGCATGTGGCCGTGATGCCAGCTTGTGAGGCCAACTCGTCAGCCCCGCATGGTTGGCCTAACCAGCTGAGGAGCACTGGTGCTAGAGCCACTTCCAACAGCTGGGGATCTGGGCTCTAACGTGATTCAGCTGGTGCTGCTCATCCTTAGAGGGTGTGTAGAAAATGCAGTGTGTTCGTTTGCTAGCACCTCTGTACTATTGTTGTGCTAATAAAAGATAGTGGGAGGGGGTCAGGTTCACAGCTGGTGTGAGCCAGCTAACCTGTGGTGACTCCTCTGTGGCTGCGCTGACTTGCACCCACTGGAGCCCATGCTTCTTGCAGGGAACGCCGTTGCGGTTTTCTGGTGAAGTCGAACAAGGTGTTTATCAGAACTGTGAAGCTACAAAATTGATTCCTCTTTCGTTGGTGTTTCAGGTGGTTAAGTGTCGTGGTGCAAAGACCTTAAAGAGGTTAAAAAAATCAGAAACTGTTTCCATATTACTTCCATAATAAACCAGCAGCAGGTTTGGAGCAGGAGGGTGCTATGTGAAATGAAACTTCTCGTGTAAAGTAACTGCCGAAATCTTAGGTCAGATCTTTACTCAGCCGTGAACCAAATCACTGTTAAGTGATTCTTCTTCACACTGTAAGCTTTTCATTTTGGTAATGGAGAGGATGTATCAGAGGAAGTGTAGCAAGAACAAAATCTATTTTTTAAAGTTCTCTTTTTTTAAAAAAAATTCTGGCTTTAAACAGGCATATGGCAGAACTTTTAAGTATTCAAAGCATATGTAATTCTTATGAAACTAAATTTATTGCTGTTTCACTGTACTATTTCAGGTTTTGAACATTTGCTTTACTAAATGTACACTGTCTACTTGTAGTATAAATACAATAAATGTGCCAGCTGGACAGTTTGACTGGTGACCATCCCTGAGAGTGGCATACGTAAGTCTTGGTGATACAGAAGTAATGGGATGTTTTTAATTACAGTTTGTATTCTGGTAATACTCTAAGAATGTAATTTGGGGAGGGGATTGGGTTTGACTTTGACAACAAATGCTGTTCAGGGGGTGGGAGGGATTTAAATGTCTATTTTAAATACAGAAAAATATAGGTGTTCAGTTAAACTTGTTTCCTAATATACTACATCCATGTACACCCTAGTACTTTAACTTTTTTATTTACTTTTTTTTCATTTTGTTATATGACATGTGTGAGCATTTGTTTTTCGTTTTGAGTACCTTGCAACAGATTGTATGTATCAAAAGTAATCAGATCAAACTGTTGTATCCAGGGTTTGATTCTGTTTGTTTGTTTGTTTTTTTATTTCTTTGATCTTGTACATGAAAAACAAATATAAATGAACTTAAAGGTTTTGGATGCATATTGCTTTATTAAATTGTTTCTTTTTTTTCTTTGGAGGATTTTAGTATGTGCTTCCCAGGGAACTGTGTAACACTGCTTGGAATAAAGGTACAGACATACTATTCTGTTCAAAAGGCATACAGTTTGAATTAAAAGATTAGCACTTAGCAAATTAAATGGGTTCTTTGACCATTATGTTTCAGTTTGTTAGTAGTTGTTATGGCTGTTAGTGGTGGTTACAGTTTTACTCGTCGTGGTCACAACACGCTCCCCGGTGCCGCCATTACTTGTTTCTTTTAGTGGCACCTTGTGATTTGTAATTCACCAACACCAGTGTTTAGTTACGATGTGTTCAGTACCACCGTCTCTCAGCAGAAGAGTTAGCACGATATCCACTTGCTGTTAAGTTCTGGTTTGGGGACTTAAATAGTGCGTTGTTTTCAGTCTGATCCGCTGAATTCAAGAAGTTTCTTAAATTCTGCATTAAGAAAATACCTGCCTTCTTTCCTAGAGGCAAGCCGTGAAACCTAAACGTCCTGGGCTTGTATTTGACTACCTGGTCTTTACTGTCATGGTACAACATGGGTGATTTAAGATCCAATGCAGCTGTTACTATTAATTAATTTTAATAGCTGCGGTTTACGGAATTTCCAGAGGGTGAGGATGGGCAGAGGGGGAGGCGGCCAGGCGGGAAGGGCCGACCGACACTGGGCAAAACCGGCAGGCGCAAGGTCTGTGGAGATCCGTCGCTGGCGCCGTTCTCTGCGCCTGCCAGTCTCCAAGTAATGCCGGAAGCTGCTCTGGCTGGCGCCATTAATTTGTAGATTAATTGTGTATTTTTCAGTGCCTGCCCGTGATTTTTTTGAGCTGTGGACTGTCCGGACCTGCAGGTGGGAGCAATCTGTATTTCAGCAAAGGGCCCCGCAGCAAACTGGCAGTGACAGGTGGAGGAGAATGGTGATGCTTCTCACAGGTGAAGACGTCTGTAAGATAAAGTCCCATTGTCCGGCAGAGCTTTTGTCATTCCAGTTAAACAGTGTATCCTGTCCCAGTGAAAAAGTAATCTGGCAAGAAAAAAATTCAGAGGCGTTTTATCGGGGGTTTTATTCATGTCTATTAGTTCATTTATTCTTGTTTATTCATGTCATGTGATAGCAGTGTCCGCCCCCTCGGGTAAAGACCCCACCCCCAGCACTGCCATGGAACAAGTCGGTCTCCCCATCCTCGGCAGCGGGGGTTGCTCCAGAGTTCGCTGGTGTTTGCCTTGTTGCTGGTGGCACCATGAGTAACGCAGAAGACGTGAGGGGGGGATAAAGTTGAACTGGGGGCAGGCGGTGAACGTTGAAGACTAGAATGATGTTAGAAAACAGCCTTTGCTCTTGGCTGAGCAAACATCCTTCAACTTTGTGGATATTACTTCCTGATTTTAGAAATTAACCTTTTGCAAAGAGTTGCCAGTTAAGTAAGGCATCCTTCCCTGACAGATGACGCTGTGCTGTGGTTAATGTGTCATCTTGTTGCAGTCAATTTATGGGAGACGATCAATAAAGAGAGCTCCAACCGTATGTAGCTGAGCCGTGTAGGGGCACCAGTTTTGTCAGGCTGAAGTTGAAATGCGTAGGCTCAAAATCACACACACCCACTCCCCGTGTTGTAATCTGAGTTGTTAAATAACCTGTGTGTTTCTTTTTATGTAAACGTTCAGCTGAAACAATGCCATGCAGTGTCAAAATAGCCATGCTCTCAGGAGCCTAGTCAGCCAGTCACTGAGCAGCCGGTTTTTATGGGTGAATAACGAGGCTTCAGGTAACGTGCATCTCTGAGGTTTTACAAATGATACTAGTATTTTTTCTTTAGGCTACTAGGATTTCTTTATCTGTATAAGCATATATATGTTGACATTTGTACACAGTAAAGCTGAGTGTGGTGTTTAAGCTGGTCAGGACTACTGAGGTCTGTTTTAACATTTTCAGTTCTCCCTGTTCTTGGTTTCTCTCTTGCCATCACCTTTCTGTCCCTGTCTAGCATCGTAGTCTCTTCACTTGTGACTTCTCTCCCAGGAGTACCACTGGCCCATTACATCTTTCTCTGTTACAACGATCTGTGATCCGTCTCTCCCCTTGATTTTACTCAGTGCTTCACCCAGTAAAAACGCACAGAGCAGTCTCCGGTTACTGCAGAACTGACACCGGAACTGTGTGGTTCCCTCGAAACGATATGCTAGGGGAGAGCCTCAGCTGTTAACCGTAACTGCGTAGATTTAGGATCACTGTTGCTGGCGCTTAAAAATGCTGGATCAGCTGAGCTGCCGGCTCCAGTGCATGTGTGCTTGTTCAGTACAACCCAAGGCTAAGGTGCAAACGCGGTCCAGATCACAGGATGTGCGCCTTGTCTCAGCATCGACTACGTAGTAGCTGATGTTAGGAAACCACCGTGTAGTTGGGCATCTTAGAAGCATTGACTCATGAAGCACCCATTGGTTTTGATTTTTAGGTATCGTAGCTTCCTGTTATTTCTTATCCCAAGCCTCCCACAAAGATTTATGTATTCTGTTTATTAATATATTAAAATTGTACAATATGCAGCTACCCGGCCTTTTGTTGAATGCTGATGAGAAACATTCCATGTTCCCAAAGGCTTCATATAAATAAAACAAGACAAATGCGAGATGAGGTGCAGGACAGCTGCTAACCACAGATAAAATAATAGATATAAGATGGTTGCATCAGTGGGCGGTGATATAAAGGGTACTCTCAAATTCCCTAGCAATGCCATAGAACAGGTGGGAGAGGCAGCTGTTTCTAAAGGGGGGTTTTTATCATTTCTTTTATCATCTTGCACAATGTATCACTGAGGCCACTTTGCTTTTATTAATGTAACTCTTAGTACCTAAATCTAGCTATTTAACAGTTTTTGCGTATGGCTCACCAGCTTTTAGTGCTTCTGAATACTTTTAAGTTCTCCGGTTATCTCTAGTGCAGATAAAAAGTACATGAAATACATTTTCTGAATGCACAGGCCACAGAATCATTATTTCAGGAGGAAAACTTTTGGGAAGAGATGCGGCAAATACATTGATGAACTAGAAGCCTTGAGACATCCGATCTGGCAAGCTGGTTTGTGAAAATTTGTTTTAGGAATTTCTTAAGAAGCACACCAGTTGATCTGAACCCCTCAAACTTCTCCAGTCCCTCTTATTTCCTCCTTGATTTCTTTGGGAAATAGGTTTTAAGTTTTAAAAAACTAGTTCTTTCGAAAAAAGTACTTTTGCCTTTCCTGTCTCTTTTGCCTTTCCTGTCTGTTTCATGGCACTTGGCACAATACAGATAAATTGAACTTCTGCCAAAAAGATGAATAAACCGCGTTTGCACTCACATAGAGATTGGAAGCTTTAAGAAGAGTAGTTACAAGCTACTCAGCCATGAACAGGGGGTCAAAAGCCCTTTACCTTCACAAGTAGAAACAGATTTGGTTACTTACTGTGAATATTTCTACATCGTTAACTTATACAGGCTGCGCAGTTTCTGTACAAGAGAGATTCAAGACAAGGATTACAGGTATAGGACGTATTTCAGCATATAAATAGATATGTAAGTTGAAGTTTTAATTTTCTCATCACATAGCTGCATTTAAATAGGGTATGTCCCTCTCCTTTTCATGGGTACCAATTTTATATTTTGTCAGAGATGTGGAAAATGACTTGATTTTCTAGAAATGAGGCTTCATTTACCATTTGTTGGGAGTCAGTGCTTGAAGATTATTTTCTATATGAGAAATTGGCTTGCTCTCTAACGACAGGACTTGTGGGATTCACAGCAGGGACCGATCAGGTTGTGGTTCATCCTTGTCTTTGTAGCTAATGACCTTTGCTGTTAGAATAAATGGCTAAGGCAGTGTGCCTGTACCTGGAGCAGTGCTGCTCTGTCCCTCCCATCCCAGAGCATAATGGGGGAAGTTGAAAAAAACCTTCCAATAAAGGTGGAACAGTTTCTGTATGAAGAATGGCTAAATACACTAATGCTCTTCAGGCTAAAAAAAAGAGACAGCTGAGAGGAGATATGGGAGAACCTATGAAATTAGGTATCCTGGGGAAGAGGGGGTAGGGCTGGCTCTGTCCTTGCAGGCAGAAACTAGGAGGCATCAAACAAAAGGAAGAGGTGGCAGGGACAGAACAAAGGAAGTTCTTCCCACAACATGGAGTTAGACTATTGAAGGGATATTGTGATCCAAGAAACAACTGGACAGCTTCATGGAGGAGTCCCTCAAGAAGAGTTCAATGCAGAGATGGAGCCTTTGTCTCAGGAGGTCCCTGGAGTATAAAGAATCGTAGGCTGAAGGTCTCTCTGTAAGCCTCCTGTATTCTTACACTCTGTTTTCAGCGTCATCTTCTACAGCCGTACTGTTGTTACGGTCCCTCTGGTGAGAGGGACTGGAGGAAAAGTGGTTATGGATTAGTGAAGAAGGCAAATCCCCACCATGCTGAGAAATGGCTGTGGATTGCCCTTTCTCACTGAATTCCTGGTGTGAAGCAGGGTATCGTGGTGTCCAAGACAGCTCGTAACATCTCAGACTAGGGATTCGCAGTACTCTCTTCTTTTGCTTGTTGCTTTCACCCTACACTTGCCTGCACAGCAGTGCTGCTGCATGTAGCCATCTGTCAGACACAGTCAAGAAAAGAGACCTCACCATGAGATTCACAAATCTCTTTAGCAACAGAGGCTGTCTTTAAAGAGAGCATTTTAATCATAGCAGGTCTGGAAGAGAGAAGTCCTCACTTTTCCACGTAACGTAAACACACTCAAAAAAAAGTTAGACTTGTGTTGTTTCCATCTGATAAGCCTCAAAGGAAAATACACACAACTGCATTACAACTGGGCTTGTACCAGCAATATTTGGTGATCCCCAGTTGGAAAGCTGACTTAGGAGAGAAAATACTTTGCCTGAGAATACCCTCTTTTTAAATGGAAGCTGTTTTATAAAAATAAATATGAATGTGAGAATTGAATTTCACTTATTTTATTCCACGATGAGGGGTTTAAGAGAAATGAGTCAGAACTCCAAACAGGCAGAAGTGTTTGTGTTGTTGAAAGGGGGCATTTATTTCACTTCTAGGAAAATACCAAAAAAGTAAAGAATTTCCCCAAGAACTACTGAAACAATTCCGTCTTTGCAGCACTATAAACCTGTGTGAAAAAGAGAGGCTCGAGGCACCAGGAAACACCTGGCAAAACTAGCCCAAGGAATCAGATGACTGCTGTTGAGTACAGTCATGTTCCAAAGCTGAAAGCAAGTGGAAAATTAATAAATCACTTCTCTAGCTCTCAGTAATCAGCAGCTGATGATATTTTTCTGGACCTGGAGAAAAGAAGCTCTCCAGTTGAAAAGAAAATGTGGGACAGCAACAGGGATGGCTTTCCTGGGCTTGCGGGGGACCGGAATCGTGTCTGCAGAGTGCCTGTCACCGGAGCGTGTCCCTCGGTCAAGGATTTGCCGTGTCTGCTTTCCCCTTCGCTTCAGGCCGACGTGGACGCCCAACCTTCCGTTCTTGCCTTTTCTTTTGTGTCTGGGAGTGTTCCTCCCACCGCTGCCACCGGCTCACAGGTGGAGCAGAGGGATCCAGCCTTTCACCGGTAGCTGTAGTGGCTCAGGCCCCAGTTCTCCCGTCGTCAGAATTTGACTGTCTGTTATCAGGGAGCCTATTTAAAGACTTTGATTTCTGGATGGAGTGCGGTGTTCGTACCTGGCGTCCTTGGCCAGTTCTGCAGGGGATTTAGTCATTTATAAGGCCTGCTGAAATTGTGACTTTTTTACATACGTGCTTTTTAATGTCAGTTTTTCCTGTGGTAATGCTTTCATCCATTAACTTTTAAACACACATACTTTTTTATATATAACTTCATATTGCAGTTTAGGGGTTTTTATTGTGCACTTTGGAATTATGTTTGTCAAGACCAAGATTAAGAATTTGGGGTGATTTGTAATGATGTGATTCCAGCTCTGTACACTGAAGCTGTGAGTAGAAGCATGGGGAAACACAACAATTTGCCCACTTCCAGTCTTACTCCCAAACCAATTTCCACTGTTCAGAGTGCTGTTTAAAGGGTGGAAATTTCTATCCCATTGGTTCTGTTTCTAAACAAAAACCTGAATAAGAGGATTGGATTTGATCAGAGAATGTTTTTAAAAGTTGCACGGTTTGAGAATAGTCACAGATTAAATGGTGCTAACAAAGGAGGGATTTCGAGGACAGACCCTTTCTGTTCACCCGGTTGTGGCAGGTGATATTTCCGTTAACTGAGACTCCGCGCAGAGACCAGAGGTGCTGGGTGCCTCTGTTCTGGGAAGCTCCGCTCGGTTCCTCAGACCTTTTCAGAGGGCGCATACTCAGTTGTGTGTGTCTCTCACTGACGCTGAAGTTGGAGGATCTCAAAATTATCAGGTAATTTGGAGGACCTCAAAATGGTAGGAACTGAGCCCACTGGTGGGAGGGAGAGTAGAATTTCTGTCCATCTCGAGGGTGGGAGGAGGAATGGGGTAGAACCCACCTATTAAAGCTTACGGGAAACTGAAGTACAAAGATAAATGGGTATAAACTAGGCATGAGCAGACACAGTCCTGAGTAAATACCTACGCACTGTAGCCCACTAGTGGGACTTCCACATTTTCATACACATATTTGTGGCTTATATGAAAAAGGAAGACCAATAGCATTTTTATAAGTCACTTATTTTAAAATGCATTTATATGGTATGAGCTGTATAGCAGAGGCCAGCAGTAGAAAAGGACTCGGAGCATGTCTCTGTTCTTGTGTCAATAAAAGGGGCACACATAGTGGGCATTAGGAGCACGTGTGATTTTAAATTTCTATTTTCTATGTTTGTCATTTTCTGTCACAACACAAAGGTTATTTAAGTGTAACTTTGCTGGAGAAAATTCAACAGAATGCTGTTTTCCATGGAAACCTTTTTTGGGGGGAGGGGAGAAGGGAGAACTAAATCAAATTATTTGGATTTATTATGTCTTTTTTTTGCCATTTGTAACTGATCTCTTGTTTCTGGAGAGGTTCATGTTTGTCCTATGTGTAGTTTGGAGGAATTAGGCTGAGCTCTAATTTACACTTGTTTAACTACAGATGCATCCCACTGCTATTTGTTTATCTCGCATTTATTACACTCTTCCAAATTCAAGTTAAGCACTCAGGGGCTTTTTCTAGTAACACTAATGGAGGAGAATAGATGCATTATATGTGAATAATGTATTATGATGATACAATTTGGGTCTCTTAGCTCTAACTGAGACCAGTCCTGCCTTACATTATTTATGATTTACACACACCTTCCTGAACATTTTTATGTAAATATTTAATATAGAAAGTGAGTTAACTCTTTCATTTAGGAGGTTTCCAGTCAAAAACCAGGAGAGAAGGTAAAAGGGCACGCAAACACCTCACCCTAAGTAGGCAGATGGCCAGCGTTGTTTGTTTACAGAAATTAAGAGAGAACGATGACAGATTACAGAGGAAAAACGTATGCATCAAATCCTTTTTACCTTTCTCCGTCCCAGCTAGTTCTTATTGAATTGAAGGAATGGTGTCTGCAGACAGTGTGTTTGTGGGCACTTGGCTGGTAGCATCTACAAGAAAGTGGTTTTGT
>JANZLP010000075.1:415730-428415 GCA_026930925.1 Chelictinia riocourii
AGAAGGTAAGGCATTTACACTTTAATTACCAGAGAAGTAACTTTGATCAAACTAATTTTAATCTTGTATTTAGTCAAAAATGTTTAAATTATAATTGTTCCATGGGAGAAAGGTGAAAAGATTGAAGGACACCTTTTAGTCTTTTCCAATTTTATGATTCTAATACTTTGGCTACAGTTAGTAGCAATCAGTTTTACAGGACTTAGTCAACTATTGAAGGTTTGAAATGTGGAAAGACAGAGAGAGCTACCAGGCTTCATTTGGGTAGCACTTTCTAAATGTTGACAGAAACATAGCTGAGAAAGCCAAGTGATGGGATACGTTTTGGTCACATCATACCTGGAAGATTTTTCTGAAATAGAACTATAGATTTTTATACTTAAATAGTGAAGAATTAGAATTTTTGCTATTATGTTTATTTATGTTGTAATACAAGTACCATAAAATCTTGGAAATTTTGTGTAGGTACTAATGCTTTTCATTGATTTTTAAAGTACCTTAGTTTTTAAAATATTCCATATGCTTTCTATAGTGGTTTTACATATTATGAAATATTTTTGTAGTAATCTAATTTAGCTGTTTTTTACTTTGCTTAAGGCTTTTATAAAGAGGACTTAAAAGGAAAAAGCTCTAGATTCTCCTTCATTGACAATTTAAGGAACTGATCTTTAAAAAAACTGGAGAGTAAAGTAGAGTCAGATTCTGGTTGATATATGTGTTGCTGCTAATTCTCTCAATTATGAACAGTCTTTCTGAATTCTTTATTGTACTTTCATTAGATGAACCTAATCAAGTTAGTTGCCCTATCCCAGCATAAAAAGCAGCATCCTGGCTGCAACGCAGGCTCATAGGAACTCATCCCTTTCCCTCTCTCCCATCTGCCCTCCCCACTGCAGTCTTCCTCAGGCTTGCTCAGCCTCCTGCTGTCCCTGAACACTGGCAAGAGCCCTGAGGAACCATTTGGCAGATTTAAAGAACGCAGGACACCTGAGGTTGGATACGTACCATTGGCTTTGCAGCCCTATGGTGACATACGGCTGGCAAGAGGAGTGCTGGAGCAGAGGATCACCATAAAAGGAAAAAAAAACCCAAGACAAAACAGAATGCACAATTGAAAAGCCTTTTTTTTTTTTTTTTTAAAGGATAGAGCAGGCGGTAAGAAGCAAATGGAGAAAATAAACAAAAGAAACAGTCTGGAGCCCAAGTAGCAGGGAGGAGTATCATGAATGCCAAAACTCCTCTTCCTGCTAACAGTCTATCCCTAAATTACCAAAGAGAAATGCAAAAGAATGCTATTTGCTTGCTGAAAAAGTGAGCTATGTCCTTTCTTCTGTCAGATAACGCACAGTTCCCAAAGAAAAATCTTTCACCAGACTGTCTTTAAGCACTATCCTTGTAGACTTCTTTATCACAACTTTCATGCATTTGATATTTTTTCACAAATCTATTTATTCAAGTTGATGTCATCTTCCTATAATATTCACTATACCTGCAGTTCTGTGACCATCAGGTTAAGAGTTCAAGCCCACATGACTAACACAAAAACAAACAGTCTCAGACTCCGAAAAATTCCAACTCTCCATAAACTTCTCCTTAACTAATTATGTAATTGAACAAGTAGCAACCATCTTGGACAACAAAAAAACTAACTGTGGAGCAATCTGAAATTGGTTAGTCTGCAGTAATAATGTAGGCTGTTATTTTTAATGAAATGGCAATGTCCAGAGCCCATAAGAGGGCTGTGTCTGGCCCCGAGCACACCCGTTCCCTTCTAGGGGCTTGGCTGCCGGTGCTCAAGGCCAGGTATGCCATGGTGCCGCTGTGTCACCTTGGATCAGACCCCTAGGAAAACAGCAGAGTTGTGAGAAGAGCTGAAAGGAGCCTCTCCTTCCTCGGGAGGGGATTTACGCTCAGGCCCTCACCCTTGGTCCCTGCCCGAGCTACGTGGCAGCCATGCCTGTGCCTCACACCTCCAGCACGCTTGAGCCTGAGAGCACCTTCAACGCAAGCAGCGAAACCTTCAGGAGAACGTGGCTAGGCACGCGGGGCTCTGACAAGTTGGTATTTTTGTGTCACAGGTAAGCTACAGCACCTTTGGTTTGGAGAAGTACCATTCTCAGGTCTAGGAGAAAAACAAATAAAACACAAAGAGTGGAAGGAAAGGAATAGAAAATTCACCTGACAGTTGATAAGAAATAAGACCAAAAGAGTAAGGCCACACTTAAAATATTCACTTAGGAAAAAAAAAATCTGGCCCAGCTGTAAAATATTGTTACTGATTCTGCAGAAACACTTCCCTGTGCCTTGGCAGCTGTTCGCAGTTTAGCAAATGCACAAACAAAAACTGACATAAGCAAAACAAATCTGAGACAGTGCTAATTAATTTCAGAGCCCAAAAATCCACAAATAAAATCGGCAAAGAGAGTTCTCATTCATTACACACAAATTTTAAGAAATACTGCAAGATGCCATGAGAGGCTTATTACCACATGCAATTTTTATTTTTAAAAAGTTAGCAATATAAACAATAAAGCACAGTGTAATTGAATTCAGAATATGCTGACAGATTGCTGAGTCAACTGGGAACTATGAGTAAATGAGATGCTTCCTCTGGATTTCTGCAGGGATCAGTTCAAGACCTGTTGCTATTCAGTATTTGCATCAATACTGGAGATGAAAATTTATTTTAAAAGTTACTGGCAATAATATCCCTGGTTGGCAGGAATTGAGAGCATGGTCAACAAGAACAAGGCAGTCAGAAAGAGAGTGATCTGCCTCACCTAATTTAAAAAAAGAAAAGTAGAAACAGACACTTCTTGTATCAGCTAGGAGAATTCAAGTGGAAAAGACTTCCTTTCAATAACCTACCACAAGACTCTGAGACAGACAGACAGATAGGAACATCTTTCTGTAAGTACCTCAATTTAGCATGTAATTCATCTGATGTCTACCAGCTGAGCAGACATCCTGAGGTAGAACATGTTGATGGCTAATACATGATTATGAAAGCAGTTTCATAATCAGGCAGCAAGAATGATCAAGGGGATAGAAAAGTTCTCCTATGGAGAAAGTCTGAATGGATTACTTGAGGAAAAGACATATAAGAGGCACTACAATAAAATAACCAACAATGCATCAGTAACAGCGCAGCAATTCCCTTTCTGTCTGACCCCTAACAAGGGGCTGTTCAGTTAAATGATAAATTCAAAATCATGAGGAGGAAATTCTCTCTGCATAGCAAGTATTACACATGGAACTCATTGTCACTAAAACCTGCTGATGCCAAAGCACACACAAAATCCTGACATAACAGGATTCAAAAGAATATGTTCATAGAAGCATTCCCCCTTCTGCTGCTGACCCTGCTGCCAAACCTCCACTAAGGACTTGAAATGATACGTCCTACTGAATTCGCTCCACAAACACCATCAGTATGGACGATGGCAGAAAGATCACAAAACTGGCAAACTTCAGAGACAGTGCTTGCTTTGCAAGCTGATGATAATGGCTTTCAAGAACTGTGGAAAGGCTGGATGCCTCCAAGAACTGTGCCAAATGAGAGTAGTCTTAAACCTGTTGCTGCTGTTGTGTAACCCGCGGTTTTGTTGCGATGGCAGATTTGTGTGCCCTGCAGATCTGCTGGGGACTGGAAGGACCCCTGCGAGCACTGTGAGTAAGGCTCCACGTGCACAGCAGTGCCTTGCTACAGCTCTGTGTGGGACAACAGCTACTTCTCTGTCCTAGACCACCGAAATAAAGTCCTTAACGCATGGCTCCTTGGCAAGTGTGGACATCCTCTTCCGTATCCTAGCTCCAATTCAAAGTGCCAAGCACTGGAACGACCATGCTGCCTTTTTCCTGACATCACAGGTAGTAGCTAGGCTTCCTCTTCATGCTGCCCTGTTGATTACAGCTTGTGATCCCATTAGCAAGAGCAACCCACAGTGGGCTGTGAGACTTCAAGCAGCTTATTTATAGCTGAAGTTTGTCACGCCTTGGAGAGAAACAATCCAGGACAGATTATAAAAAAACCCAAACAAACCTTGCTGTATTCAAAGGAATTCATTACCGTTTTCACATTCCTGACAGTGGCGTTACAGCAAGTGAAAACTGAAAGCACATCGTTTCCATAGCAAATGTTAAAATGACACGTTGTCACCTACTAAGTAATTTAAAAATAAACAAATCTCTTTAAGAAGTGAGGGTATGAAGTCAGCACAGTTTATATCCAATAGTGGTTGTCTCCGGGCAAAGGGGATGAGGTATTCTCTCCCCGTACCTAAACAGCATAGTGATACGCCCTAACACAAAAGCCGTCATTAGGCAATCATTCAGGAAAAAGTTTGACTACGAATTTATGAATATTCACTGTTAAGACAGTCTTCTGAGCAGAAGAAAAATTATACACTGCCTTTTGTAAAGATTATTTTTCTCCCTGTGTATACAGAAGCTTTCCTCTTCTTCCCATTTTTAATCCTCAAAAAGATGACACTGATGTCAGGAACACTGATTGGTGGCACCTCACAGAAAAAAAAATGGGAAATGTTCTTATTACAGTTTATAAATGCTCTCACCAAGAGCAAAAATCACAAAGCAGACATCTAGGTCAACCAGATATTAACTCTGATTTTTCTTTAATACTCACTGTTAAAGAAACAGAATTTTTAATCTTTTTATTTTCCAAACCCAACACATTTTAAATTCAGGGGTGCTTTTATAATGACAATAACCATCTTGATCCCCATGCATTCACACAGAGATAAAGCTTCACTTTAAGACGACTATGTAACAGAGACTGCTGAAGGAACTCATCACTTTCCTCCCCGTTCTTTCTTGTCTTACTCTACACCTGCTAGAATGAAAACCTCTTTATTGCAGTATTTATTTTAGCAGTTCTCCTCTGCCAAATAAATGCAACAATTTTAATGTCGCCCAGTTTATTAGTGGTCAAAAATAGTTACTATAAAACTATCAAGGTCTTTTCCTTATCTCTAAGAAACTGTCATTTTCCTCACACTGCTTTCCTCTTAACTAGTGTGGTGGCGATGAGTTAATCCTTTTGGAATGAAGAATCTAATTAACATCTATTAGGTATTTAAATATTAATTAGACTATAGTAATTTAATACTAAAGTTAATATGATATTTGATTCTATAAATGTGCATTTCTGCTACTGGGTGAAGTTTTTGCTCCTTTTTATTCAGAATATCAGAGAATTCAACCACAGTGGTCCCCAGCCTTAAAATTCTATGAATTTAGTGGGAAATGACTGGGTTTTTTCCAGACAAACTAGAAAATGGAACTCTTTTGTAATAGAATTAAACTTAAAAATGAGTAAAAACTATTTCTTTCTATTTTTTTTTACTATTGCGTTTCTATTTTTGTAGTGAAAGTCATTTATAACTGACATTCTTTGTTTAATTACTTGTAGAGATCCTGATGCCACTGAAGCCCCCAAAATTGCATACTTGCTGCCGGTTGCTCTGTTACTCCTCCACTACCTCTATTAATTGGCTTTTCCCAGCCCTCTCCAGTCCCTTTCTTCCCAGTGATCGGCAGGGAATAGAAAGGCGAAGCTGACAAGATTTCTCCTTAAAAAAAAAAAAAAAGAGAGAAAGCTTGCATTGGCTCCATCAAAGACTTTTATTAAAGCCACATGGGGAAAGAGCTGCCCTGTCAGACAGCTTTCTGTATTGAGAAAACATGAAAGAAGCCAACAGCTATAATCAGCTCAAGAAATTTATTGCATTTTTGACCCTGATGTGGTCGTGTGCTGCTTGAGATTTCTTTGAAGGTGTTGCAGGTTTATTGATTGTGAAAAATGTCAATGTGTCACATGCCCAATTAACTTGGCACTTCTTGCAATCAATACCCTAATTGCCTTCTCTTTAGAGAGGCCTTTAATTTAATTAACCCCTCCCCCCCTGCTTGTTTTCCCAGCTAACATGTTTTAATAAATAGTTGATCTGGGGCCTGTGTTCTGTTTGTAATGGAGGAGATGAAGGGGAGCAGCTTTCTCATAGAGATGCAACATCTATTTCTAAGGGCCTCTAAAGCAGTATATCAGCTTACTGGGAACAACAGATGAGCAGGTGCCGAAGGTACTTTTTTTCTTGTTCATTGCCTGCCTTGTCCTTGCCTTTTCTCAGGCACCAGGAGATAAATCTTCTTTAGCAGGAAAAAAATGTGAGAGACCTGACCTCTCTGGGGCTGTGACTGGAGCTGACACCAGCATGCCCTGTGAAGGTCATACTGGAAATGAAATACTTGGTGTCACTTTTGGTTTTTTAGCCAATACAATGAAGTTTCATAGAGTTGTCGGCGCATTGATGTTGCCAAGAGTTAATTTGGCCACTCTTGCTGTGGCTTTGTTTTTATTAGTACTTAACAAATGGATATGGCATGATTAGCCTGCGTTTAAAAACTGGCTAACCGCTAGATCTCAGGATATAATTGTTGGTGCTACATCAGCCTTCAGCGCAGTCATTTCTAATTGGGTCCCACAGGTATCTCCCCTGGATTCAGTGCTATTCTGTATCTTTAGCAATGATCTGGAAGAAAACAGAAAATCATTACTGATAAAGTTTGAAGATGACACTGAGAGACTGCTGAAGCAGTAAATAATGACAAAAGTGGGGTAATCAGGTGGTGTTGTTTATATCACTTAGTAAATTGGAGGTGATAAAACAGCCCCTGGTTTAATGCAGCTAAATGCCAGGTCATAAATGTGGGCAACCAGAAATATATGTTATGCTTGCAGGGTAGGGGAGAGGATGTGGTGAGAGCGATGTCTCCAGAAAGATCATGAGTTTGTACTGGAAATCCATCAGGATTACGAGCTTCTCATTTGCTGCCGTGACTGGAGGTGCAATATGCAGAGGTAGACCAGCTTGAAGTTTAATTTCAAATAATAATATAAAAAAGAAATATTGAAAAATAACCTGAAGGTAATTGTTCTTGAGAATTTATTCCTTCCTTTACTCCCCCTTATTTTTGATTAGCTGAGGAAATTGTTAGTCTTCCAAAATCTGATACTTTGATAGTATTATTTGGGAGGACGGAGAGACTGGAAATCAAATCTTAGCTGGGAAGCATTCCCTTTTCCTTTATGGCTAGCTGTATTTAAATATGAGATCAAAGATATTAAGTGGAAGGCAGCACAGCAGTTTAAGCGGGGGCTGCTGTCCTCAGGGACCAGAGGCGTAGGCAGAGGCATCCACAGTTATCCCTTGATCTCCAACTGTGGAGGGGAAACCCTTAGAAAGGGGATTAAGAGGGAGCAAACAACTCACAACCCCTTCTGTCAGCCATGGGCCCCTTGAGAGAGAAACTACAGGGAAACCAGCATCTTCTCTGTGGTCCAATGCACACTTAATTACTTAACCAAGTGAATCCAAGGCAGCAGGAGCTGCTGGATTTCAGCTGCTGCTGGAGATCCCAGGTTTCAGCGCTTTGCAACCTTTCTGGCTCAGGCCAGAGGTGGGCTCTGGTGTGTCCTTGTCCCAGCTCAGGCTCTCACCCTCAAGGCAATGCCGTATTTGTGACCCCTGCCCAAGACCTGCTGGACACCAATCTCTCCCTTCCCCTCCCACAACAGTGCTGGGAGCTTTCTGGGCTGCTTGCTTTTTCTGCAGCCTGTGAGTCTCGGTCCCATCATTGGAGACTTCTGCTCTCATGGGCCAGGAAGAGTTGGGTGAGGCTGGTCCCAGGAGCGTGTTGCTCTGGCTTTGGCTGATGCCACCTGCTGAAGTGCCCAGGGAGCACAGGGATGCTCTGCAGGCACCAGAACTGATGCCTTCGGACACCCATGAACCTGCCTCAGTCCTGGGAACAGGGAAAGGATTTCTGCCTTGGGCAATCAAGGACACCTGTGCTTGGGAGCCCGGAGCCCCTTCATCCTCCCTCAGAGGCACTCAGCTTGGGAAGCGTTTTCTCAGCGAGCACCCACGTATGCTGCAGACACCTACAACACAGCTGCTGGCAGGGGAGGTGCTGCCTGGCTTTCTGCAGGCACCAAGTGATTAGCATGTGTCCCAGGAACCGGTGAGGCTTTGTGTGGTGCCCTTTGCCGCTTGTTAGGACTCATGTACCCACCATGAAATGGACCAGCGTGGTGGTTTGCTGCTGGGCTGCGACCTGCTGCACGGTAGGATACTCTGCACCCTGGAAGCAGCGGTGCTTTGGCATGTCCCAGGGAGAGCATCTCTCCCATGCTGGGTGATGTACTCTAACCTGTCACAGCTGTGTAGAGGGCTGCAAGGTTCCTCACAGTGCTGTGCTATGGAGCTGGTGCTTTGCTCAGGGCTTGGCCAAGTGTCTGGGCTGGGGCAAGGCTGCTGCTGTGCGTGCATGTCACTTTGGGACTGCACAGTCCTGCTTTGCACTCCTGGCTTGCTCTGGACCATGGCAAAGACAATCTGTTTAATAAAGTGCCCAAGGACAGCCCTGCTATAAACCACTCCCCAGCTGGGAGCCCAAACAGTGGCTCATCCTCACTGGGGTGACTGTCACTGTGATGCCAGGACAGTCTTGTGGCACATCTTTGTGCCTAAACACAAAGGCTGTGACTGCCACTGTTAATTTACAACCCCTTTTTGGAGGGAGACACCAGCAAGGGTGGAGGTAGGGGCAAGGCTGAGGGGCTGCAGCATCCTGATGAGAGCCATGGCTCCAGGGCATTTATGAATTTGCTTCTGGCTGAGGTAGCACTCATGAGCTGGTTCTCATAGGCACTTTTTTCGGGGGGGAGTGGGGCAGAGAGGGTGGTGTAACATTGTCTAGGCAAGGCACAGGTCCCCTGTGTGGCTGAAAACATGGAGATGGCCATGGGAGAAGCAGCTGAAGGAGGAGGCTTCTGAAGCATGTGGCTGAGGATTGCCTCACTGGCAGATGGAGAGGGAGAGCACAGTTGAAAGTCATGAGCAGAGCAGTTGACAAGCAATTAATATTAATGTGTCATTCCCTAGGCTTCCCCTAAACTAACAGGCCATGAACAAACGGCACCTGGAGTAAACCTTTTGTAAGCAACCCACTGTCTGTAGGAACTGTCCCAAAGCACCTCCGAATGGCTGCTGCTACCTGCCTGCGCTGTCTATAACAGAAGCAATGATTTTGCTGATCCCTTGAGTGGTCTCTTAGGACAGGTTTCACCGGACTGGCAAAGGCAAAACTGTAAAGACTTTACTGCCAGTGCCTGCGTTTCAGAGCTGTATCTGCCTGTTAATAAGAAATCCCCAGCACATCTGAAGTAGCCTGTTGTTGTCTGGGCTTCTCCTGTTCTTAAAGTCAGTGCTCACCTACGTGTACCAAGCTCAAAGGCTTGTCTGAGGTCAGGCAGCTTCTCGGGCCCCAGCGTGGCTCCTTGCCTAGGGAGGGGTAGTCTCATGGTGCATTCCCCACACCTGACCTATGATGTGCAGTAACCTTTACTGAGCAGTGCCAAGCGAAGGAACAAAGCAGGAAAGACACTGGAAGGAGACCTTCAATTGTGCTCCCAGCCAAACCCTGTGACCAGCTCTACTCCTCCACATTGGTGGTGGCTGCGCACCCCAAAATTCAGGCAAGCTCCAGCTATGCCTGTAATGCAGACTGAGGCAAGTTGCAAGGAAGATCCTGAGTTTAGTCCAGTGCCAGCAGACCACGGGATCCTGTGTACTGTGCTGCTGGGGGATCAGAGGGACCAAGAAGCCATGGAGAATAGTGAGGGGATGAGACTGACTGAAGGGAATCAGTCAGAGGAGGCTGTCTGCATCCATTCAGGAAGAATAGGCTTTTCCAGGGTGCAGGGACAGGATGTGGCTTCATGGCATGGAGGAGAGCTTCCTGAATACCCAGAGCATGCAGCCAAGCCAGGGTTGGAGAGGGCTGTAGTGAAGGCTGATTTGACCTTTCTGATCCAGAGAGAGTTAATGAGCTGTAGAAATCTCTGGCGTGTGGTGTTTTGTGCAGGTTTGGGGATGGCACGTCAGCAGGAGCAGTGGGAATTCCTTGCTGTTTCTTCTCCGACACGGAGCTTAGCTCCCCAGGCCTGTCTTTCCTTGCTTTCCTCAAGAGCTGGGTTTTCTCAGAAGACACTAGCTCTCTGATTTCTAAGGATTAAAACTCCTGAAGGCTGCTGGAGAGCCAGGCATACATCACGTGTTCTTTGCATGGCTGCTCCCAGCAGTGACTCATCACCCCCCTGCCCACCTGGGGCTGCTGGAAAATCTTCACAGAAAGGTCGCAGGCTGCCTTTCAGGAGCCAAAGTTAGCTCTGCGCGTGTACGTGCATGTGGATAAGCATTCCTCTGGCCATATGGTGGGATATATCTGCTGAATGGACATACCCACCACATTTCTCTCCACTTCCTGATGGCAGAGAAAGCGGATGATTTCAGAGCTAAATGAGATTGTCAGCCAACCTGAGGCGCCCCGTGGCTTCCTCCAGGAAAAAAAAAAGACAGAGTGTCTGCTTTACGGATGCCATGTTATCTTTCATCTCCTGATGGGGGGAAGGTGTTATGCCTATTCATTTTGAGGTGTTTCTGTGGTGGTAAGGGGGGCTCTGCTCTAGCAGAGGGTGCATGGGAGAACAGGGCTGGCGGAGTGCCTGATTCTTAGAGCATGCAAAACTGTTTTTTCTGCCAGTGTGTTAGGTTGAAAGAAATGTAACATGTTCCTGGTGGGACAACTTGGGCCTCCAGGAAGGAGGACAACTGTGTGCCGGCGGCTGGGACTGTGTGCTCTCACCATCCTTTGCTTTTGGCGTAGAGATATGCCTGTTGCTGCCCATCCTCTGACTCAGCCTATTCCTATTCAAACACATTAGAATATTTCCCACCTTGCAGGGATTAAGCTGGCTATTTGAAAGGGTTACTGGGTACGAAGAGAGCACTTCAACCTTTTGAATAGGCCCTGAGTACCTGCAGAGAAGAGTAGGATGTGAGAAACACTCCAGGTTAACTAGCCAGTGTGGAGGTGGACACCCCTGTCTTAGCAGGTTGCGGTTTGCCTCCCTGTGCAAAGTTGCTGTTTGTAGATGAGCTCTCTAGCCTTATTTCCAGAAGACAACACAGCCAATCATTATCCTTGAACAGGTTCTTGCTTCAAGCCAGTATCTCTTAGGCAGAATGCTTTAATTTAAAATTTGTAGTGTTGGTGAATCCCCCACAATCCTTTGTAAATTAGTTCCAAATCTCCGTGTTAAGACTTCCATGCCCTATTGCTAGTTTCAGTGTGGCATCACTTTGTATCTTGTTAGATCTTTGCTAGTTTGAAGAGCTCTGGGCTATTGGATTTCTGCTCCCTGGGCAGGCAACTGCAGATAATGATCAAGGCACTCTTGACCTTCCCCTGATAAATGAAGTAGAGCGAGAGTCCACGACCTGTTCTCCTAGTACCCTTCTGTACGTTCTCTAGTTCATCAGTGCCCTTCTGGTGTGGGACATGCTAATCCAGCAGCAGTACTGTGGTACTGAGTGCTAAACTCAGAGGCACAGACTCTCCTTGTACTCGATAATTCGGAATAGTTATTTGCCTCTGACTTGATATATGGAAATCACTCTGAACTAATTGCCTGCCCCAACTTCTTCCTAACATGTGGCTCCCCAAGAATGGCACTCCCCCTCCCAATGTACCCAGGCTGACTTACTAATTCCTAGGTGGGTGCTTTCACATTTGGCCAGTTTTTACAAGCTCATTACCAAATCTTCCAGAGTGCTTTGGGGGTTAACTTATCCTCTGCTGTGTTTAGCCAGCCCTTCTGGTCTGCGTGCTGGCTCTGTATCTTGGCAAGGATGATGTTACTCTCTTTTCCAGGTTATTGTTAAAAACATTAACTGTTGTATGGCCAAGAGCCAGTCTCATTTTCAGCCCTCAAGAAACATCCCTGCTGTGTGATGGTTTTTGTGCACATTTACATTTTGAAATCTCACTCGGGAGGCAGGCTTATCCGTTCAGAGTATGTTATGTTCATTCTGTGTTCATTTCAGAAATGTGGAGCAATCGTGGCTCCAAGGCATCTTCTGATAATGCTGTGGCATGTGAAGGAATAACCTGAGCCCCATCCTGCTCTGGCATGCATCTTCTGCTCTGTGCCCAGACTGTTGTCCCATGTGTCCACCAAGGGGGAAATGTCATTTGGGAGCATGAGGCAATGGGAAGCAGGGGCGTTTGATCATCCAGTCACCAGTCTCTGCCTGAACATGTGTTTCTGCCTCCAAACAAGCAAGTGGGAGAAAATCTCATAATGAAAGATTCAAATACCTTCTGGGCTGAGAGTGGGGAGAGCTCCTTCCCCAGTTCTCTGCTCCTTTTGGGAGCTTGCCATCAAAAGCAGAGCAGGCTTATACGTCATCAGGCAACGACAAAGGTTACAAGTGCAACCTCTCCCTCCCTGAGTGACGAGCTCCTCTGTTTTTGTTCTGATTTAAAGGATGCCATTGGAAATCTGTGGGATTTGCCTTTGGCTTCAAGCAAGGCAGTGGTGGGGACAGGCTGGGGACAGCAGCATTGCAGGATGGTGCTGTGCTCCGGGCTGGTGCTGGGGGTGGGAGTGTCTGGGCTGTGGCTGAGACGGGCTCTGGGGCAGCGGGGCTGGAGCTGGGGTCTGCTGGGGTCTGATGCACCCTCTTTGGGTGCAGCATCTTGCCTGAGCAGGGGTGAAGGGCTGTGGGGTGTTTGTGGGGACCACAGCCCGACTTGTGTG
>JANZLP010000075.1:445570-456076 GCA_026930925.1 Chelictinia riocourii
CCCCAAGAGAAGGAAGATGGTTAGCTGCTTGAGGTAATAAAGTAAGGCCTGGGAGGAAATGTTGTCTTTTGGGAAAACGCAAAATTGTGTGACTGCATTAAAGTCAACACTATTTATCTTCACCTCTTGTCCTACAGGACGACAAAGGGACACAACTGTTAGACCCAACCCCTCTGTGCAGCTGCAATGCAAAGAGGGCAGGGACTGGTACTTTCAAGTGTCAGACCTTTTGTGCCCAACTACTAGTTTATGAGGCTGATGTCAAGCATCTCACTCAATGAAGCCTTTGTCCTAGGTGTATAGGGCAGGACAGTGGAAAAACTACCCTGTCTTATATCCCAGGCTCATCCATCTTCAGCTCACCCGGTTGCTCCATTTTTATTTTTTTTTTAGGCTACCCGTTGCATTGCTAGTAAGGATTCCCCCCTCCCGGGTTAATGTACTGGAAAATTGCTCTGCATGTTTATGTGGGGGTCCCTTCCAACTGAAAGAGAAAAGGAAAGAGGAAAAAAGACTATTTGGAAAGAAGAATATTTTTCCCACTGAACTCACAGGGCAGACCCCAGCTTGTGGGTTCTGACCCTGATTAAGAGAATTTCAATGACCTGCTAGGAGGTTTATTGTGAAGTCTGGCAGAATGCACTTCCGAATGAAATTTTTTATTATTTATAATCACAAAGGTGGATGTGAATGGTCTACATTCCTCTCCTTCACCAGCCTACTCACTCCGAGACCCCAAATTTAAATCACCTCAGATCACCTAGATCTATTTTGCTTCAGTTCTCCTCCAGCTCCTGGACCTTAGCCAGGTTCTCTGTTTTGAACCAGTCCTTTTTTTAATTCTTTTATACATTTAAAACTGGATTGCACAATACAAATTTAACTGTTGTTGACTTTGGACCCAAGGACAGGGCAACACAAGTGATAGCACCGTATGAGATAACTTGTAGCTGCTGCTGGATAAAAATAGCCAAAATACACGCCTACAAACAAAAAGTTTCCAGCATTGAGGCTGTTTTTAGCTGAAATAAAACTTTACGTGGTCTCTGGGGCTTGAGCTGAGACTAACTTTGGATAGAAGTGAAATACCACAAATGTCACAAACAGTGTCCGTAAACAAGCTAAAAATCAACAGTCTTATTTTCCCAGGTCCAGAAGAATAGACACTTGCTGTATATTCATAGATACTCATAGTCATGGATTAACATTATAAGTGACTAGGATAAAGCCAAGTACTAAAGGGAACTTCTTAATGAATTGAAAATGATCAATGCATAATATTAACACTCAAGTGCTTTTCTGCTCCCATTAAATGGGGCAGTAATTTTTGTCTCTTGTCCAATGAGATAAACATGACAAGAAAATCTTTAAGCTAAGTCTGTCTCCTCAAAGTTCCTGTACTGGGAAAAATATCCATAACTGTTTATTCATCCTTCTTTCAGCAACACTGTGTCTGGTTACCCAAGAACCAAACTCCTTCTAGTTAATAGGAAAAATGAAAGGAGACTTTTATAAGTAAAAGGTCTTTAAAACACTTTTCTCTGCTTCCATATAGTTGGAAGATCTTTCCAGTTCTGGGATTATAGTTCATAAAGCAATGTCATTGCTTGTTATCGCTTCTCAAAATTAATTTCAGATATGGCTGTGAGGGGACATTAACTCCTCCTGTGTATAATAAGGAATTTCCATACATGGAGTTTTCTGGTATAGCCAGTAGTCACAAAATCTACCACAGAAGTTAGAGTGAGGTCCTACCCGTTTTGTAAGCTTCTGGTTACATCTTGGCAATAGCTCTTTCATTACTAAATATAGATGCGGGCAGGGACTCGGCATTTGCTCCAGATGTTTACAACTGGTGATGTGCTCAGACCAGGGGGTGGACTGAGCCTCACCTCCCAGAGCAAGGGTTTCCACCCTTCCTATTCTCCTTTCTAGGAGCCAAGTGACGTCAAACACCTCGTGACCTCAAATCCTGGCCAAACTGTTGGCATGGTTGACCTGTTTATTTGGGTAGAGCATAAAAGAATTTCGGCAAAACTGACAAACCAGGCTCAGATAAGGGGAAACCTTCAAGTCAAACACAAACCTTAATATGAACACCCCTAATCTCCCAGTTTGTCCCCTTCCTTAGGCAAAGGTCAGGAACATTTGGTCCCCACAGACCCTTAACAAGCAGATGTTACTGTAACATGCCCAGGGAATCAAGCATAAATACGACCCCTGACCCCAGTTGTCAGCTGATCCGCTGAGACTCTTAGAAATATACTCTTAACTTTTATAAATTCCCACTTTTTCCCACCGTCCCACTCCATTCTTTCCCTCCCCTCTCCCTTGTGTGTCCCAGACCCGTAGCTGCTGAGCGGCGCTTGCACAGTTGCTCGCGGCCTGACCCCTCTCTTCACCCGGGTCAAAGGCCTGAGACCCAGGGCAGGGCTCTTTTCTTGCCAAAGGCCAGCTGATGAATCATTCCCAACTTGAAGGGAACAGAGGAGAGGGGAGGAGCTGGTCTCTCAAAAGGCCCTCAAACAACTGTGGCCTATATATCAGCATTTACACTATTCTGACACTCTTGAAAATTCACTTTCTGGGAACGGCAACAAAAAGTGAAGGGGGAAGGGATGGAGGAGCTGAGAGGTGCTCCCCGGAGAGCCCGGCGAAAACCCAGGGCCCGGTCCTGATGGCAGCAAAGGGGGATCTCCCTTTGTTTGAAGGGGGACGCTATCGTTCATTCCAAAAAACCACTCCTGTTAAATAGGAAAGAGTGGGAGGAAGGCAAAGGGGGGTTCCAAGGAAAGTTTGGACTAGCTGCACCAGGCATCTACGGACTAGGTCCTGTCGGACAGGACAGCTTTGTCTGGCGGTGGGATCTGTCAGCGTCTCCCAGTGCTCACGAGACAGCTTCTTCTCCTTCTGCTCAGCCCCACGTGGCATTCGATTTTTTGCCTGTAACGTCTTACCTCTCCTTCTGCCAGATGATCCACTGCAGACCTGCAGAGTTCATCTGCACAAAACTGTTTCAGTTCTGGACTGTGTCACACCGCTTACTAAGGAGGGACTATCTCGTTCTAAATGAGCTGCAGGAATCACACAAACCAAACCCAGACACCTTCCCAGCTCCGCCGAGACGTTGCTTCGGCTTTCCAGCATATCCACCTCGGCATGTGTGACTCAGGCCAGTGAGCATCTGGAGACCGCAGGCGGAGGGATGCGTAACGCTCCCTAAACATTGTTTATTTTTCTTTGATTCCCTTCACCTTTATAAAATCACAAAGACATTTTTGGCATCACAGCAGGCTTTGATTTGAAGTGGATGAGTATTTAATTCCCTAAACTGGCAGAGAACCATTCATTTTTCTTGGCTGTAATAATAGTTTGCCATTTTAATGAGTTAAATACAACTTAGGAAAGGGTCAGCAGACCTGGCAGAAACTTAAGATTCCACCAGTTTCATGAAACTTGATAGGATTCTTTTGGGAAGCTAAAAAGAAAATTAGTCTTTCTAAGGTTCAATTTACTGTTGGTGTCTTTAAAACGTTAAGGCTGGCTTCCATACAACTTCTCAGCTTTAATCTAAGTCTTTTGAGCAAGGTGGTACCAATTACACTTACCTGGTCATGCTGAAACCGGTTGCATTTTCTGGTAAAGCTGCCTAACGCAGGATGTTCTGGTACACAGATGGTTAAAAACTGTGCTGTTTAATCCCGGGGATTACCTTACTTCAGAGCCTTCCGAGAGAAACCTCTTCAGGGCATCCTGCTTGGTTAGAATATGTAGCAGATGGCTTCTTGCTGCTGAATACAACACTTTTTAAAAATACAGAGCAGCTTTCAGTACGGTGAATTAGAGCCACTTGTAAAAACAGGAGGATAGATAATATCCTGGTTTATGAACTTAAAGAACTTGCACCTTTATTGTCTGTTTCATATTTGAAAAGCCAAAGGTTGCATTCCTAGTAATAATACTCTTCTGTTCCCTTAAATAACAAGCTTCCCGGATGAATTCCCATTACCATCTTGTCCTCCGCTCTTCTGCCAAGGCCAGAGTGTCCCATTTCATACCAGTTTTGAAAAACAGACACCTCATTGCACCAAGCTCCAGATACCCTGAACTGTTCAGACTGAAGCGATTAAAGATTGTAGCCGTGTGGAATTTTATTCCTATGCCTGTCTTTATATTTGACAGGCAGCCTGCAGACTGATAGATCTCGCCTGGATCAAATTAAATTCATTTTTATTAAACAAATTGGCCCTAATTTAACAGTGGAGATTTTATTAAGCAGAACATAGTGTATACGTGCGATCTGCAGCATCTGTGCACCAAGGGCATGTTAGATTGATATTAAAGGAAGCTTCTTACACCTAAATAGAGCTACAGCCTTTAAACGACACAAATGTTCACAATGCCCTCGAAGCTCCAGTTTAAAGCAATACCTTTGGAAGAGCTAAATCAACCTGTACAATCTCAACCAGGATGCTTTTTGGTTTTTTTTTTCCCCCCACCCTGACTTCAGATTAATCCCACAGGTCCCTGGCAAAGAGCAGTAGCGATAGACACGCTCCCTTTAGCTGGATGCTGCCACCGGCTGACTGGCACGGCAGAGCTGCAGGAGTTTCCCGGGAAGGCTGCGGGGAAGCGGTGGTGGTGGCTGGAAAGCAGGAGAAGGTGCACGGGGGAGCCGGGTCTGAGCAGGCCTGTGCGATTAGCGAGATTACCAGATAGACGTCAGGATCAGCAGTCTTTGACCTCAGCCCTGGGACCGCTTGGGTGGAGGGGGCTGGGAGGCTGCCGCCAGGTTCTCCGGTAGCTGCGGATGGGAAGAGGCTGTCCCAGGGGGTTGTGCCTGGTGAATTCCTGCGATTTCTTGTCTGAAATGTAATTCTTTTTCCTGTCACTGAATCGGATTGTGCCTCAATGAATGAGTTGTTTGTATTGTCTTGCAGCACTTAATGATTTTTGTCTCGTACAGAAAGCTTTTGGTAGCTGAACAGCATCATTTACCAAAAAAAAATTTAACTCCCTACCCACACCTTCCAGATTTGGGGTGCATTTTGAATTCTTAGCCAAAGCATTAGAGTTTAGAACTGTTAGTACTATTAATAATTTATAGCTTCCTTATTAGGTAGCTTTTAATTAAACTTGCCAGAGTTGCCAAAGACTTCTTGAAGGAAATTTAGATGAGAGTTTGCTAGTTTAGCCGGTGTATTCCGATCGAAGAAACTGGACGTGGTGCCCAGTGTTAAACTAACCTAAAGTTGCAGAGGCCAAATGCAGAAGAGTAGTTAACAGTAGGCTGAGCTGAACAAGCAAGTTGTAAACACCTCTCTCCACGTCCTGGCCACCTACTCGCACTTGTACGGGCGTGACGATGCCCACGTGTTGGTACGAACAGAACCGCGGGTGTTGTGGAGCGTATCAGTGGTATGAGAGAGGTCGTATCAAGAACCAGGCAGTGCAAGATGCGATGTCTGAGAGTATTTAGTATTTCTTTCAGGTAGCCTTTTCAAAGCTGAGGTTACTAACTTTGTTATATAAGGCAAAGGGTTAAATTAGAAAAGTCTGGTGCTCTAAATATCTTTTTCAAAGGCTACATAATCTGGTGTAGGCTAACTGTAATGACATAATCCAAAAATAGCCAATAGCCTTTTCCTCAATGCTCATCCTTGCTGCAGTTCTGCAGCTAAAGAATGGCAAATGCTAATCTCCTCAGGATGGTGGAGGACGTAACCGTGTCTGTCTGTGATGTGGCACAGGGGTCTTTCACATTTGAATTTAGAGCAGGAGGTTAATCCATGTTCAAGTAGCATGATTTTAACTAGAATACATGTTAAATGTTCGATCCATGACTTTAAATTACAAGGGGGGAGATCTCCTCCTCTCTAAGTGGGCAGGCATTCCCTTTTTCGTAGTGGGATGCACAGGCCTAATCAAACTGGATTTTGTCTAAAGGATTCTGCCCGACCTGGTGTCGGTGACAAGATGGGAGGCTGGGATTTTGGGAGGTGTGGAGGTTTGGTTTGTTGGGGTTTTTTTAAGGTAACAGAATGTCTGCAATTGAAAATGCAAATGAAATCACTTACCCCTGTGCAAGTGTGGTGCAGAAAGGCAGCCTCAATGCAATAGCAACTTTTCTGTTGTCAAGTTGGTTTTATAGGTACTATCACTAATAAATAAGACTTAAGAAAGAAGATGAAGTAGCTTTAGGGATGTTAGGTAGTACACAGCTATTCCTCAGCTGTTGATTTTGTTTTTTTGAAAATAAGAGTTGAGTATAATACAGTACTGATTCTAGAGTGCCTGGTGTTGTGCTGAAAATGTAATACTTGTTTTTCACCGATAATTTACTGAGCTTTGTGAGTTCTTAATTTCCACATATGTTAAGAGCCTTTTCTTCTCAAAGCACTTTTAAACCTTATAAAAGACGAATTTCCACACGCAAACTCTGGTTTTAAGGACGATTTGATTAATGAGGTCTGTGTTCTTCTTTGTTTGAGTGTTTCTTACTCTGTTTTTGGCAGGGCCCAGTTTTCTCTTCAGGTTAGTTCAAGATGGCAGACCAGAGGCAACGTTCGCTCTCTACCTCTGGAGAATCGTTATACCACGTGCTGGGGTTGGACAAGAATGCTACTTCAGATGATATCAAGAAGTCATACAGGTAAGGGTTCACGTTTTACACCCGCTGCCCAATAGCACAAATAGCTTTAATTAAGTGGCTCTGCCTGGAGCTTGAGCTGCTTCTGGAGGCAACGGCTGTCTTTTCTTGCAGAGGAGCAGTGTCTGGATGTGGGCACTGCTGCAGCAGTGACATGCCTCTGATGGGTCTGGGGGCATCCTGAATGGCAAACAGGTCACATTAAATTACTTCTGTGCTTCTGTGAGATGGTGTTGCCAGGTCTTTTGCACAACCCCTGTATCTCTCACAGGACCCTCAGCTCCTGCTTGTTTCTCTTAGGTTCATCTTAAAACACCTTTACCACTCCAAATCACCTCCCTACTTCTTTTTGAACTGCTGCGATGAACTGTGGCCAGTCTGGATCTGTGTTGACCAGCCTGTCGGCTGCTCTGAGCAGATCAGGGTTGCGCTGTCCCTGCCTTTCCCACAGAGAAGACACAAACAGCATCGATTTCTCTTCCTCAGCTGCAGGTTTTCATGACACCTCCTGCCTCTGAGACCTCTCCCCTCTTCCCAACGTGACTGGAGTTCACTTATACGAAGGGGCTGGTAGACGGTTGGGCAGACTAGACAGTGTGATCCCGTGAGTCTTTGTTCTTCAGGAAACCAGGCTAAAAAATGAGTTTTTCTCAGTGCAAGTTCACATTCTTTCTAAGAGCTCTTTGATGATCAAACGTTTTCTTATTTTATGATGTTTTATACTCCCTTCCCAAAATAACAAATTTCCTAATGGAATCAGTTAGGCTATTATTTCTAACGGCCTCTGCCATGATCCAACAGTGTTTCTTCTATGTCTGGCTTCTCAAATTTGACCAGACTTTTTCTTGCACAAGGCAGGAGGAGCTCAGGATCCTTGCTGTCCAAATCTACCGCAGATTCAGGAAGTCCAAAGGAATCACAGAATCTTTCAGCTTGAAGGCACATCTGGAGGTCATCTAGTCCAAACCCCTGCTCAAGTAGGGTCACTTAAGCAGGTTGCCCAGCTCCATGTCCAGTCAGGTTTTTAATATCTACAAGCTGGGAGACTCCACAACCTCTTTGGGCAACCTGTGCTTGACCTCCTTCACAGTAAAAAGGTGTTTCCTTGTGTTCACATGGAATTTCACATGTTTCAGTTTGTGCCCATTGCCCCTTGTGCTGTCACAGGGCAGCACTGAGAAAAGTCTGGCTCCCTCTTCTCTACACCCTCCTATCAGGTATTTATACTTACCGGTAAGATCCCTTCTAGCCTTCTCTTTTGCAGGCTGAACAGTCCTGGCTCTTGGAGCCTCTCTTCGTAAGTAAGGTGTTGCAGTCCCTTAATCATCTTAATGGCCCTTTGCTGGACTTGTTCCATTAAGTCCATATTGTTCTGGGGAGTCCAGAACTGGACCCAGCACTCCAGATATGGCCTTCCCGGTGCTAAGCAGAGGGAAAGGATCCTGTCCCCTGATCTGCTGGCAATGCTCTGCCTAATGCAGCTCAAGAGACAGACTGTTGGTCTTTTATGCTGCAAGGGTGCATTGCCAGCTCATGGTCAACTTGAGGTCCACCAGAACCCCACGGTCCTTCTCTGCAGACCTGTTTTCCAGCTGGTCAGACCCCAGTACGTGCTGCTGCCTGGGGTTATTCCTCCCCAGATGCAGGATTTTGCATTTCCCCTTGCGATTCCTTCATCTGATTCCTCTCTGCTCAATTCTCCAGCCTGTTGAGGTACCTCTGAATGGACCACAATCATCTCCACAACCATCTGGTGTATCAGCCACTCCTCCCAGTTTGTATCATCTGCAGACTGGCTAAGGATGTCCTCTGTCCTAGGTCACTAATGAAGATACTACAAAGTATTGGTCCCAGTATCAACCACTGGGGTACACCTTTAGTGATTTGCCTCTAACTGGACTTCATGCTGCTGTTGGCAACCCTCTGGGCCCCTCCTCTCAAGCTGATGAAGCACTGGTACAACTTTCTTGATGGTTCTGAATCATTTAAGATCTGTTATTTCATCCACTTTCTGATCAGATTTCAAACTAAGGAATTCCAGTCCATTAGTTTGTTTTATCTCTTTTATTTAAAAAGGTGGAAAACAAAGGAAACTGCACAGTGATTTTCCTCATCATTATTTGCTTTCAGAAACCACCACCAGTGTAAGACAATGAAACCTGTAATATGGGTTGCACTACTGCTCCTTTGAACATGCATCGCTGATGGAGAGCACCACTGGGCTCTGCCAGTCAGCAGCTCCTGCCAAGAGCTATCAAAGTTGGCAGCTGTTTTACACTCTGGGCATTTCCTACTTTGGGTCTGGATGACTGCTGCAAAACAAAGGCAGCATCCCTTAGAAGAATTGATGGGAATTTCGCAGAGTGCAGGATGTAGGCTGGCATTAAAACCTCCCAGAAGAACGAGGTTAGCTAACAACTACGTCTTTGTGAGCAAGTCAATGAAAGATTCACTTTCTGTCTAGAGAGACTAATTATAAAATGAAAGCCAAGGGGGCAAACAAACATCCATGGTGGATGAAAAGGAATTGTTTGGGAAATATAGCCCGCAATGTCTCAACACATGGGTTTCCTAATGTTGGCTTGATAGCTCTGACGTTTAATTTGTTGGAGACCAAGCGGGACATCTCTCTTGTGGGTCTGACCTTCTTCTTGCTCTCTTTTTGAGAAGTTTCAAATATTGGAAGCTAATGTTTCTTGGAGGAACATGATATCTAATAAAAACCCAGAGATTTGTAGCCATTTATTCTGTGGGACATGGAAGTATATAAGTAGTTATTCATCCCTGTCTTCTCATGTTCCCTTTTCTTCTGTTGAAAGACTTCACTGTAAAAAGCTCTCTTTGAGGTTCTCAGGGTCCTGCTTCCTCCAGGCTTACAGTATTCACCTTTTGGATGGGCTAGTACATCTTACATCAAGCAATAAAGCTTAAATTTGGGCCATTTGATTTTATTAGATAATAGGTGGAACCTGACAATATTTAACTGGATAGCCTTGTTGTTTATTTTAGTGTAATGAGGAGATATTTTTCCTCACTGAGTGTTCCTAGGTTGCTTCCCTTTAACCTACAGATTTGTCTCCAGTGTGGGTTACATGAAACCAGGGGGCTGAACCTGCAAAGCCTTGGGAGTGCTCCTCCAGGAGGAATGGGTGCATTCATGCATGAGGAGGCACGGTTCAAAAGGCTAAGGTGGGGCAAAGAAGTGGTCTTTTTTTTTTTTGCAACAAGTCCTGCCAATTTCATGTAATAAGGCTTTAGTGAGAGTAGGAGCTGCTGCTGTGCCCTGTCCCATGTGCTGGCACCCTCCCAGGACTCCCCCAGGAATGTTGTCTCCATACTGAGAGGGATAGTTCAACCTGGGCAGGAGGACTTGGGTTGCTTTCCCATGATGCGAAAGGAGGGAGATCACCCTCAGCCGTCCTGTGCCAATGAAGCGGTTAGCTGTTCTCACCTTGTGCCATGACTTTCATATCCTCATATTGCAACTTAAGTGACAAAAATGTTGTTTCTTTCTGTGTCTGATGCTTTATTAAACCCTAAGGGCCGCATCCTGCTCTCACCTGCGTATGTGAGATGAGGTGGAAGTCACATGGATATGGCTGGGTTTATGCGGTGTGTCTGAGAACAGGAGCAGAGCCCACTTACTTTTCAGCTTAACCATGCAGGTTTTTTGTTTTTTTGTTTTGCTCATAGGTGCACAGCCATCTGCCCCTCTACTACAGTGCTGTCTGCCATCTGTCCTAGGAAAATAAAATAACTGTAAACTCCAAATGCTCACAGTGGTGAAGGAAGGGAAAAAGATTTCCTTCTAAGAGCAGGGGAAAGAGCCTCTCTACTCTCCCACAAAATCCCTGTTC
>JANZLP010000075.1:463760-475014 GCA_026930925.1 Chelictinia riocourii
GATCTTCTGGATGGCATCTTCTAGGTCCTCCCAGCTACCCTGTGGCACACTCACTACGCAGGCACTGGCTCTGTTGTTAGAAGACAATGTCCTCTTCCTTGGAAAGATCACCTCCAAGCCTTGCCTCTCCCTGCCTGCCAGCAGCATTTCTCATTGCTTTGGCTTTGGCGGTATGGCTTCCCCATAGGGCTTCTGCAGCAGCATTGCATTTGGGAAGATGCGTTGGCATAACCCTATCCTGGAGGGAACTGTGGTTTTGCTTGGCTTTTCCCTTCAGCTTCAAGTCCTGTGCCAGAAACTCTGGACTTGCTCTGGTTTGGATGGAGCAAACAAGGCTCCTCCTCAGTTGTGGGTGCCGTCTCTGTGGAAGCTTTTAAACCTGCAGTAACTCTTTACACCAAATGTGTTGCTACTTTTATCAGATGTTTTTCTGATCTGCTGCTAGCAAGGAATCCTACACATATCAATTCATAGCTCTAGTTGCTCTAATATGCTCAAAAAAGAAAACAGAAGGCATTAAGGCAGTTCTGATACTTGACAAACCAGTCTTAATTTTTTATTTACATGTGGTTGAAGCTTTTGGCAGACATTTTTCACAATAAAATATGATAGAAATATTAATTTTGATGCCATGTTCCATTTTTAAAAGAAGATTCTAAAGCAAGTACTTAATTTCAGCTCAGAAGTTTGCTGTAATTGCACACACTGACTTCAGAAATGGGAACAGAGACTCCAAAGGAGAACACAGATTTTTTATAACCTTTCTCGTTCCTGCTAAGGCGGAAAACTTGTGACAACCTTACTTAGACTCATTCTACCACCTGACTTGAGCGATGGTCCCCTCTGAGCTTTGAGTTTGTGCATTTATGAAAACAGCTCACAATGATTAATTTTTGTTGTATTACTCAGTGCTTCTTGGTTGTAGTTTCATTCATGAGCTGATGCTCAGGCCTGCAGATGGATTCATTATTCATATGGATGCTGGTGCAGGTAAATAATTTTCATTCTCCAGTGTTACCGAAGACCGGTTGTTGTGACAATTGACTGCTAATTACTATTCACTGCATGCGCTGGGTCAGTTGGGACAATTTCTACCACTTTATTGGGTTACTGAGTCTTTTTACCAGGACACTAACAATTAAAGGTGAGTGAAAAACAGCCACGGCTGCCTTCAGCATCCAAAAATAGTGATCCACATGCTGAGAAAGTGCTGGGAAAGAATCAACTAACACAGCAAAACCAGCAGAAAATAATTATCAGTTATCCATTGCGTGTGTGTTGATGTGCACTTGAGGGTTTACTCAGTATTTCATGCTTTTTCACCAAATGGGAAGGTTAGAAATTTACTTTTGATATTCTGATGATAACTACATGAATTCAGCAGCTGGGGCTTAAAGAAAAAACATGAGGTATCATCAGACTTGTAAGGCAAGTTGTGAGAGTTACAGACAGCAGGCATTCCCAAGCAAGCATGGAAACATGTCAGCTGTTAAAATTTGTGATGCTTCCACAAAGGAGGCTCCTTTCCACAAATACTGGGGATGGAGAACAAAGCAACCTCACCAAGCTATCCATTCTCAGGGCGTATTTCATTGGTACTCTGTGGCTTCGCGAGAGATACTCCTGCCTGACAAAGTGAAGGCAGAGCAGGTCCCACGTTTCACACAAAGCAAGGTTCATTTGGATAGAAATGAGCTGCCGTACAAGAGATAATGGTTTATTACTGCACTTTGTGGATCTCCATTCATTCACAGCCCATGTGACTCTGGCTACAGCCAAGTCAGTTTGAATTAATTTTTCAAGTATGGCTTCATGAGACAATGCATCAGATGTTTTAATAAAATTCAGACAGGCTGCAGCTATCGCAGTCTTTTCATGCACTAATTAGGGGTTTCTATTACAAAAAAAAAAAAAAAAAACAGCAATCAATTTTTCCTGTAATGTCTTTTTGTGATTCTGATACTTGCAGTTCCATCTTCCTGGATGTTTATAAATTCCTGCCTTTAATATTTAACATGTAGTACATTGGTTTACCAAGGATTAGGCAGATATTACAGCCAGCCCAGTGCCAAAAGCACTCTGTTTTGCTTTGTTCAAGATGGCTCTCACATCTGCTTTGCTTCAACCACTCTTGCCTTTCCTTTGCTCTCTAACTAAACAAAAATGTCATTATTTTTGTTCATTCCTTAAATAAACTCTGTGCCCTTCTGCCCGTGTATTAGCTAGATCCCATGATTCACCGGTGCTCTGCTTTTGCCTTAGATGCATATTCATTAATTTCTTAAGAGCCTTAGTATTTCCCCAACACGTAAGAAGGGTGTACCAATCAGCTGGGGACTTACAGTCCAGATTAAGTGAGAGTTAAAGCAGCCCAGGCATTTCCACTCACTTTATTCTCAGCTCTGGCTCAATGAGCCACTTGACCTGATCAAAAACCTCATGGACACAAGGCTGTCAGTGATCCATGGTCATGGGCCATCACTGTTTAATCAGGCTTGGGGAAATGGATGAGGCTTCGATTTTTCTTTGCCTGTGGACAAATTACCATGATCCAAAGCATGTTAGCATCCCAGAGCTCGCTCCTAAGGCACTGCTGTGCAGCCAGAGGGGGTTTCAGGCTCAGGGACAGTGCCAAACTCCACTTGAGCTGGCTTGCCGTGATGGGGACTGTATGCACGGTTCTGCCGTGATGCACCCAAGACCCAACAAGAGGTCCTGAACTTGTTCTGAGGAGACAGGCTTATCACCTGGGCAGGTGCAGGATTATGCTCTCTGCCATCTGGGGCAAATGTTTCAGTGGAGAGTAAAGAGCCTGGGATGGACAAGGGGACAGAGACAGAAATGGATGTTCCGGGACTGGCAGGGTACTTTGTCTGTACCGTGATGGGCTTAATCCCAGCCTAGCTCAGGATGTGGACCTAACCTCTGAAAACAGCAGCAGTGCTGTGAGGGGGCCCCAGCCTGGGATACGGCACAGGCCAGGGTAGACAACAGCTGTGGGCAAGGTGATGTTTGTGGTGTGTACCTACTCCTGGATGGGCTGATGGTCAGGTATGGCTGTAACGCAGAGGAACCTAGGCCCATGGGATTTCCCAGATGGACCAACTTGCTCCAGAGCTGTTGGGAACACAAGGCTGATTGCACAGTCAGAGAGGCTTGGTCCATCCCACTTGCACCTGAGATGAGTCTCGCAGCTTTTTACGTACTTGTCCAAGGGCCTGGCATGCTCACTGGGCTGGCTGCCTGCCAATTTTCTGTGCATACTTCTTAAAAGCAAAAAAAATCCTGGAAATTCTTGCCAACGATGGGTGGGTCTGTTCCAACTTGGCTGCAAGCTATAGGTTTGATAGGGGCTCATCAGCCACTGTTTTACAGGGCTTACCTGATCCCAGCACCCCCCAAGCTCTCAGGCACATCCGTCTGGTTGCAAACCACACCAGCTTACTGTGAGCAATGATTCATCCCTATGTGCGTTACCTTTTGGTAGATGGCACCACAGAAGTTAGCGCGTAGCTGGCTTCACTGTTTTCAAAAGAGCATCTACAACCCTTCACACGCACACACATCCCCAGCTCTGAGAGGGACAGCCTTTTCTCCACCATGCCTTACAGGCAGAGAAGAGTGTGCCTGGCGGGTTCAGATAAAAGCAAGTAATTCTGTATTCATGAATGGAGCAGAGGTTTCTGTGCAAGTTTCAATATTTGAAAGATTCAACTAACAGGTCAAGACCACCCTTGGTATAACTCCTGCCCTTCTAGATTGGGCCCACTACATTTTGGAATAGAGTGTGTCAGCTGGAGTGGTCTATTCCAGGTGCTTTGCTAGCTGTGTAAATGGTGCACCGAGCTGTGCTCTTTGCTCTGCACTGGCACACATACCCTGCCTTCCACTGCCCACAGTTTTGGGTCCAGGTTACAATAGACTCGTCACCAATTGCTGGAACAACGCACTCGCTTTTATGTTTGTTCAGGGAAGTGAGTGATTGTAAGATCCGCACAGCACAGCTCTGCTCCATCTCCAGTGTCCCCATGCTGTGTGATGGCCATGATAGACAGTGGGGGCTGCTCACCTTCCCCAGCATGGGCTGTCTCACACAGCACTGCAGATGATGCTCAAGAGATCAGACTTCTCCACGCCACCAGCGTGGGTCCGGAGCAGCGGTTGCTGCACCATGCAAGGCAGACCTGTGGGCTCTTCACAGTCCCACTGGGTCTCTGCCTGTAGAGGTGAGCAGAACCAGGGCCACTGTGGTGGCACGGTGGCAGGAGGGGACACCTGGGTGGCTGAGAGACCTCCTGTGGCAGATGCTGTGAGTGCACAGACACACAGCTGCTCCCATCATGCGTAACTCGGTTGATGATTTGGGGAAGTTAAAGCCTAAGCAAATGAATTACTCAGCATTATTTTCAGTTAGCAACTGAATAGCATAGTCTCTAATAGAAACAACTCAATAAATCAATTAACAAGTGCAACCGTGAGTAGCTCACTTGCAGGTATTTAATATGAATTACTCCATGGAACTGCTAACTCTTTAGAGAAGAGGCAATTATCTTTACTGCACCTCAGTAATTACTAACTATAGCACACACCACAGTATTTCAGTGTAAGTTAGACTCCGTACTGCCAAACCAATGGGCACTAAATGCAGGCAGCAGAACTTGCAAAAGCAGATTGGCACCGAGAACAAAATCACCCAGCATAAAATGTGTTGCACTGTCCACGTGCCCAGGACGTGCAATCTCTCCTTGGATGTATTTTGACCTGCAGGAGTCAGGAATGCATCCCCTAACACAGGATTTTGCCAGCAAACGCAGCTTCTGCACATATCAAAATTTCTGTACTAGATTTCTCTATTCATTTTTTTCCCCATTAGGAAAATAAAATTAAAAACCTGGTGGTGGTGGTGTCTACCACCCAGATCAAAGCTTTCCATTGGTTTCACGTGGAGATGCTTGTTTCTGGGCAGCTTGGTGACCAGCATTTGTCTGTGAGCAGAGGTGTGAGTGTGGAGCTTTGCCTGAGAGCGAAAGGGGTGCTTTGCTGCTCAGCCCAGCAGTCACGGAGGACACTGCCTGAGCTGGATGCGGCAGCAGCCTGGGGCTGAACATAAATGCTGGAGAGCTTTCAGTGCTAAAAAAACTACCCAGGATTTTACCTTTTCACCCCTATCTGGAATGGAGAGCCAAAAGCTGGGGTTACTGTGGAAAGGAGGTGTTGCATCCACCTGCAGTCTGAGCATGCCATCCTCCATCGCCCTGGGCGCGTCCGACCCCAGCACTACCTTAGCCCTCCTACACGGACAGTTTGTCCAGGGTCCTCATGCTTTCCTTGTGATCTCCACATTGTGCTCTTGGATGTTAGTACTACAACAAACACATGCTATTTACAGAAAGTTTTCAACTACTTTCTTTGGAAGTATTCTTTATTCTCAGGCAGCTGTCGTGCTCCTGGCCCGGGTCTGGAGGTCACAGGCTGGCCGTAGGTGATGTTTTATGGTTCTCTGAAAGAGTTTTCCAGTCCTTATTCCCACACAGTGGGAAATAGCCCAGTTGAAGCTTGCATCCCAGATGTTTCATGGTAGTCCATCTTCTGAAGGGTCTCTTTGAAGATGACCTATCAGTTTCTCCTTGCTTCTGTATCTTCATGAGCACCCTGGGGAGCGGGGCCTTCTCCTTCCAGTATCAGGTCAGTGCAATCCAGCTCTGCATTTGCAGGGGAGCTGTGACACTGTGCATGAGAACAAGTCCTGGAAGAACCAGCTTGACCCAGCCTGGGACGCTGCAAGGCATATCCAGGATGGCCCCTGAGATCCTTTTCCCTGGAATCAGTGTCACCTGAATGACTTAGCTCTGAGACTAGTGTCTATGGCAGATCTGCGAACCAGCCTAAAGCTGAGCAAGCTGCCAGAAGGTGCTTGGTAAGGCTGACTTCCCTGAAGGTATATGGCTCCTGATGTTGCTGCAAACACCCCTGGGGAGTCATACCCCATGCCAAGGGCCTGGTGTCTCTGTCTGCTTGGTCCTGCCTCCATTCAGCCTCCTGGGACAGTATTCCCAATACTGCTGGAGAACGGGCGTGGCCGCAGGGCAGGTAAAACAGCAGGGTACCCTGTTTGCACCATATCCTGCATACTCCAGAATCATTCTCAGGGCTAAGGAGAGCTCTGCTCAGGCTTGACCTTGCTGTTCTAGCCCCAGGCTGATTGGTATGCTGTAAGCTGAGCAGATAAATGAGGTGTTTTGCCTGCTGGCCTGACCCGCTGGGGGCGGCGGGGCTGCCGGTGTGCAGGGGGGGTGGTGGGTGCGCGGTGCCCCGCATGCGGGCGGCTCCGGCAGTCGGGAGGCAGCTCCGCGCTGGAGGAGGGAGGCTGCGCTCCGGAGGGCGGCAAACGTGATGGCTTCAGGGCGCTTTGCTTTCAAAACCAACTTATTTCAAATAACCCGAAGCTTGTAAAGGGTACCTGTTGGTCTGCCGGCCCCTCCCTCCTCTCCAGGAGAGCACTGGTGGGTGTATTTTGCCTCCCCTGCGAGGGGAAATGCTCATATTTAATAGAAAGGTAGTACGCGTTTCTCGCGTGCCTCGTGTTGACGTGTTCGAGAAGCGGCCAAAGTATTCTCCATCCTTTAAGTTCCGTAGTAAAATGCTTCGCTGGCTTTTTAAGGAAATGCCTCCTTTTCCAACTCCAATAATACTGCTTTATTCCGGCAGTAGTTTTTAAGAGGAAGGTGCAATGCTATGTGACCTGTGAATTCAACTAAGGGGCAACTTTAATTCTGAAGTGACATTTTCGTTGCCTGCCTATACCTCTTTCAAGACACATAACCAAGGGTCAAAGTCTGTGTTTACACTGTGAGGCTGGACTGGGACCCGTGAAGTAGCAAGGAGAGCTCAATGTTTTTGGACCATGTTGCTGGGAGTAGCATGGGCTTAAAGCAATCCATGCTGCCCCTGTAGGCTCTGGAGAGCAGGAGCGGATGCCCAAGAGGCATGTCACTGTAGACCCCATCAGCAGCCCTCTGGGCTGATTTCCCTGCCAGGCTGCCATATCCTGGGGGGTTTTCTTGCCCCAGTGCTTGTCCCCATCCACCAGCCTCCTAAACCCCTTGGCATGCAGAATCACAGCTCCCTGCAGGCTCCTGCTGACCAGCTCAGGGATCAGGGTTTTTTCTGGCCAAATCTGACCTGAGACAGCGTGGGCTCCTAAAGAAGGTGTAGAGGCAGTGGCTGAATGGCCACAACCTCATTTCTGCTGTCCCCCTGTGCCTAAAGCTATCTGCAGCCTCATGCATCCCCATTCCCTCCAGCTCCAGCCCCCAGCCCCAACACCTGCAGTGTCCCACTCCTCTACTAAGTGGCACAGTTCTCCAAACCAGTCCTATTGGAGCCCTAATTAGCCAGCCTGGGTAACTGTATTGCCTCCCTTGGTGAGAGCAGATCAGCCCCAATGGACTCTGCACCCCACTGCTGCTGTGGGTCTGGGGCTGCTGGGTAGGGCTCTTCCCACTGAGCCACGGTGCCACCAGGCAACCGTGCAGGCTTGGCACTCCGGGTTGTCCCCAGAATCTGTAGCAATATAACCCTGTGCTGCAGAGTCTGCTGGTGGAAAGACGGACAAGGGCCTGCAAAGGGAAAGTGGTGGAGAATCTACTCTGGCTGCAATGCCTTCTCCAATATTATTCCCACCTGTTCGAGAGGAGAGTCTGCTGTGGCCAGGCCTGGCCACTTACATGGCTGTGTGACGTGTCCACCAAGAGTAAAGGCAAAAAAAGGTCACTGAGAGGAGGATCTGGTGCTGGCCAGGCAGAGTTCTGGGCAAGGCTCACCTTGTCTTATGTACGCTGTTACTTGCTCTTTACCTAAAACATCCAGCTAACACATAGCTATCTCAGCGATGCCAAGGGTGTTGAGTCTTGTCCCCACCTTACCAGGGGACTTGCAAAAAATGTTATCTGAGGCCTCAGCACACAGTAACAGGATTGGGCATGCTAAGTCTTTAACAAGGAGTGTTTTCTTCCCCAAGTGCTGATGGGACAGTGGAGTTAGACTGTGACAAACCAGCAGGCAGACTTGGACCTGCTTTCTCACCAGTGTGTCCCATACTTGAAGAGGTCATCCCTGGAGTTACTTCTGCATGTCCATGATGCTTGCCAAGGAGTGAGCTCAGCAGTGTTATCCAAAGCATTTCTTTAATGCTGGGGTCAAATTCACCTCCGGGAAATAATACCCCTACACTCGATGGAGTTAGACAGGGATAAAACAGCTGCGATGGATAAATGTGGATCTGCAGGAATAAGACTGTGGGGCAGATTTGCAGCTGGTGATCATATACTGAACACCAGTGTCCTGCAAAAGCCTGTGGCTCTGCTGCCCCGCAGGTCAGGCCAGCACAGCCTATGCCACAGCCTCTCTCAGGCCCTGGATTTGGCACACTGCAACACGTGCACTGCTCCTTGGCATGATGTATGTGACAGGGGCAAAAGTTCTGGCAGACCCTGCTCTTCAGCAGATCTGTGACATCTGTCCTGCTCTCCTCCACGGATGCTGGAAGAGACCGCATCCTCCAGGAGATGTGAAATCTGCTCCTAGCATCTCTCCTCTGGCTCGGGTGGGTTCCTGGAGCCCCCTCGTGGCTCTTACCGCTGTTGAAGTCCCACCAAAGCCATCCTTGGGGAGCTGCTGGTGGGACACACATCCCCCTGCTGCAGGTTCTCTTTGCAGCCCCCGTGCCAGGGAGGCAGCAAGACCCACCCTGGGTGACAGGGCACTGAGGTGACAACAGAGACACTCTGGAGTCTGAACACGGCTGATGTCCCATCGCAAACCCATCTCCCTGCTTTGTGAGCTTGGGATAAGACAAGTCTCTCGAGGCTTTGCTGTCCCCTGCTCTTGGAATCTGCTGCGCTGTGAGGGTCCCAGGCAGAGGTGGCCCAGTCCTGGCGGGATGGTGAGGAAAAATGTATAGGCAAGGAAAAAGGGGGATACACGACAACGGTGAAAAGAAGGCAGGTGGAGGTGGGGAAGAGAGGATACACAAGAGGTGGGAAAAGGAGGCAAAGGCAGGCTCTGCGGAGAGGAGGGGATTGCAGCTTGGAGGCAGTGTGGACCGAGGCGGTGAGCAGGGGCGGCTGGCTGTCCGGGAGGGGGGATGTCCGTGTGTCCGGCGGGGCCCCGCCTGCCACTAGATGGCACTTGAGTCTCTGCTTGGGGAGGCTGGCGGGGGCGGGGGGGCTTTCAAAAGTGCTCCTTGCAGGCAGTTCCCACGGATAATTCTGCCCTGTGGGATGGGTAAAGAGAAATTTTAGAGGTGGGATGGCTTTTTGGGACAGAGGAGTTGCAAGCAGCCTTCCCTCCCTGCCCCTGGGCCGATGTTGGCACTCCTCTGGCATCTGCCCCTCTGTAAGGCTCATGCCACAGCCCTTTGCAGAGGTAACTTGCTGAGGCAGCATGCAGCATCGACTAGAAGGTACCTAAAAAAAAATCTAGTGCACTATCAGCACAGCCCAGTGGCTGTTTGCAATAAATCAATGCTTCGCTTGGCTGCAAGAGAAAAATCAGATCCATAATGCTGTGGATGGAAATATTGAACCCTCTTTTTCCCCTTTTCAGCCCCATCCTCTGCCCCTACATGCACACTGTGAGACATAGGTCATGGCATGCACCCTGACTATCAGAGCACATTCATGACTGGTACGAGCTGATCGAGATTGTTTCATCACCCTGGCATTCCCTCCTCTGCTGAGACTGGGGGATGCCTGGGGGAGCCCAAAGGGTGCACAGAGGAAAAAATGCATGTAACACTGAAACAAAACCAGAGAAATCAGGATGTTGTGTCATATATTGGCTCAATCAAATATATCTTCTCCTACTGTTGCGTCCCAGCCACTGCATCACTGGCTCCTGACGGCTCCCAGAGCTGTGACTTTGTGCTGGTATTTAACCGTGTGTGCTGGCCCTGACTTTGATTGGTGTTTTGGCAGTGCTCCCTTTTGTATGTCCCTGGAAGGGAAGCCCCTAAATGCTTTTGAGAGGGTGAGATGTGAGGTGCTGAAGCATTGTCCTCACATGACAGGATACAAGCTTGGCTGTGCCTATGCCACTGTTGAAGGACAGGCACAAGACTTGTGAAGAGTTTAGGTACTTAGTACTTACAGAGGAAGGCAGCAGAGCATCCCTTGCACGCCTTCAAGAGAAAAAGACTTCTGAAACTTTTTTGGAGCAGTCCAGAGGAAAGCTAGGGCTTGGACAGTCTTTGAAGCCTATGGTTCTGCCTCAGAGCCTGATGCCCCATGCCCTCCCCAGTCCAGGGGAGTTTCTGGCATGGGTAGCGGTCTGTTTTCCATCCCCAAGTGCCCAGACCCAGCACCCTTTGCTTGTCCAAGCCTTTGTCTTGGTGGAAAGCAGGTCACTGGGGAGCTCCGGACCCTATGAGGGTCCCACTGTGGCCAATCCTTCTCCATGCAAACTAATGTCCTTCTAAAAGGCAGCATGCAGTTGTAGTACTTTCAGACAAACCCAAATCGTTGTGATTTCCCCCTGACCGAGCGGCCGTGAAATTGCAGCGGGGGCAGAGCGTGGCATGACTGAAGTGATTATGCGGGTGGCAGGGGATGATAGCAAATCCGTGGCATTGGAGGGGACTGCACGCTGTGCTCCTGAGCACAGATAACATGAACCGGCTGAGCTCAATCAACAGTTTGTTTGCAGGATCTTTCTTCTCTGGGCAAAAAAAACCCCAAAACAAACAAACAAAAAACCCCAGAAAAATCTCAGAGCATTGTTTCCTTCTCTTTTTTCATTTCCAAAAGCTTGGCGTGGCTGGAGCTGGTGGGTGTTGAACCATGATGTGAGTCATTGCTGGCGCTGATAGCACTGGCCCCTGCTTACATGCCCAGGGTTCACTGCAATTCATTGTAGCTTGTAGCTCCCAGCACTTGCGTCTGCAGCCCTTGTTCTGGGTGCATAACTCTCCGCCCTAAATGCAACCTCTTTCTCCTCTTGGGAAGCCTGAAAACCAATGACCTGGGGAATCCAAAGCTTCCTGGTACCGGAGAAGATGGATGTCTGGTCCGTTTTCTCTTGGGATCAGTAGCCCCTTCAAAGCTCTCTCAAGGGAAGCCCTCTCTACTGGGTTGCTGCAATCATTTCTAGACATAGTGGTGGTGAGGCTGTGATAGACGTGGAAGACTGCAGGTCTTTGCTAGCTGCAGTGTGCATTGGGTCTGCCTGCTCTCTGGGGTCTAGTTTATGGTAGCAC
>JANZLP010000075.1:668865-681278 GCA_026930925.1 Chelictinia riocourii
AAAAACCTTCAGGAATGCAAAGGTTCTTCCTACAGTCCTAAAAAATTGGTTTAGAAATAAATAGAGACAATATAACAATATGTATATAAAGCCAAAATTTTTCTCTCTCGAGTAAAATATCATTAATTGCTGGCTCAGACAAATGAAGTGAGTATATTATAAAGTGTGCAGGGAAAAATGCTCAGAAATAATAGATAAGACTCTGATGTACAAGCATAGAAAAAATAATTCAGTTGTATGGGGAATTCTGTCAGGCAGAAATTTCTCATATCCTAATAGGGAGTGAAATCACAGTTCTTTAGATATCTGACACCAAAGATTTGCATATTTGTTTGGAAACAGCATAATTCAGCTGGACCCGTTAATTGTTTTCACAAATCTGAAGAGTTATATTTGGACTACCTAGCCCAGATAAAATAAGTCCTCACACAACCCTCTTATGTGCCTAAAGTGGTACTCAGACATCTCAGTCTGTGATCTGTAAAGATGTTCTTGGATCTGTGAAACTTCTGGTGTCTAATTTGGGCCAGTAAAGTTCTCTTAGTACTGTGTTCTGTGATTGCATTTCCCCACAAGCGCTGCCACCTTCGCAGTTAGCTTATTGCCTACAAAAAATATTTTATTCAGTGTCCAAGGTACCTCAAAAAGTGAAGACCAGATCCTGGGACCTGCCCCAGCTCAGATGTATTGCAGAGCTGTGCAATGATGGCTGCTGCACTTGTTTGTTCTCCAGCTTTATGCAACTCATCCACGCAGGGTCCTGCTGCCATGGGAGCCTGAGAAGGTCTTCCCCATCTCAGTCTGGCCAGTGTTAGAGCAATCCCTTGGGAGATCTGGTTCAGGCTGTATGTGTGCTGAAGGTGACATAAGAGCCATGTTTCATGCTTTGGCTTCTGCTATAACCCTTTCTTGTATTGGTTTCTGACCTAGAGGAAAGTGACTTGAGGGAGGTTGTCAGCCCTACACAAAAGAAGGGCTCCCAACTATGAGTGAAGGTGCAAGTGGACAAATGTGGGTTCTGTGGTAACTAGTTTTCTTTAAAAAAAAATAAAAAAAATACTTGGCAACATTGTCCTCTTCTCTAGACATGTTTTTAGAACTGGTGTGACCCACTCCTATGTGTGGAAGATGGCTTTGGGCTATTAACTGCAGTCTTGGTTCTACCTACACCAAAGAAATGTGATCTTGAACACATCTCTTGCTTAATATTTCGTACTGGCTAGCTCAGGAAGTATCATGTAAATCCCATTCCAAGGTGCTTAACTTCATCATACGTTGAATAGGCAGCCCATGTGCCACAGAGCCCACAAATTCTGTTCCAATAAACTTTGGTTCTTTGTTGCCTTTATGATTAAAAAGTAAGATCTACAAACTGTGAAAGACAAGACAGACTAAGGAAAAAAAAATGCTTTGAAGTTGTGTGGGTTGGTGTTTTTTTTTGAAAGAGGTATAAATGACATTGAAATTCAATGGAAAAATATGTTGATTTCTTTCAGCTGGCAATTTTAAACCAACTCTTCCAGTGCCTGGAAGTGGATAGGTGACACTGATATGCAGAAATATATTTGTGAAGCAATTTCAATAAGTAGATAGAAATGGAATTGTATCAGTCTCAGCACAGACTGGCATTCCCACACCACTTGTCATCAGGAGCATCCACTGAGGCTTTTGATGTCTCCAATGTTTATTCAATGCACTTGACACTTAAATCTAGTTTAGTGTCATTTTGTGTTTCATAGGGTCTTTTAACATATGCAACAACAGACTGAGGGAGGACAATTTCAAAATAAAAGATGTTCACTCATCAAAAGCTGCTATAGTATTCAGAAGTGGTACAGTGGTGCTCTAGTTCCTAATACAAATCATTTGTGCACAGTATACAAAAGGAGATTTCCAAAGACTACTGATCAGTACACCAATGCACTGCATGAAGTAGCTGTGGACTGAAATGCTCTCTGGTAAATGTGGTGTTCTCTTAAAAAGTCTATGGTCAAGCTGAAAACCAGGTGTTTTGCATCAGTCAAAGGAAACATTTTCAGAGGTCTAAGCGTATAAAGGTTCCCAATATTTGGTCAGAACAGGACCAATTGCTTTCTTGTTCTAGCCAAATAAAGCCACTGGATTCTGTGAAATACGTAGCGGGCCGACATGATTGTTTTCACTCCCTTTAGGTGAAAGGAAATGTTTGTACAGAGTCCCAGGGCCAAGGTTCCCTTGGCTGCCTGCTGAAGCACCGCCTGGCTGTGCTGCGTAACAAAGGCGGGCTGATAACTGTAGGCATGAAGGCAGGCAGGGGAGCCGCTTCGCAAGCCAGCATAAAGTGGTTGTCAGCAAGCCCTGCCTCTGACTATTGACATCCTATCAGAAATATGGGGCATCACTGGGATTGCTGAAATGAGAAAAAATGAGTGGTAGAGCTTTTTGAGCTTATTGAAAGCTTCTCTCACCCTCTTCTTTCAGCATCCTGCTGAGCTGCTGAAGTAGGGCATTCATGGTGGGGCCAGACTTACAGGATCAAGCTAACTGAGGAGGGCTTTTAAGAACCTTCAGAAGAACACATATATCATCTGTATTTGGACTTAGAGATATTGGAGAGTCACAGCTAGGGAGGAAATCTCCATCGCACTAGCTGGGAAGGCTAAGGCTAGCAATCAAACAAGGCTGTATGGTGGTGATAACAGTAAACTGATTTATACTTAAATTGCAATGAATACAAATAGGGAAAAGGAGAATTTGCAGGAATGATGTGAAATGCTCATCCAATATAGGCTTTTTTTCCTACATCGAATATTGCTTTTGCTGACTTTGTGGATGTGTTCCCATTGCAGTCAGAGCGCAAAAATGCCTATTATGGGGAAGGAAGCCTTACTCAGTAGAACAGAGTGAGGAGTGACCCTGTCCAGGCTTATTTCACAGAAGAAGAGTTCCCCTTTGCCCTTTCTGCTGGGCCAAGTGGAAACACTGAGTATCTCTGAACTGTAGGCTGCCGAAGGGGAGAAGCAGAGCTGGAACTAAGAATCCTAAATCAGCTTTTTAGAAAATAATCACTGTCTACTCTTCCTTCTCACTTCAGTCATGCTGTGGTTGAGAGGGGAGGAGGGAGTGAGAAGAGGTAGGGAAACCAGGTGTGAAGGAAAAGGGATATCTGGGAAGAATGAGATGTTCACATAGAGGAAAGAGAGAAAATATCAAGAAGATGGCAGGAGGGAACTATAAGTTGTTGAAATGTCTGAGGGAAAAAAGTAAGTATGAGTTATAGGAAGAAAGGGGAAAAATGTCAGGGAAAAGTACCTGTCTATATGTGTAGGAAATATGGAACCGTTCAACAAGAAATAGCATCAAACTATTTTTAGAACGCTTTCCCCAATATTCTAATTCTCTGTATTAAATGGAGAAGCTAAGAATATACTGCTGTACAGGTAGAAACCTCTGCAAGGTCTCTCTATTTCTTCAAGTTATCTTCCTTCAAGCTGTACTTTTCTTAAAATTCATCTTAATTTGAGTCAGTAACAATATCAGTTTAGAAACAAAATTTGGGTAGCCTCCCTAGTGGGGAAGTATAAACCACTAACTACTCTGTCAGAAAGGGAAGAAAGACAGCCCAACACATAGTATATGTGTATGCATCTGTGTACAGATTTTATACATACATAAAAATATTTTTATATAGAAGTAGAAGAATTTCTTTTCTGATTCCTGACTTTCAGGGCAATCTTATTTCTGAAAGCAGTCTCCAAAGCACCATGCACTTTTTCAAGGCCCTAAAGACTGTCTGCAAAATGCCTTGGTGGAAATAGTGGTTACAAAGTTGCTGCATGTGCTTGGACATGCAGGTTTCAGTATAGGTTTTTAGGTGGAGGGAGGGGAAAATATGTACTTTTGTACTTTGTACAATGTAATTTTGAACACATATTAGGAGGCTCCTTTTTTCTAGGCTGAGATTGGAGCCTGTTTGGGCTGGCAGACGGCTCCTCTGTGCCCTTGGCAGGGCAACCACAGAGCTCAAACGCAGGATCCAGAGGTGTCCTGGGGACTCTTGAGCCATTTCCAGCCGCATCGCAGACACCATCTCACGGATCTTTTTATTCTACTGCTGTTGGAGCTTCCTTATATTGGGGTCTTGCTGCTAGCCTTAGAGCATCTGCAGGCCCGCTAACGAAATGAGAAAAAATCTCTTTGATGAACAAAATGGGACCCTCAGGTGCTGATTTTCTACCTGTTCACCTCTTCTCGCAAGAGGTAATTGAACTGCCGTCGTAAGAACATATTGTACCCGTTTGCAGGTTACACGCTGTGGGAGGTCCTTGGTGTCCTCTCGCCGTGTGAGCTCAGTTTTCCCCCTGCCTACCAGCACGCCTTGCAACAGGAACTACTCCACAAGGAACTTGCAGTAAGAGTATTTCAGGAATCATTCTTTATTCAGTATTTATGACAGCCTTGGAATTCAAATTAAATTGCAACAAACTAGCACACAGGTGGTTACTTTAGTATTGCACAATTCCTAAATTACCTTGCTGGAACCCTTATTTTTCAGGGTTTCCTAGTCCCCTTGTTGCAGAGCTCTGATGTTGCCTAACAGCTCTGTACTTCTCCACTCCACCTGCATTTACTTCCACCCATTTCCTTAGTCCCTCCACCAGGAATGGGAGTTGTCCCCCTGACCTTGACTTGCCACAGTCTGAGCAGGAAGATGTCATGGTGCTCTCCTCCGTGTTCCTGACCCAGGTCAGCAAATAGCTTGACGTCTCCAACATCTCAGAGTGCCCCAGGATTGAGTAACTGGTCTACAACAGCCAGTGAAGTCCGTTACTTGGATCCAAAGTGTCACAGACTTCAGGATATGTGTAGAGGTATCTGTATAAGTTGTCTGGGTGAGTTCTTGGTCCGGACATCACCTTCCTGACCCCCAGACCCAGCAAAGCCTGGTACGGGTGTTGTGTCTTCCTTCCACTTCCCTGGTCTCTTGTTGGCAGCTACCACCTCACTACGAGACCCGCAGAGTTCTCCTGCTCTCCTTCTTGTCCCCAGACACACCAGGTTGGGCAGGAATGCTTCCTTCAGGGCTTCCTGAGGTGTCCTGGGAGACCCCTTCCCAATGGAGATGGCATCCTCTGATGCCAGTGTTTGCATTCCCCAAACCAGCTCTCCCACCATGGTGCTCATGACTCATACTGGGTCGAGAGGTCTGTTAAAGGATGCTCAGCTACTCACACGCGCCAGTCCCTTGCAGAGGTCCAGCCTGTCATTCTGCAAAAGCGAAGAGTAAAACAGCAGCTGTTCTGTTTAGCACAAAATAAAGTAAGAAAAAGCTGTGTTTGTAGCACCAAAACTTTGCTGCCTTCTAGGTGTCTCTTCGCTGGCAGCTGGAATGGCGCACAAACCAGATCATCAAGATTCAGTTCAGCCTGTGGCTTGAGCATGATCTCTGTAGCTTGTCCCGTAGCCTTTCCCCTTCTCCAGGAGCCAGCGGCACATTTGCCACAAGCCGTCTGCCACCCGTGTGTGCGTCTCAGCACGGACCAAATCCCAGCTCAGTGGATGTGGTGGAGTTGTTGTCCAGGCAGGAGCCACCCCTTGGATATTTTTTATTGCCCGGACATATATTTGTTGTATCAGGTGGTGTGGAGCCAGAACAGCTATAATGTCCCCGTGTCCCCAGTCCCTCTGTGTGCCCTGCCAGTGCTGGGAGAGAGCCAGCTCTTCCCTGTGCTTCCGTGGATGATGGGTGCACGGTCTCTCCTGGGTTTGCAGTGTGGGCGGAGGTGTCCCGGACAAGAGCTCTGACCACCTCCCTCTGCCCTTGCTCAAGCTGGGATAACATTTTTTCACTCCCCCATGCTTGCACTTTAAAACATTCACAGGTGATTACGGATGCCTTTAGACATGCTGTGTCACCTCCCAAACACTGCTTGCTTTCTGCGGTGCTGGAGCTTTACAAAGCATGGACGTCGGGATGTGGGCTGGGGTGGCCGCTCCGGGGCTGCTTTCAGGGACTCTGCAGTGTCCCAGGTTTATCCTTTCCCCTTGCTCTCAAGCAAAACACTCTTGGAATGCCTGAAGGCTCACCTGCCAGGTACCTTCATGTCCCACCTGAGAGTCACCCCCTTGCAGCATTAGCACCGGGTGTGCAGGGATGTGGACCCGCCGGGATGGGGGGGCAGACCCTGGCAGCAGGGAGACGGAGCTCCCTGGAAGGCAGCAAAAGCCAAGGGGCTGCATTCCCCTCTCCGCAGGTGTATCTTGCTGCGGAGAAGGCACTCTCCCTGTGTGCGTGCTGCGGAAGCCGTCCTCCTGGCGCTGGACCTTGTCCTTCGGTGGGAACGGCTCGGCACAATGCGCAGACGTCGCAGCACCCAGCTCGCTGTGTTGACACAGGCTCCTGGGAGAATAGCATCAGTACTGGGCGAATATTAATACTAACTAACAGGAGGAGGCAGAACCATTGTTTACCCTGCTTTTGTTAATCAGTTTGTTTCCATTCGTGATCCCAAAATGAAATTAAAAGGCTCTGTTTACATTGCTGAATTATCATCTGCTCCAGCAGGTAAAGCACTTTGGCAGAGAATTAATGGAGGCATGGACAGATTTGTGTCAAAAATATGTGCATATTTTCCCACTGAAGGATTTGTTTGAAATGAGCTGGAATCTCATGCCTTTGTGTTTAAATAAAACATCATCCATCAACCACCCACACATGCTGCTGGGATGCTGTGGCCCTGAAACAAGTTCACCTTTAAAACAGCTGAGTTGAAGGCTTTTCCTGTGCTAGATTCAGAGGTGATTTTCCAAGACCAAAGATGGCCTTGGAGGGTAGCTTAAGGATTCAGAATATGCTTGAAGGAAAAATCCAGTCCTGATGCCAAAGAAAGACCAGAGAGTGTGCACAGGGCTTCGGTTTGTCCTCAAGAGCTCTTGCTAAATTGTGCTGGGGGGAGGGTGGGTATTTCTGTCTCAACGGCAAGAGCCAAATTATCTTCCCTGGTTGCCGCAGTGCAACCCAGCACAGAATGGGGGCCCTTGCACCTGCCTCAAAAGGCTGAAAAATCCAATTCTGATCATTTTTGCTCCAGCAGCACTAAATTTATAACCCAGCACAAGGAAGACAAGATCTAAAAACCAATTTAGCAAAAAATGGCCTTTGCAACTAAAAATTAATGCTTCGAACGGCCTAAATGAAGCTTGAAAATAGCTTTTTTTTTCTGCTCCAACCGATGATTCACGTGCCTATTTGCAAACAATTCAAATGCAGTAAATTGAGAGGAAATATAAATCAGGTTCCTAAGTGAAGCTGCATAAATCCAATAAATGATTGATGAGAGAATCCTGTTTTAAGATGCTGCTGTCTGTCTCCAGTGCTGAGGCAGAAAATAATGGGGCCTTCGCCTCTTTGGGCTGCGCCGAATGAAGTGAGTTCGCACCGACCTCTGATCCGCACTCAAGGTCAGACGCAGATTTCTCTCTCCACCTGTCCAAGCTGCCCAAAAAGAGAACTGCAAAATAAGGCTGCGCTCCCCCAAGGACCTGGCAGCCATCGTCCCCCAGGGAGGAGGAGGAGAACAGACTCGCTGCTTGTGCTGCGGAAGGGCCAGGGCTTGCAATGCAGCCCGGCAAAGGGTTTGGTGGCCCCAAAGAAATGTGGCTACCGGCATGGAGCTGGTGCTGCAACGCGTCAAAAGCCGGCCAGGAGCCGTGCCGCTGTGCCCGGTTTCAGGGCAAAGGAGCTGGCGTGTCTGAGAAATGCTGGCTCTGCCGCAGGACCACGCTGTGCTTTTATGGCAGGTCTGGGACTGGACGTGCCCTGGTGAGAAGCTCTTGACCCCTTCGTGCTCTCTGCTGCTCTCTGCTTGAGGGCTCCTGCCTTGGAGCCTGCTCTTGGAGCACAACCACAATGGCAGGGGCAGCCGGAAGGGTGGCTGGGGTTGACCTGTTGCCGGAGCTGATGACTGTGCCAAATGAATGGGAGCACAGAGACCCCAAATCTACCCAAGAATTACCCAAATATAGTCAAGGCTCCCGCATGCTGCAAGCTATCCTGGGGCTGCTGGCGCAGTGCGGTATCCAAACCTTTGCTTGGAGGTGCAGGGGATAACGCGCTGCATACAGGAGCTGTTCACCTGGAGGGGAATTGTGGCCAGAACACGTTTCTCATAGGTAGGACTTGGTCTTCATTCCTTGTTCTCCATGTGACCAGCAGCTCCGGTGACCGTGCCTGGGCTGCTGGGAGGTGTGTGGTCTCGCCCGGCTCTGCTCCTGGCATGGAGCCACCCGTGGAATGTGCCGGGCAGGCAGCCAGCACGCCCCGTGCCTCCAGGACACCAGCCTTAAATGTAGACTTGGCAACTATCACAATCTTGTCTTTTGTTATTAACATTAGAGTATGTCTCTGTGAGTCCTGAGCTGATTGCATATGCAGTTAATAACAGGCATTGTTATTTGACAGGTGTGTTAGTTAGATCACACTCCCAGCATTTATATATGGTTCACTAAGAAGACAATTGAAGTCAGCTGGAAATGTGAGGTTTGCCATGCCCCTACCAGGAAGGTATTTCTCAGAGCTTATGTTAGTGGATGTCATCCTAGATGCTTGTAATGGCTTTATCATTATGGTTTTAGGATCTGTTGTGGAAAAAAAAGAACAGGTGAAAGAAGCCACTTTCCTCCAAAACACAGAAACAAAGTTGATATCCTTGAGTGTTACTGGCTGATAACACAATACATAGAAATTCATGTAGAGAGAGTTCCCCTGTAACTCTACAATTCACCATGTCAGGATGTAAATTAGTGAAGATCTGCTCTCTAAGCGTATGCCTAGGTGGCAATATGTCACAGGCCCTCTGTAGCCGAAGACCTGTCACCTTAAATACAGTGAGTAAGAATGTAAGGATAACTTGAGTAAAGAGCCAAGAGTTTGGAGAAGAGAACTCCAATGCTTCTTTGGTGTTTGCCCTACCTGTTCCTACAACAGCCAGTCCCAGATACTCAGGAAATACCTTCCTGAACTGCTGGCTAAAAAGAAGATTACTTTTTTTTCTTTCTGGACTCTCAAAGTCTTTTGAGATTCCAGGTGTGCATGCATGGCCCCAACCATGTCCCAGCTTGCAACTACAGGAGCTTCCTTTCTTTCTCCCACTCCTTTGTACAGGCCAGGCAATTTGGAAGTACAGGTGATCTGAAAGCACACAAAGGGTCTTGGAAAGGGGGCCACTAAGATACATGAAAAGACAATGATTTCAGAATGTGTCCAAGAATCAATACACAAAATAGCTACAAAGGCTCCCCAAGATTTTGTTGTGAGGAACAAGAAAAAGACATTCACTGCAAGATTTGTGAACATGGAAAAAATGTTTGTGTCACTGGAATAACTATCTGTTTCTTTTTAATCTTGAAGTAAGGGTTTGGGCTAGAATTCATGTTTCCGGGTGTCATTCCACTGCTGGTTTTTACTTATCACTGTGTTTTAGCAAGCAACAACTAATTTTCTCTTGGGACTTGGGGAGACTCTTAGGTGTCTATCTCCATTTCATTTTGATTTCCAGGAGATGGGATGACTACATTTTTTGCTTCAGTAGTTGGGAAAATACTCATAAAAGATTCTAAAGTATAAAGAAAACTATTTGTGTGGTATTTCCTTTCTGGTTTTGGCAGGGAAAGGTTGCATCACATTTTTCTTAATAGAGCCTACAGGAATCAAAACTTGTCTTCTGTGCAAAAGCTTTTGAGTCTTGAATGTGTTCCTACATGAATGTAAGTAGATGTTCTATGTTCCTCACCTCTGCCATAATGCTTCACCCTGCTCTTTGAATTGTCATTTAAAGGTGGTAGTTAAGTAACACAACACCTTTTATCTACCTGTTCATCTTAGTCAGCTTTTATGATCTCCCCTCTTCCTACTGAAAGAACCCAGTGCAGACATTTCATGTCTACTTACTGGACTAAAAAAATATACCATGATAAACTCTCTTCTGATGTACAACAGTGAAATGAATCAAGAGTAACCATATCAAATTCAGTTAGAAAGTATATATTTTAATCACAGCTGAACTATGAATTAGGCCCAAATAGTCTAGTAAATTTTGAAATGATGGTTTAATGTGGAACTGAGATTGAAGGAATATTGAGGATTTAACATTAGTCTGATGAATATTCACCTGCATCAAATTTCATCTTTTAAATTTTGTTTCCTGTTAGCTGGCATAAAAGTGATTAACTCCCTTTGACTTGTTGCTTTTAAAGAGCTCACTGACTGATTAAATGCATGGCCACAGTCTGGCATAAAAATAAACTATTTTTGCATTGCAGTTTAAAGCAGGTATTGTTTGTCACTTGGAAGGCTCGTAAGATTGAATTTAACAGTACTGAAAACAAGAATGGGAGAAGCAGAGGAACAACTGAGTTATAATACAGTATGGGTCTCAGGAAGCTTGGGTTCTGTTTTCACATTTGCAAATTCACATTTAATTTTTCGTCTGGGCCTGTAAAATAGGGAAAACAGCCACTACACAGAGTAACCTTGAGAAATCTGCTTGAACTTCTGAATATCTCCATTTGTAGTTTGATAGTTTGAATCCTCCTGTAGTACCCTGTTTTTCCCTCTTTGTACTACAAAATAAGCTGTAAGATTTGTAAAACAATTTCTAAAACACACCTTACAAATACAGTGAAGTATTTTGCTCAGTGTCTGCCCCAGCAAGTCTGATGGTGGTTTCAACTACAGGATCTAGCAAAACGACAGTGCATAAAAAGTTGCTATGGCATCAAGTTGTGTCTGCATAAGGCAAACAGCATTGCTCGCTGGATGGTTCTGTTTAGATTTTTACCAGAGAAACAGTAACAACAAAGATGATACAATGAGGACCTCCCTGCATGAAATCTTATCCCCCCATGCAAATAACTGCAATAGATTAAAAAGCAATCCAGATATCTTCATTCCTGGCTATAGGAACAAGAATTCCGACTCTCTGCTTTGATAACTAATTCCTTTCCAAATGGAGCAGATTATATTAGAAAAGTCTGCCTTCCAAAACCACCTTGATGTTTAACCCCTGCTGATCCTACATTCTCGCCTGTTAGGCTGCATCTTCTTGCCAAGAACCAGTTTCCAGACTTCTCAGCTCCTTCTGACTTTGGTACAGGCTTCTGCTTTTGGTGATAATCTACTTTTTAGCTGGTGTTGGCATGGATCTGCCAGATTTCCAGACAACTGCCAATGTCAGCAAATCCTGAACAAGTGTTTTTTGTGCCTCTGCAGAGCAAAACTAGTATGCGTGCTGTGACACCAAGCATGATGCAACATTTTGCTCCTGTCCTTCGTTATTTTCATGCCAGCTGCATCTCCTACCCCTTTGTTGCATCTATGATATAATGTGATGGATTTTTTAAAAATTGAATTCTGATTTTCTTTGATTTAATTCTGATGTTTATTTTTGTTGCTGATGGGGAAGGTATCAGTTAGTTTATAGTAAAGGTATCCAAATTGCACAAAACCAGTATTTTGAAAAATACTCTTGCAATCAATACTGATATTTTTACAGATGACAGAGATGCTTTACTGGTATATAATACCTCTATTATTTTTCCATGATCACATAGAAGATTTTTTTACTTCCGCATTAATGGTGGTGTAAAGCAGAAGCACAGTGAATGTGAGTGCAAATAAACATGAAAGTATTTGCATCTTAAGTAATTTCAGAGTGATTTTGAAGAGCTGTTTTTCTTATGCAACAGATTCATTCAACAGTTACGAGTATTTATCAGTCGTAATGAATAGAAACCAACTTACCCTGCTTGTGATAGCAACTAATCAGAGAAAGGAAAGAATGAGTTGCCGTGGTCAATCAATTATATGGAACAAATACAACTTATTAACAGTAGGACTATACTCACAGTGTGTTGAAAGATAGCACTGGCTGAAATACAACTGCCTTATTAACTGAACAATGGAAAAAACACACTGTAAATTCATCCCATGTCTTCCAATGAGAAAACTGAGTAAATCAATTAAATAGCTAGTTTGCTATGAAGAGTTAACTCAAACAGCTACTTTTTTTTTTAATGATAGTAAGCTTATTTGAGTACTCTTCTATAGCAAGACTCCACTAACACATCAGAAATTTTTTACACAAGCAGGAAACATAAAACGAAAGCCGATTAAAGTAAAGCTACTTCAGATGCTTTTGAATGTAAAAGTGAAATATATCTAAGTTTGAGAAATTCCATACATTCAGCAAGCAAACACAGAAAGGATCATATAACTTTCTGCTGCCCTTTCTGAGACTGATGGCTTAATTTTTATTCACAGTGCTTTATATATCATACATTAGTCATCAGATATAGTAAGTATGACCCTCCTCGCCATATGTGTGTCAGTAAGATGCCATGAGTTGGATTTTCTTTCCTTTGGATTCTTTATGAGT
>JANZLP010000075.1:882761-893014 GCA_026930925.1 Chelictinia riocourii
GGTGAGAAGTAGAAAAGGCCTGGGCTCTGTGTGAGCACTGCTCAGCAGTAATGAAAACATTCCTGGGTTATCAACACTGTTTTCAGCACAAATCCAAAACATAGCCTCTACCAGCTACTATGAAGAAAATTAACCAAAACCAGCCAAAAACAGCACAGTGAGCAACCCTGAAGGCAACAAGGTTTATAGCCTGCAGTGAAAAGCCACTTACTTGCAGAAAAGCAAGCATTCCTGAACTCTTTAAAAGGAACTCAGAATGAAGTTTTTAAACTACAGATTGTGAATAGTACATACACAACTAACTCAGAACATAAAGGTCTTAAATATTTTTGTATACCTGCATATTCCTTTTAGATCTGAATTTGAATGTGCATTCCAAAATTCCCACCCTATATAATGCATGAATTTATACAAATAACAAAAATGAATAATGCATGAATTTATACAAATAACAAAAATGAATACACAGGAAAAAACAATTTCTGCAAGTTCATTAAAAAAAAGTCAGATTACGCACATTTCAGTAATGGTTTCTGGAAGGTTGGTTGGGATCTCAGTAAGGCCTTTCCCACGACAATCCACAATGTTGTTACTACAGGTGCATGCAGTTGGGCAATGCAAGACACTGCAGGATGGAGCCATGAAGGATTGGTGACCTGCAAAGGAAAAGAGTTTCTCCTGAAGTTGCACAATACTGTGAAACAGTAGTCCAGTTTACCTCAACAGTAAAACATCACATTTTACACTTTCTTGAAACAATTAATGCAGAACTTTGAAAATAAACATTGTAGCCTATCAATATTGCCTGAATTTAAATATCCACTTAATAGCAACAAGTTGACACAATACTGAGAGATGAAAGACAAATGCTCAACTACTGTGCAGGCATCACATCATTTTTCAACTTCTTTAGTAACCCACATTCAAAATCATCTTGTTAAAGAAGACTAAGTGTGATCCATTTTTCAGGTATACTTTATTCTGTGGTTTAAAAAAACTAATTACTGATTTATTTAGTTTTCAGAATTTTGTGTAATATTAAAAACGCATGTCAGCAGAAATGAATGAACTTTGTTATAAAAATTGAAGGTGTCCTCCAAGTTATGTTCTGTTCTGCAAATACTTGAGTATAGTCCTTCAGTTACATATAGCTTACATTGGAGTTATGATGTTTCATTTAGTCACTCAAAAATTTAAAATAAAAGCTTTGACTTCAGAGCTCAAACTCTCACTCTTTGTGTTAGCTCAGCAGACTTCTTCCCCCCACAGTCTACTATTCTTACTAACTCAGGTGGCTAATTTACATGACTTCCAACCCCCTTCTCTCCCTGCCAAGTTCTTGTGCTATATGTTAAACTCAGCATTTATAATTGCATTGAAACATAATCACTTCATATTTAGGTATGTTTTAGAAAGTAAACAACTTATTATGTTCTCCTGCATATAGATAGATATAGATTGCACATTTTATAACACATTAATGTATTGATTCTTGTACAATTTAATGATACTGAATTGCAGTTTTGTAATGATACAGAAAGGCACAAAGGGATGAGAAAGGAATGAAGTTCTCTTTCTTTCTCTTTTATTAAGGTAAAAAAAGCTAGAGACTGTCTTGAAATTCTCAGGGAAAAAACTACTTAACTGTGAAACCACATCTTAATAAGGTCTCTCACTATATTTAATGTCCTATATTAACATAGGAAGTGTACATTGATAATGTAAGTTGCAGCCAGTGCTGTTCCTACTTACACTTAAAATAACTGCTTGAGTTTTAAATTACTTAAAGGTTAGTCTTTTGAGATAGTAGTTTACCATATAATAATTTGATTTCACATTTATGTACATATTACAAAATTACAAGCAGCTGCCAAAACTAGTAACACATACTACTCTTTTTATACTAACAGGCAGGAAATATTTCACCTGCATTTATTAAACAAAACATAGTTATTCCCCTTCCTCCAAATCTGCATTATAAGAACCAAGTTATAAAACTGGTCTTGACATTTGAGCTCTGCAGCCGTACCATTTACAAATAAGATACATGAAGTGATCTTGTTAGGAACCCTTTTAAGTGTACATAAAGGCAGAATTAATGCTAAGAATACTGTTAGCATTTGCCATATGAAGGTGGCAGTGCTTTACACTTTGATGTCAGAGGCTGTATAATAAGGACAAAACATTGTGCTCTCCATAAAACTCTTTAAAGCATAGATCTGTGCAAATTTTGGCATATTTGGCAATAGGCTTCTGGGGGTCTGCAGAAAATCAACCAGCAGAAACAACTCTGATGAACCACTGAAAAGACAGATAGCTCTATTCCAGCTGGGTTTTAATGTTTTTGAGGAAACTTGAAACAGCAAAGTTTACATAAAATTTTCAATCTGAGTCTAAAAATATTTAAATAAGAAAGATAAACTTGCCTTCTTCCTCATCTAGAAGATATGAATAAAGAAAAAAAAATTGAATAGAGAAAATGTGATTAGTAATGAACTGTTAGTCATTTCATTATTTCATATCAGAAAATAACCTGATGTACTAAAGCATACTAATTACATTCAGAAAATTACTTAGGGATTCACAGTATTATTTAAACTGCAGAAAATAACAACAAGAAAAAGCAACAAGCTGTTAAGTTAAAAAAGAGTAACTACTTATTACTAAAGGCCTTATGTTCTCAGTCAGTGCACCTTTTATTTCATTTTCCGCATCTCTCCCCCATAATTATACTTTTAGAAGGCTATATAACCTATGTGAATGCAGCATTTACACAAAATTTGTAAGGACAGAAGCACCCCCACACAAGATACAAATAGTGATAAAAATTAGTTTATTTTTTAATAAACATTAATGCTTGTATTATGCAAAAGCTAGCAAAAGTCAACATGCAGCCCTAGCAATCACCGCTGAGCTGTCAGTAGGTGTGTTTTAAAACAGGACTCAGTGAGTGAATCTGTTTCCCTTACCACTGCAGACAAACTCCCGTTTTTGGACCTCGGCTACGTTGTGTCCCCGGAGGTGGGACGGCCCCATGCACTGGGTGTAGAGACCGACCCGAGGCCGCTGCCGCAGCCAGTCGGACAGCCAGGCCAGGTGGCAATCACAGTAGAGGTTGTTGGAGTGAAGACGACTGCATGGAAAGAAACGCGTCAATACCTTTAAATTAGGAACAACAAACATAAAAGAAACCAATTTGCCCAGCCCCCCTTTCAGCAAGCAACTATGCCAATTTATTAATAAAAATTGTTAATGAGGAATCAAATTTTCATATCTTTGACTGGAAGTCTGGGAGTTAAGTGTTAATAAACAGAACTATACAAGCAGCAAAATTACTTTTTATTTGGGGTCTATTTAATTGGAAGAAAAAAGAAGGCTTCCTAATGAAGTAACGTATCTGTAGTTTCTTTTCTCTTGTCTAAAAGAAAGAAGTAAATATACAAGAGTTTGAAAGCTGCCGTGGGACTCTTTAGTCCAGATCTGTACAAATAGTGAATAAGACAAAAATGTCTGAACTAAATTGCTCTATAGTACTAGTATACTGTCAGAAAAAAAGACTTAATAAAAGATTTGGTTTCCAATTAGATATATCTGTAAGTCTGGCCATTATTAGTCTCTATAGAAACAGCCTGCAAAATCTCTTTAACAGGTCATATTCATTTTCTGCTGAACAAGACAGAGTAATAACTCAATATAAACCACCTTCTTTCACATCCCTTTTCTGATTTCCTCTCTTTTTGTTTAATCACAGAAAGGGGGATTAGCTGCTTTTTGCTCTTAGGGACCTACATTCTAAGCAGTGCCTGAAATTAAAAGACCAAATGGCAGCAAGCAATGGAATTAAGTAAGTCGCCTCTGTTGGCAGGGTCCAACATAAGACCATGGCTCCTTGCCAAGTGGCAAAAAGCACTTTGCCATTGATAAAATATCAGACAAATGTATTCACTAAATTAGGTAAATTACTTTTCTCTGGCTCTTACATTTTGTCAAACTACAGGAAAGGATGCCCACAGCTGTAAATCAAATCCTTACTCAGAATCTTCCATAACAGAGTAATGTCATTTTGGTCCTTTCTAGCTGATGTGCTCAATCCTAACTAACTGTAAAGGAAGTGCAAGAAAATCAGAATTTACACAAGGGGACTAATTAATCCACTAAAAAAGCCCAACAACTGTAAAGCAACATGAAATGTGTAACCAACATAAACAAAAGATTTTAACTAACTTGGTTTTTTTCCCTTCCATAAATGACTAGAAATTAAAGGCAATGTTTTTTCCTGTACTAATTCTTGGGTGGGTGCTTTGCAAATATAGATCACAATACAGCACACTCATTCAGTACAATCTGTGGCCAGCTGTAGGCAAGAACACCATTGCAAATCAGAACTAATGCCGCTGAAATCAATATGGTTATACAAGCATATTCTGACTGCAAATGGGATGTTACAGCTATAATCTAGGACTCTGTGTGTCCATTTTCTTTGGTTTCTAAAATAATTTTTCAAAAGATGAAATATCCCACCAAAAAAGTGTAAATGTTGCTAATTTGTATCACTGTAATTTGTGGATCAGAATATAAACTCTATTTGAAGGTTTGAAGAGGTACAGACATTCATGTTTTCAAGTCTCAGACACGAAAGAATGGAATGAAATTCTAGTCTCAAAATATAACTGAGGCCACCAAAAGCCCATGGTCAGCACTATTTAAGTACTCTTGTATTTGTCCAAGCAAGATAGTTACAATTCTGTTATGAAATCAAGAGAACTGCTCACCTGCATGAAGTTTCTTCAGTTACAAATGCTATGTTAACTCCAGTGAATAGCCCTACTGATTTCAAAATTTTTCAAAATTTCAGTTGTGCAACCCAACATGCATAAATAAAATGGACAGGCTCTTTGTAAAAGTAGTTCTTTAACAGTAAGAGCTACTCTTGAACTCTGATAGAAACAACCCATTCATTTTTGATTCCCACGTCACTGGAAAATCCGTTTGAAAGAGAATCTCAGGACTAAACCTTGATAATATTCTGCTTTTGCCACTCAACACAATATATACATTTATTCTTAGTTCAGTATAAACATACAAAAGAAAGAGCGCCAAATTGTATTACTTGCATACACACTCTTTTCACTGTGGTTTGTTTTAGATCAGACTCAGAGTGCTCATTAATCACTGCCCAGGAACACTACACAGCACCGAGCGGATGTAATGCGGAAATAGGTGACTACATCCTGAAGGAGAAGGGTGGAAGAAGTGGTGCTGCGAGGAGGGAGGGAGCAGCTCAGTAGATCAAGGGCTGGAGCGTTGAGAATGGAAGAGACAACTGGGAGAGACTCACGGAAGTTTGTTTTTTATCAGCCAAGTGAGCTACAAAAGTGAAGATGAACTACTTTTCATTTTGCAAGATCAAAAGCACAAGATTTGTTTAGAAGTGTACACTTAACTGAAAAAGAGAAAGCTGGTTATCAGACGGTGAGTAGCTGAAAAAGAACTAAGTATAGATATTCTGCACAGTAAGAAAAAATATATTTCTTGAAAGTACCTAAAGGCAGCTGCATACAGTGACTCTCACGTCACCTTCAGCATGGCTAGACCCAGGTGTGCAAATTAATGTGATATCCAAGTTACAGCCATAGGTTTAAGAGAAAAACTTGTCTATTAAACGCAGGCTCATAACATTCAGATCATATATCATTCCTAACACAGGTGTCTGTGAGCTACCTGAAGAAGATAATATTTGGGGTTTTTTTCCCCTTCCCTTGTTGGAAAACAGTGCAAGCATTAGATCTTGATATAGGAGGACAAGATTCCCTAGAAATAAAGAGAAAGCAGAAGTAAATGAAAGCGCAGAAATAATAAATGAAAAAAACCCAAACCACAAACCAAACCTCACACCTGTCTAAAAGACAAAGAATATACACAGCTAGGATTAGTCCTTTTTTAAAGAAAGAAAGGAAAAAAAAAAACCCACCCACAACAAAATCCAAACCCTAATGGTGGGCATATAGGCACACTAAAAGAAATAGTTTCAATTAAAGGTTGCTGTAGGCTGCCTTATACCTGACAAAACCACTGCATTACAAATGCTAAACCACTAAGCATCCTATGTAAAGCTAATATTCGCTACATATTGTATACTTGCCATCTTCATGACAGACAATGGGAGCACAAATTAAGCATAGGAAGACTCAGTACTTTATATAAGATTATAATTTAAACAAATCTGAATCCAGGAATTCAAGAGTCCTGTAGAATAGGGTGCCAAAGAACAACATCAGATACAGGAAAGTCAAAGAACAATATTCTTTCTTTCTTTGGAGAAGCCAAATTATGCTGCAGCGCCCTTGAAATACGAGCGGTCTCCGGACGCCACGGTATGAAACAGAGAGTTTAGTGCAAGACTTGCTGATTGTCACAGCAGCGACCGGCTTCTCGGAGAAAACCGGAATCCTGTGGGTGGGATTCACCTGCTGGAACTTAAGACACGTAAAGGTCAGTTGTCCAAGCCTACACCAGTCACTGCAGGTTCCCTAAGTACTCAGTAGAGAAAACCAGGCTGCGACGTATACGGATGTCATGTTTCCACTGGTTTTACGGGGCATCTGGCAAGACTAGCTTAGGCTCAGATTTTTAGATCAGAGCCCAGAGCTAACTTGCTGACGTCTAAAGCCCAGGATTAAATACTTTTGCAACCCAAGACTTCTAGAGGAAATCAAGGCTGAAAGAGCCGAGCAATCAACAGTAATGTATAATTTCCCCCTCTAAAACTGGCTCGGTACCAGAGAACTGGAAAGCAGTAAATATGATCCAACTTTTAAAAAAAGTGCTCCTTGGAAGGCCAGAGAAGCACACACCAGTGGGTCTGGCTGAAACTGCTGTAAAGAAAGGGATAAATGGACATACAGGTAACTATGATATGTGGGAGAAACAGCAAAGAAAAAAACTATGCCTTGCCGATTTAATAGGGCTTTTTTTGAAAAATACAAGTGTGGAAGTGACAAAGACCTACTAACACTCTCCTTGGATTTCCACAGCCCTTCCAGGAGGGATCCTCACCAGAGATAGCTGAAGAAATGCATCCACCTCGGGAGAAAACGCCCGCTCCTGACACCACCAGATAGCTGCTTAAAAGATGGGAAAATAACGTATCAGTGGAGGGAGGTCGGCAGTGGCTCAGGATACCTGTAAATGATCTGAAGGGACCACGAATGGTGAGACGATAGTGCTGACGACATTCATTCAGGGTTGAAAAGAGGGCTGAGTGCTAAGAAATCTGCCAACACTGAATAGATGAGCAAATGACAGCTGAAATTTGGCATAGGTAAACAGAACTATGCAACATAAGGAAAAGAGCCCGACATTTACATCCGTAATGATAGGGTTTGAGCTAGCTGTTACTGCCTGGGAAAGAGTTCTTGAAGTCAGTGGATCCAAAGAGATTTAGGGTTTTATAACAGATAGTCCTGTGGAAATACCAGCTCAATCAGAGAGAAAGGAAAGTGATGCTGGAATATACTAAGAAAGAAAAAGAGGGCAAACCTGAAAACGGAGTCGTGCCACTGTATAAATCCCTAGTGTAGCTGCACCCTGAACACTGGGTCATCCCCTCAGAAAGGCTAGCGTAGTCTTGGAAAAGGTAACATGTAGGATCAGAAGTCTGGAATAAGGAGCACAGCAGATTGTTTCATTCAGAAAAAAATACGTAAGGGGGAAATAATGCAGTTTGGGGAGTGGACTGGAGAGGATAAACAGATAGCTCTTCACTGCAGTATGGGAAACAAGGGGCATCAGGCTGGGGTACTGGTGGCAGACTCAAACGCATCGGAAGATGGGCTATGGACTCTCCGTCACTGAATGCTGCAGAGGCTAAAATTCAGTGTGAACCTTCAAAGAAATAAGCAAAGCCATGGATGAAGAAGCTATCCAGAACCGCTAGATGCAAGGATACCATCCTCTCCCATGAGGCCCCTGTGCTGCAAATCACTAGAGCCTACAAGGACATATTGGAGAGGTATCCCTATTCTTCCTCTCTTTTTATCCTCTTTTGCATCTGCAGTAGCTACTGGTCTGAGCAAAAGCATCCTGTGCTCATGCCTTGCCTCCAGGAAAACCATTACAAACACAAAGCAAAAGTCTGAGACTGCAGCAGGTGGTGAGTGAAAATAATTGTAAATCATATCATTTCACAGAAACTGAATCCATCAGCAGCAAGAGTTGCATACTTTTTTTTTTCTCCTTTCAGGAGGGCTTGTTGTATTAAACTATTTTGTACATATTTGATCTCTTCTACTACTTTAAAAGGCTACTAGACTGACTTAACAGTTATTTATTCCAGAGATAAAAATGAAAGGAAAGCTGACTTTTAACACTAGAATATCGTTTACTGTCTGGATGTGCATAACCAAGAAAAATTATTAGGTATGGGCATAAAGTTGTAGAGTTTGAGCCTAGAGGTCGTTGAAAGATGCCTGTACAAAAATAGCTCCAGGACGTAAGCCATGCAGGCAGCCTGTGCAGAAGATAAAGTATACCTTTCGGCAACTATTCCTCCAATTACTCGCTGAGATAGAAACATATCTTCAGACCAAAATCCAGATCCCGGGTAGATGTTACCTTTGTATTGCATTAGGCAGTCGCATTCGGTATGTTTCCATCAGACTCGTAGTCTTTTCAGAATTAGTATTTTCCACATCCCCCCCTTTTTCCTTCCCCTGCTCCTGCCTATCTGTTCATCACGATCCACACTCACAGTTTGTAGATGGAAAGTCTTGAAGTGTCAGTTCTTTGCCTGGCCAGACACTTACAAATATTTTTCAAGGAATAATTTCATGAAATATTCACAGATTATTGAACTGTTCTACCCTCGTTACTCACATTTATTAAGCATGGATGCTGCACCTTCTGCTTTCATATAAACTCTGAACAAAGGTAGCCTACACTTCCCACACACCTACTCTTCTTTTACCCCAGAATCGTATCAGGTTTGGGGTTTGGTTTGCTTTTAATCCTGTATAATCCTATAAAACATCTAGGGATATTCATATCCAATTTAAGGAGAGCTGCAGCCAGAGATCAAACCCACTTTTTCATGGAGGGAAGGTATTTTCTACAGGAAGTTGCCTGGTTTTATTCTGGCAGATATTCTTTCAGGATTTTCCCTTGCTTTGCTTTGCACAGATTTCTTTCCCCAGGGAGTGCAGATCCCACTGAAGTATGGCACACTCAGCCTCGGAGGCTTTCGGTGTGTTTTCTTCCTGCTTTTATGCCAACAATTTACCCCCACGAAAACAAGAGGAAGATCTGATTTTCAAAGTGTACCTGTGAGGAACTATAAGCTGCTGAGAGAGCGACAGGCTGCAATTTGCTTAACAACACAGTTTGTACCTTCTTTTGATCCCTTTACTACTATCAGAAAATTGGGCCAGGAAATCAGGAAAACAAGCAGGAATACAGTTACAGCGCTGCTCTTCAAGGCACACTCCTCTTCACCATAGATTTGGGCAGAAATTGGGTGTGAGAGAAGGTGCGTTTAGGCTGCTGGGTCTCAAATTAGGGCAGAAGCAGAGGAACCCTTATTCTGGGGAGATGAATTACATTCTGGGATTTGACGCTTCTCCGTACCTAGTCACCAGGAGTCACCAGATTTCATTGTTTTCCCTGCGGTTTCTCCAGTGGCAGCACCTTCTGCACGCCCTCAGACGGCCGAGGTTGTGTCTGTGAGGAAATAGAGATGTTGTCCCCATGAAAAGTGCTCTTGATCAGGCTTGGAAGGGCACCAATGTGTGTAGGAGCTTAAAATTCTCAAATACTGAAGCATGAAGGTGGAAGGATCCACCAGGTGCTTCCACCTACTTCATTTATCACGATGCTTCTGCCATTTGAAACAGGATTTTGTTTTCTTCATCTTAAGTAGGTATTAGATAATGAGTAGCTTTGCTGGGTGACTGGAAGCGACCAGCAAAAAACTGGCTGGTGGCACAAAATAATTGAGCCCGTGAAGGTCTGGAGGGCTGGTGGCACTTTGGCAAGCAGGAAGCCAGTTCAAGTGGATGTAGGACAAGTCTATGGATACACCAGTAGTACGGGCAACGACCAAAGACTGGGGGTTTGCTGAAGCCATTACCACAGACGGCTGTCAGGCTAAGTTGTCTACAAGTAACACTCACTTATGACATCTTAGATTCTGGATGATTTAGGATCTCACCACAGAGAATTACAGCATGTATTCATATCATGCTTAACCCTTTAAAAGA
>JANZLP010000075.1:1288680-1299451 GCA_026930925.1 Chelictinia riocourii
TTGCATACAATCAGCAACCCCAGCTTCAGAAAATAAATCAGAAGGAGTAAGAAAGTGGTATTAAATCAGTTAAATCAACGTAGCACAGGTAAATACAAGTCGTACATGCAGCTTTTGACTGATTTACAATTACTTAATTGCCTGAAATTAAAGAAAAATGAACTGCCTGATTGGTTTTGTAATCCAGGGGCCACAAACTGCCCTTGTTAATAGAAGACCTGCTGGTTTGGATAATAGAGAGAATTGCTAATTTGCTTGCTATTCACTATGTTATAATTTTTCCTCTGAACTAAATTATTAAAAATAAACAATTTCTTTTCCTTTCCAAATAGGAAAAAAGAGAGAATTTATTACCAAGAATGTTTCGTGGCTTTAGGGGGAAGTTAAATTTAGAACTTAGACTGGTTGCACAAAATGCTTTATAAATGTTTTAAGGGCCTAGCTTCCACTTTCTTCTGAATATAGATAGGAGCAGGGAACAAACTGAAACAAGGCTTTGGGATAGAGCGTTATTCACGGAGCCTGCTGTACCTCTGAAGATGAGTGGATATATTTTGCTCGGGATGTAACCTTTCCTGACTCCGGACTTAGGGGCGGCGCGGACCCGCTCCGCAGCCTCCCGTCCCGCCTGTAGGGCCGCCCTGGGTGCTGCGTGGGCCCCTGGGGGTGACCCAGGGGCGTGTGCGGGCCCTGCCGTGCTGTGGGGGCCTTCCCGGGTCGGGCCTCCAGGGCCTCGGGGCCTTCCCGGGCCCTGACAGCGGTGGGGAGGCCTCAGTGCTGGAGCAGGCCTTGTCCTGAGGGCTGTCCTGCCGTCCTCCCCTCCTGCCCGGCTCCCCTCCCTCTGCTCCCCTTACTTTGATGTGTCCTGGGGTCAGAGGAGCAAGCCATGCAGGTAGCCCTAGTTTGATGCTATACAGGGAGGGTCAAGGCACCATCTTCTTACTGCCGTAGAGTCCATGGTTGATCCCCATCCACAAACACACAGCACCACTGAGTAAAGTATGGCTGGTTGGAAGAGCTGATGGACTAGGAAGTCCTGCGTGCAGACTCCATCCTGTTTTAGGATGCGATGGTGAGAAAAGTGCTGCTTCTCCTGAGTCAGACTGTCTTGCGGGGGATGAAAAGAAAGCAGTTGCATTTAGTCATGTTTAGGCTATTGATTTTTGTCTGCCCTTAGTCCTGAACTCTCCTTTCCTCTGCTAGAGGATGATTCTGTGATATACTTGGAGCCAAGCAAGGACCTGAATTCACTTCACTGGTTTTACTCTGTGCCTTCTTCAGTTGCTTGTAAATCTCTTCTATGCTGCTTATAACGAGTGAGTTGGCAGCTTATTTCCCACACTGAAGCTTTTAAATGTTGGCCCTATGCACACCCCTTAAACCAGGTGTCATACTAATATGCTATTGTGAGTTGTAATTAACTTTCAAACTTTGGTTCCTACTTCAATGTCTTTGCCAGAAACTGTGGTCATTCTGTTATTTGGAGAAGTTATTGTAGCAATAGTTCTGTATCTAGGACACGTTATGATTTTAAAATCCTCTGTGAATGATAATGTTTAGGACAAAATTCCATTCTTTTTCATTACTCTGAAAACTGGTCTTTCAGATCTTGCAAAACTTGAGCTAGATGGTGGCTCTGAAAAAAAAGCAGCTGGTTCACAGAACTGCTTAGCCTTTCCAGGGTCGTGACTGCAGTCTATGAATTGTATCTTAATAGGTAACAAAGGATTGTGCAGAACAGTGAATGAAAGGTGATGCTTAACAGAGGCTGTGTTGCCTGAGTTTTACATTTCAAGTATATGTGGTTCATTAGTTTTATAGGAAAAACTGCTACAAACCCAGATTTGTTTAGGTTGGAGTTACAAGTATATACATATGCAGATGGAGAAAAGTGTACATAGGTATGACCTCATATAAAAATGAGGTATGACAGTGGTAGTAGTGTACTTTGGCAATTTATAAATTTGTATATAAGAAATGTTGAATGGGAACGGGATGGGGCGCTAATACCCAAATCTGTGACTATTAAAATGAGTGGTGTTCATGCAGATTTTATATCCAGGCCTACACACACTCATGGATGCAATTATTCATAAAATTGCATGGGCTGTTTGCATAATAAATGCATGATTAGTTGTGAAAACCTGAAAAAATCAGGCTTCTCACCTGGATCTTGAGTTTTCGCTAGGCATTTACACCTTATATTTGGGACAAGGATGAATAGTGTGGACTTAAAGTGTATTGTGCTTAGGGTTCCTTTATCAGCCTCAAATTTGAATAAGTTGGAGAGGCAGACATGGTAAGTTGTAGCTAGATAACCTTAATTTAGAGAAAATACAGTAATTTATAGACAGTGGGAGAATGAATAATATACGTGCATTGATTGCTGTAGCATTTCCTGTAGTAATCGTTGGGGTTTTTTTTTTTTCGTTTCCTATAATTTTCAGGAGCTTTTTAAGAGTTTCCTTTTGCGTCTCTGTTTTAATAAATCTGGACTTGTTACTTCTTTTATAATATAAAATGAGAGTGAGCTTATGGTACTGTGTTCTCCAAATAAGAAATCATGTTGGTCTAATAATCTTTGGTTTACAGGCACTGATATCGTGGCTAGTTTTAGGTCCAGTGTTTAAACACAACATTGAGGTTATCGACGTTATGAAATTAAAGTTATTCAATAGAACAACCTGATAACTAAACCTCCAGAATTTAATTAAAACTTGGTTTGGATGTAGGGATTCTTTGCAGAGCTTGAAGTGTCATGTGGAGCCAGACCATGAAAACCTGAAAGTAGAACTGATTGCAAAGGAAGGAAAAAGTGTTAATAATATTCATGTTTCTTAAGGTTAGCCAAGTATAAAAAGCAAATGCCATGGCAAGGAATTAAAATAATTTTCTTCTGTATGTTGTTTTTGTATAGTAGTTCATATGGGATGAACTTGCCAAGCAACAGGTGAATTTTTTTTCTGTTTTGTATGCTCATAAAATAGCATTGCAAGCAAATTTAGACCTGGGTGGGTTAAATGTATCTTTCTTACAACTTTACTCAGCTTCAGAAAAACATTACAAATCTTAACAGTAGGCTGTTCGTTTGAAATGTAGCAAAGTTTTCTTTTCTTGATAGCTTTACTTCCAAAACATTTATGTATAGAGGCTTCTGCCAATCCTTGTGGTTTTACACTTGCGTTTTGCTGTTTATTTAGAAGGCTATTTATTTCTCTCTTGTTGCTGTGGGAAAGGCCCATAAAAGGAAGCAGTGTATGAAAAGTAACAAAACTTTGACTATGTTATTCTGCTCTAAACAAACAAAACCAGAGGAGCTTCTTCAAGTACTGTGGTCTTTTACTTGGCTATAGTAAGCATAGAGGCCTCGGAGTTCGGAAAGAGAAATCACCTTAAATCTCCTTGTGAGGGAGCTGTGAAGTCGCTTTAGGAGAAGGATGAACTTTTAAATTCATTTTTTGAATGGAGGAGCAAAGAAGTGGATACAAAAAGCGTCACAAGTCACTGAAAGGGTAGGAGGGGCGGTGTCAGCGCTTAGAACTGTGCTATAGAGAATCAGCGGAGGGATGGGAGAGGCCAGTGTAAAAGATGATGAAGTAACGCAGTGTGTGTTCGTTTGCTAGTACCAGTGAAGGTTTGAAGGTACTTGAAATGATGACAGCTCTTTGACTAGAGGCTATGTGCAGATATACGCAGTCCTTGACTTCTTCAGCAGCAGTTGACCCCTCTATATAAAAGCTCACCTGACTGCTGGGAACTCTTCCTGGGATTTTACAGTTGCGGGAGTTGGAAGAGCAGCACCTTCAGTCTGAGCATTGTGTTCGTGACTTGAAGACTACCTTGGATAATAAGGAAAGGGAAGTAACAGCTTCTTCCCAGAAACTGCAGGACCTCCTGTTGGCATCTTCTGGGACTAATACTGCTATGAAGCAACTGGAGGGACACGTGCAACGGTAAGAGAGTAACACAGCGAAGCAAGGTGTCTGTCGCTTTCTGGGATGGTGTGAAAGCAACAGGATAGCCTTGTTGCCTCACAGCAAGTGAATATACAAATGTGAAGGATGCTTTTGTCTTGGATTATGTTATTTCACGCTGTTCTTTCAGAATGGGTGCTCTGGTGGATTTCCCTAATAAGACCTGTATTTCTTTTTAAGCCTTGAAATTGAGAATGCCAGACTGGAAGCCACAGCCCAGCAACAAAACAATTGGATTGAAGCCCTTCAGAAAGACCTGCAAGCCTCTGCCTCAGTAAGCTGGTCTTAAACTTCCCTTTTTGTGAGCTCCTGAGCCTAGTTACCTGTTTCTGTGGGGAGGTTTTAAGATGAGGTTTTCCTGGAGAGCCACGGGGAGCTCATTTCCTGCGTCCTACTGTATACGGGCTGCTCGGAAAGCAGCCTGGTCCATTCCCCAGCTTTCTGGTTTTGAGAGTTTTCCCGTGCTACTAGAGCAAGTCCTACTTTGTGCTCTAAAAGGTAAGGATTTGACACGAATACGCTGGTGTAACTGGTGTCTGCTTTAGAGCTGTCATGACGTTGGATGCTGCTTCAAGCACTTGTTGCAATGCGTATCATTAAAGGTACTCATTAAGTTAACTCATGGGAATTCTACAGGGAATATTGATATCAAGCACTTTGTGCCAGAGGCCTGACTGGCATCATCAGACTGGAACAGATATTATACTCTGCAGAGCTTTGGCTGTGCAGAATTGCTTTTCCTTTGGCCGCTCGGTGTGTGCTTGTCTTCATGAAACAGTGCAGAGGAATGCCTGTGGTATCATTTGCAGAGCTCAGTGCAAGCCTTGGAATTTCCCACTGCCTCTGCACGGTGGTTAATTTTAGCTTGGATAAGGTACTTTCACCTGTGGCCTGTACGAAGGAAATTATGTTTGCATTGTAAGGAGTGAACTAGAGTTCTTGTTAAAACTGTAGTTGTTAATTAATGCTGAAAAGATTTCAGAAATAACCACATGTGCAGTTTGAACTTCTGTGACGTGCTGATACTAACGAGAGAAAAGGGAAGGCAGTCATCATGCTGGTCCTTCCTCTTTGGTTAGTAGTAGGGCATGGTTTTCAAATCTCCTGTGGATGGGAGAAGCCGCTCCTGCCTGTTTTCACTGAAGATTCTTTGCATAGCGTTCTCTCTCCCTGAAGTGAACGGCAGACGTGATGATTGCTACCAGTTTCACAGCAGCATCAAACTAAGGCGGTTTTGAGTATTGGTGCTAGGTGTAAATAGTGTAGGAATCAAGAGGCGAAGAGGTGTATGTAGTATTTGGTTTTGGTAATGAGGTGTAAACTTCAGTGTGGAATGTCATAGTATGTCTTCTTGCTTCTTCTAATGCTTCTGTAGGTTCATAAGCGCCTGGAAGACTTGATAACTACCTTAAAGATGACACAGGCAGCTGCAGAGGACCACCACCACCAGGAGGTACATGAATGGCTTCTGTGAAAGACTGGTTTAGTCTTTGCCTTTTTTGTGTGGAGGTGATTGAAAAGAAGACCAGGCGGGCTGTGTAGGCACAGTTCAGCAGACAAATACCCTTCTGTTTTTAGGGCAAGGCACCCTGAAGGGAAAAGGCTGTAAATTCCCTTGTTCCCTGCTGCTGTGTTTTGTATCTGTGGTGTGGGCCCGCCACAGTTGTTGTGCCATTGCTCCAACACCCCTCTCTAAAAACACTGGAAAAAAAACACTCTTAAAGCTGCTTTAATTAAAGGATGACCTGATGAAGAATGCAAACCAGCAAGCAAACATGGAAAACTACATGAGCACATGTGGGGCAGAGGGGCCAGCACGAGGAGCAGCAGTGCCAGGCAGGGGGAAGGTGCTGTCACAGCTCCCGTAAAAATCCCTCCTGGTGCCACCTGCCTAGCTGGGAGGAAAAGCCTTGTCCCCCTCACCTGCTCCCCCCACGGTCCTGGTTTTTATGAGCTGGGTCATGTCTGAGGGGGATGCCTCTCCGGAGTGAGCCCAGCAAAGCTCCGCGGGGACCTGTGGCAGCTGCTGCCATGACAGGCATCCCCGCGTCCACCCAGGCTCTTTCCACCCTCCCAGTCCCGGGGGATCGCCTTTCTCTGATCTCTCTAATCTGCTTTGATCCTCCCTGATCGCATTAGTGCTCGCCCATCACCTGCACGTGCACCTCTGCCTGCTCGCTCATGGCAGTCCTGCCAGCACAGGCAGCTCCAACCGAGAGCCTTTGCCAGGGTCTCACAGGGGCCTCGTGGGCACAGGCCGTGAACAATGACCTTGGGACCAAACGTCTCCGTCTTGTGTGACAGCTGGGCCGTGGACCCACCACAGAGCAGGGAGGCTGCGCTGGAAAGGGGAGCAGGATCGGTGGCACAAGGCCCGTAGGGAACCCCACAGCACTTAATGGGTTCCAGCAGGCTGGCGGCAAGCAGCGAGTAAAGGTCTGGTGAACAAGCGCCATCAGCACTGAGTGGCCAGTTTGAGGCTGAGCAGGGAGATGCAGGGCTGGGGCTGGCCATGAGATGAGCAGCGGAGGGCTGAGGTGTGGGTGATGGGGCTCCCCCAGCCCCTGACACCGGCCCTGGAAACATCTCCAATGAGTTGGCTCCAAGCCTGAGGATCTGGGCTAGACATCCTCCTCCTTGCAGAGAGGTAGCAATGCCAAAGCTAAAATGGTGAGACATGTCTTCACACCACTGCTTCGATATATTCCAACTAGGAGAGACAGGCCCAGCCTTGGAGAGCTTCAGCAGTAATGCAAATGCTCTCTCAAGTCTAATGCTTTTATCTGGAAGAGCTCAATCCCAGTGGAGTCAGCAGCTTTGCCAGGAAGAGAGAGAATAGATTTTGTGCTTTATTTCTTGGTCTTCTTGCCCTTGCCCTTCTTCTTCTTCTTCCTTTTGGATTTGAAGAGGGACCGGACCAAATAGCCTCTCCAGAAGGCCTGGATGCGGGTGGCAGCAAGGGTCATGATGGTGAATTCCTTCAAAGCCTGCTCCTCCTTCTCCTGACGTATCCTGCGCTCCTCCTCAATCTGGGAATACTCCTGGAGAAGCACAGCACGTTTCTCCATCAGCAGGGACAGCTGGGCCTTCTCCTCAGTGTAGGCAGCATGAACATCCTCATACTCAGCCTAGTAAGACAGCAGATACCAGGTACAGCAACTTTAGGAACATTCAGTAGCTCTTCCCTGTGCATCCCTAGGTAAGGGTTCTTAAACCCCTCCTGAATCCAGGCAGAACCATGACTGGGAGCTGAGCTGAGCCTTTCCAAAGGGACTCAAAAAGGAGGCATGTGCCCAGTACTCAGGGAATTTCATGAGATGCCAGGTCCTACTATCTTCATGCTCCTCTGAAAAATACTCTCATAATTCTCCCTGTGTTGCAAACAGCATCCACCCTCAGCTGGGAACGCTCACCAGGTAACTACAAAGGCAGGTCCAAGCCCCTCCTGTGGATGCTCTGCAAAAAGACTTATCACTGCAGTTTGGGTAAGGCTGAGCCTGAGCTAACAACTTTGCTAAGAAGCCATTTAGATGATTGGCACTGAAGCCCAGCTGATAAGCAGTACACTGTTGAAAGCATGAGAAGAGCCAGACCGTGTCAGCTTGGAAAAGGCCAAGGACAGGCAGTTTTAATGGTGTTGCTGTACTTCCAAGCTCAGCAGCAGTTCATGCCTTTTCTAATGCCTTCGAGGAAGCCACATGGAGGTGGAAGGTGAGGAGAACCGGCTGTGTGGATATGTGTCTGCCTTCGCAAGTTTTGCCCCAAACCTGCCATGACGTGGTGCTCCAGCCACCCCGCAGACAGGAAACCAAAATAATCACATTGTTAAACATATGACAAGGGGGGGTTATTTCTTACAATTAGGCGCCAGCTTCTAGGCTCCTCCCTACCTTTTGCTTTGTTAGTAACACAGTAGCTTTTATCCATCTCCATAAATAGGGCAAGAACAGGAAAGCAACTAGGGCCTTCTCAGATGAGGTTGAGCGGTGCTGATGTAATTCTCAGCTTGTTGTGGCTAAGCTGGATGCCAAGGCAGCAGTATGCAGGCTGTTCAGTTTCTTTGCACTTAGCACAACTCTCAAGGGGGCAGCAGAAACAGGAGCATGGGTTGGACACCAGGTAAGGGCCAACAGGATTGAGGATTGAAGCAAAACTGAAAAAACTGTTCCCTAGCATCAGGTGGGCATGTCTGACAGAACGTGGCAACCCATTTGCCCCCAAATACTGTGGGACTCAGCAGTGGATGTAACTTTTTCTGAAGTCAAAGCAGCAGAGAACTCCTGAACACATAGGCAGGACAAAGATACCCTTCCTTCTAAAGCCTGTACTTCTGGAGAACTGCCCCTCACTTCCATGGCCTCCTGTGTAAGAGCCACACGCCCATTTGGATAGAAATCTACCTGAACATACCACCTCATGGGAGAGCAAAGCACTTCAAAGTGGATACCTGTTTTTCTCCCATGTCTGTGTCATATTTCTGGATCCAGTTCACAATTTCCATCTCCATTCTGCGCTTCCTCTGAAACACAAAGCAAGATAGGTTCCTTGCAGGCACCTGAAGCCTGGTAAAAACTAGCCTAAGTTAAAAACAGTGTAGTTTTGAGCCCCGGCATCCTTATATTGAGTGTAACACCTACTACCTGTGGCAAGCTTCCTTCAGCTGATGCATATTTTCTTTGCCTTGGTTTAGGGATTCTTGTGGGACATTACCTGAAGCCAGAAAGGGCCTTATTTGGTTTACAGCATGGAGCTGGAGGATTGAAATGCATCTGAAAGGTGCATTCTGCAGTAGGAAATGAACATGTCTGACGGAATGTGGCATGTCATCAATAAATTGGGGCAACCACCCTAAAACTGAAGCAATAGAGAACTGTTAACCATGAAAGCAGGACAGAAAGTACTCAGATGATGACACTTTTTAAAACAAAGATATTTCTAGCGGTAAAACAGTTTTAACAGTGGCTATACTGCAGTATAACCAGGTATGGGCAGTTTACCCCCAGCTGCTCTATCTGTGCTCTGTGGAATCATCAAGAGACAGATCAGCTAGAGCCCATCACAAGTGCCACACGATTTCCTGTATGACACTGACCCAGGATGTCCCAAGAGCTCCCAGGCCATCATGAGGTCAGACCTCAGCTATTTAGACCACAAGTACAATCTTGGGCCACACAGGGCCTAGAGGACATGCTAAGGAGGAGGAAAGGAGACCTCTGTGGTCAGTAAATCTGTCTGCCTGACCATTAGAGTGAGCTGAGCAACTCATCAACAAATACTGCAGTGGCCTACAGCCTCAGAAGAAATTCCCCGATAAAGCCACTCCGTTAAAGAAGGCGTAAATGGGTAGATTTGGGATTTTGTACTGTGGCTCTAACTTGCACTTGGTGCTTTGTCAGCGCCCAGCCCCACAGCCACTTTGCTTTAAACGGCCAATGCAAGAGTGAAAGATGACCCATTACCAGTTTGTGCTGTCCTGCCTGTGGGAGGCCAGTGCTTGTTTGCAGTAAATACCCAGTAGGAGCAAAATGAGGGGGGAAAATGCTCTTTTCCAGTTCCAGATTCCGTGCCCTGTCTCAGTAGCATGTTCTGCTCAGGACAGAGCTGTTGAGCCTGCCTGCTGTTCCTGTTTCCTCCTTCTGTATCTGCTCAGCACTGTGATAAATCACATTTCCCCCTCATTCAACTCAACCCAACTGCTTGGCTTGTGTCTTCAGCGAAGTGCCAGACAGAGTAGGAACCGCTTAGCTCCCAAGATCAGCTGCGCTCAACCTTGAATACTACAAGCAACTCTAAAAGATGGTTTTATATAAAGTTTGCTCTGCTCACCCTACACCAAATCCCTTGTTTCTTAACATATGCCTTCCCTAGTAGCCTTGCTGCTCTGCACTCTGACTAGACCGCAACCTCTCTAGCATGCAGTGTCACGCTGCTATGTAGAGGTGTTTTCAGAGATAAGCCAGCAGGCACGAGGAGGACCTGTGAGCAGGCTACTTCTCTGCTGTTGCTGCAGGGTTGCTTTCCACTGGAATCAGCAGAGCGTGAGGACAGAGCAGGTACACTCTGACAAACAGCATGTGCATCCTGCCAGGAGCTAGCAGGAACCAAGTAATTACTTGCAGCAGCCGGCAGCCAGACCTGACAGCACTACAAAAGGTTTTAAATCTCCTGTTCTAGAGCTCTCCTCTCATTTACCTTTCTGAGAACCAGCTCTGATGCTCGATGCTCCAGTACAAGTGCATTGAGTTGTGCTCCTAGCTGCTCAACGTCCTGCTGTAGCCTGGCACACCTTGCCTGGGAGGCTTGCAGCTCCTCTTTTTGCTGTTTTTCTCCTTCCTGTTTGATCTGCTGGATGCTGGCCTTGCAGACTTTGGCCAGATCTTGCATGCTGGTTTTGAGGTCTTTAATCACGTTGTCCTTCTTGTGAATCTAGACCCAGAAAACAAGAGAAAGAAATACCATTAAGAAATGCTGGTGAGCCTTAAAGTGGGCAGGAGAAGTAAGGCACCCTTGCAAAGGTGGAGGAGATCTAAGAAGACACCCACCCTGCTCATTTGGTAGCAACAAGGACCTGCCACTGTTGGCTCAGGAAACAAAGTTAGATTTACACAAGGTGCTTTGGAAACCTTCCCCCACTGCTCCTCTAGGAATCTGTTAATAAAGGTAGAGAATGAACAAACCATAACCGAGACCCACTGGCACTGCCATCTGAGGAAAAGCCAAAATCAGAGTCGCTGGAGTGAGCCCCGTGGCTCCCTCAAGCTTTGGATTAGGCTCAGAGTGATGTCTGGAGGACACAG
>JANZLP010000075.1:1866154-1876224 GCA_026930925.1 Chelictinia riocourii
GGAGAAGACATTTTCTCCTCGGTGTTTCCAAAATTAAGACTAAATATGAAAAGTTTATATATGTGTGTACATGTGTATATATTTTCCTGTATTAAATGCTCATCAAATGCTTACATTTTCAAGTCATACTTTACAATACTTTCACTCCCTGTCTGATGCCTCCTGATGCCATTTAAGTGATCAACTCAGATGCTCTTAGGTGAAAATGTGTTTTAACACTTGTTTGGCCAGACCTGAAAGCTGTGGAAGCACTTGCTAATGAATATTACAGCTTTCTTGGGTGTCATTTTTTTAAACCCTTACAATGCTGAATACAAATACGCATAGAGCGGTGATGTCAGCATGTAGATATTCTCCTATCAATAATTTTGTACAATTAGGTGCAATGGGTTATGTTACGTTTTATGAAGTACAAAATAAAATTCCAAGGGAATAGCATTAGGATAACCTCACAATAAATACTTTGTCATTCAAATGTTGCTAATAAACATAACATATTTTGTTTCATATTTTATTATCAGATAGTTTGAATTTTAACATAGCTACATTTTTTTCCAGTTGAATTTCTTAAAACTGCTCTATTTTCATCACAACAAGCATGGTACATTTCAGAGATCCAAGCTAAAACATATGGATTAAGTCAATGATTCAGTTTCTAAAACTCCAAATGACTGTTCTGATTACTCATGCAAAATTATATTTTTGCCAGGTTTCCTTAAGACTTTAATGCAAGTAAAATTAATAGGAATATAATGCCTCCCTTGGAGCCCTCTGCAAAGCCCTGATGGGCGAGGAGATGCTCCTCATGGAGAGGGTTATTGCCATGCTGGTCTGGGGGAGCGCTGCCAGCGTAAGACCCAGGGGGAACCGTCCCAATTTCCCTTTGGGATGCTGCCATGCAAACAGGCGGGCGTAGGAGGTCGGCGAGGAGCGGGCTGGGACCCCCCCACCATGGCCGTAAGTCCCTTCTATGGTGCCCACGGCTGGTCTCATCCTGGTATTTGACCCTCTTTTTGCACAAGCAGCCCCAAACAGGGGTTGGTTTTTACGGCAGGGAGGGGTTTGCTCCGTGCCCCGCCGGCACCCTGGGTGCCTTGTCCCCAAATCGGCGGTCGTGACATCGGAGCCGCTTTGGAATGGCAGAGAGGAGATTGCAGAGAAACTGCATCACCTCTTGGGATGTCTTTGCAGCTCGTTGCTTGTGCCCTCTGCCACTCGCAGGACCGGTCCTCCTATGGATTCTGGATTATTTGCTGTTTCTACCTTCCTCCCCGTTGACTTTGCTGGAGGATGGGCCAGAGGTTTTGCTCCCTGGGTGCAGCACCCAACTGTGCACGGGGCTGGGACACCCACTGCCAGCTGCTCTTGGTCCCAAACCGGTCTCCCAGCACTCCAGGGACACCTCAGGGGGTCCCTAAGAGCTGGGACACCGCACTCCAGTGTTGGGGTGCTTGGAGCAGGGTACCCTGTCCCTGTGAGCCCCCTGCGGTGGGGGACTTGCCGTGGGTGAGGATGCTCCTGCTGCAGCATCCCGCTCGTCTCTGGACTTTGGTCCCTGCTCCCCCTCCATTGGGACAGAGAAAGGAGTCAAGGCCATGGCGGGACACGGCCAATCCTCTCGCTGGTTACCCAGTTGGATCGTGGTGTTTGTGTGTATTAATTTTTTTTTAAATTTTTTTTTTTTCCCCTGAAGAAACAGAGAGAGAGAAAAATATCTCTCTGTCCAAAATCACTCATCCTTCCTAATAATGAGAGCTGTCACCAGCCCTGCTTGGCGAGGAAATGATGCTCGCGGTAAATATTTGGTCTGGAACTGATTTATGGGTGGAAAAAAATGAGATTAGTGGCTAATCACTGTGTTGCAGGAAGCGTTTTGGGCCGGGTGCCGGGGCTGAGCTAGCGGGGAGCTGGGGCCATGCTCGCTCCGGGGGCTTTGGGGGAGATGCCGTGGTTGTGCCCGGTGGGTTGGGATCGAGCAGCAGCAACGGAGGGATCGGGCTGGCTCTGGGGACCACCGGGCTTCTCCTCACCTTGGTGCTTTGCAGATTTGCTTTAAGGACTGGGGGTTTAGAGTCAGGGGTGGCTTAGATCGCCCTGGCAGGGCGCAGCGTGGCAAATGTCGGCCGTGGGCTACTGGTGCATCAGACCCCTGTGGGCTCATCTGCCCCATCCCTGAGCCCAATCCCCCAAAGAAGTCATTACAGCCACCCTCAAGACAGCAGCAGCTTTTCCTGTGCTAGGAAATAATTAGCTTATTAAAGGGCGGTTTAATTTTCTTCTGCTAAAGCGGGCTGATGAGCACAGCCCGGTCATTTCCTACCAACTGGCAGGGCCAGATGCCCTTGGGTGTTGCTGGGGCCCTGGGGCTGTGGATCACATCCCTAGGGAGGATTGGTCGGATACATCCCTGGTTGATGGTACTGGAGCGATGGGAGCGGAGCAGGACCCGGTGCCTGCGAATAAGTGTAAAGGTGTTTGCAGGGAAGCAGCTGGTGGACACCAAGAGGAAAGTTTTGCGGGAGAGCAGCGCGTGGGTTTGTATTCTCCTAAATTTCACTGCCATGGGGCTCGTGGCATTGCACGGCTCGGGGTTGGTTTTGGGGGCAGATGCTCTGGATTTTCCGCCTGGGCTGCAGCAGAACGGGCTCAGCTGCCGCTGTTGCAGAGGGGCCGCGATTCCCTTGCCTCCCTCTTTGCTCCCACGTTGGGTTTTTCGCCTAATTCTAACAACCTAACCAGGAACCCAAGGCAGTGGGTTGAATTAAAGGCTGTAATTCGTTTGCGCATCGGTGCTATGCCACCTGCAAGAAAACCCTCTTCAGCCCTTTGTGAGCTGCGTTGCTGGGAGGGCAGGAGGGTCCTTCCGTGCCCGCTCCGTGCTTGGAAGGGAATCTGACCCAAATCCTCCAAATCTCCAAAAGGGCTGGGATGCTTTTCTCGGAGGCTGTTTCGGGGCAGGACAGGCAATGCTTCTCTCTACTTTGCAGTATTACAAGGTGGCTGAGGTGGGAGCGGCTGAGCCAGTGAGGCTTAGGGGTGCCAGAAACCTGCAGCCCAGCCTCTGTGAGCTGTCGGTGTCGGTCTGCGTTGCAAATATTTCAGGTTTCTGTGCTGCTTTGGGCCCATCTGAGCCACCAAAGTGATGGCTGGTCCCTTTCACAGCACAAGGCAGGTGGAAAAATAGGCTGGTAAGTGAGGGGTGGGTGTCTTGTACCTCCCTGCTCTGCGGCATTTCATTCCTGATGAACCTTTCCCAGTCCTTAGGGTTGTCCTCACCACCGTCTTGTGCCTCGGTGAGCTGCTCCCCAGCTTTCTGTTGGGGCTGCTCACGGTGTTAACCTTGGGTGACACGCTCCGCTCCAATCCACCCCTCGGTTGTGCTCAATTCCCCTGCCTGGGCCCTCAAACAGATGTAGGTGACATTAAATGACATTAAAATTGGAGCAGGTGCCGAGTGCTGCAGAACGCCGGTGATCTGAGTGCTGGCATCTCGCTCTCGGTAGGAAGATCCCAGGGCGAGCGCTGCCGTGATGCACGGACGGCAGCACCTCTCGGGTTTAGCAATGCTGGAAGAGCCTAAATCCATTTTAGGTGCTGTAGCAAGCAGTCTGAACCTGCTCCGTAATCCCTCTGTGCCTCAGTTTCCCCCATTTGAAGCAGGGCTGGTAGTAACGGCCGGTGTTTAGGGATGCAGACGAGGTCTGTGTGATGGCTGCCTTGGAGAGCAAGCCTTATCCCACGCTGACAGCCTCCGAGCTGGTACGAAGAGGAGCTGTGATGGGCAGGGTGGCACAACCAGCCCCCAATGGGACAAGGCAGTTACCTGGTGATGGGGCTTTTGGACCAACCGACCCTTTTCAGCCAGGTTTTGCGGAAGAGTTCTTGAATGTAATGTGGTCCTTAAGGAAAACTGCCTTTTTTAAATGATGGGGAGGGCTTGAAAGTTCTTGTAGGGAACATGGGTCTAATTATCACATAAGAAGCTCATGGGGTGGTGCAGCATCTCCCCGCATGAGCAGCTATCCTACAGGTGCGCCGGTCCCTCGGTGCATCCGTCCCCCGTCCCTCTGCAATTTCTTGCCCTTCACTTTTCTCTCCTTTTTTTTTTTTTTTTTCTCTTCCCTTTTCCTTCCAGAGTCAAGAAGAAGAACAAGCCCTTGAACCTCAAGATCCACAACAGCGTGGGAAGCTGTGAGAACATCCCCGCGCAGCGCTCCCCGCTCCTCTCCGAGCGCTCCCTGCGCTCCTTCTTCGTGGGGTACCCGCCTTTCCTCCCTTCCACCCCTCCTGTCCACACCGAAGCCACCTTCTCAGCAAGTAAGTCCGAGTGTCCTGTCCTCCCCCCAGGTCCCCCTTCCATGGGGTGGGTGATGGTTGATGCCAAGCAGAGGACGCGACCGTGGGAGACTCGGTGTATCCATTGGGTGTCGATGGTCTGGGGGACATTGATCCAATGTGGGTGCTTCTGGGCAAATATAAGCCTGGAAACTTGAATATATATGTCCGTATATAGATAAAACCGCTGTCATATTGAATATTGATTTATGCAAACAGGCATGCTCCCGCATGGCAATAACACAGGTATTTGGAAAAAGCCATGAGCTTTTCTGTGCTGCCTGGGTTGGCGATGCTGGCTTGAAAGCGACGTTTCTGAGGGCTCCTTTGTAAATCCAGCTGTGGTTTTACCTTCGTGCAAGGAGGCTGCTTTCCAGACCTCTCCTCCTTGCAGGGTTTTGGGCCAAAGCAGAGTCTCAGGTGAAGCTGGCCCCGATGCAGACAGGTCTGGTACAAACCCCACGGAGCTTGATCCCAGCAGCCAGCCCCAATCCTGCCCATGGGGCTGCCCAGGGTGCTTTGTCCTCTTCCAGGAGATGTTGGTGGTGGGATTCGATGGCTTTGGACTGATGAGCTCACCTGGGGCGTTGCTGCTGGCCGGCGAGAAACAGCCTGACCCTCATTTCTTGGTCTCGGACCCAGTTAATTCTGCAGGAATTGAAGATTTTACAAGCCAGGCGCGACTCTCAGCCTAAACAAAGCCCTCTCGGAAAACACGTGGCAGCTGCTGGGAGCAATCTGCGTGCCAAGAGCTCTGTGGGGAGGGCGAGCTCCTCTTGCCTCTTGTTGCTCAGCTAAAAACTTCTTCCAACTCCATATCCAGGCTGGTTTTCTGCCACCTTCCCCTCCCCAGACTTTTCCCTTGTATGCTTTCCCAAAATATGGTCTTTCTGGCCCGTTTTGGGTTCTTCCAGTCGTTCTTACTGCTTGGCTCTTGGCTGAAGAAGGGGGTTGCAGGCAACCCCACTCCCTGCCCATTCAGTGCCCTGGCACTGGCAGGTTTTCCGCCTTGCCATACTTCTCACTGGGTTGGGAAGCAGCACCAGGATGGCTCCGCTGGCTGCCCTGAGCGCTGGTTCGTGGGCGCTGGGTGCTGGTGTGACGGGGCAGTTCGTCTGCCCTGCTTGCATCCCTGCAGCCATGTGCCTTCCAACCATTTGCAAGGCAAAACCCTCGCGATTTCTTTCCTTCCTTCTTTTTTTAATGCAAATAAGCTGCTGTTTAGGATTGTTGAAGGGTCATTGAGCCATTTCTGGTATCCTTTTGCTCCCCTTCCCTTGGCTTTGGGGATGGTGGGACCTGGCAGGAGCTCTGCAAACAGGCAGTGTTGTTTCTAGAGACGTCCAACTACCTGACTCTTGCTGGCACAGCCAGCAGATTTGCCTGGAGCGAGGGGTATTTTTACATTGCTATTTCCCCTGCGGCATCGGCTAAATTCAACTTACAGCCCAGAATGATGGGGTATAGCAGACCAGGAACCAAGAAATAAAACCCATTCTTGGCAAACCCCAGCCGTGTCTTGTTGCATTAGGTTTCCTCACGCATCAGCGTTGGATTACATCCCGTGGTGTGATAACCTGATGTAATGTGGCATCGCAGGAACATGATGCAATGAGAAGTGATGGGCTATCAAGTGACTAACCACTGCTGGAGAGATGTCTCTTCTCATTTCCCTCGGCCCTCCAACTTTCTTGGCTGCTGTGAATGATTGTTTTCTGGGCTAGACGTGAGCCATGGGGAGAGGGGCGAGGTTGCAGCGTCTGTTTGATCCCTGTTGAGAGGTTTTAGCATCGGTGATATCTTTTGGTCCTTGCAGGATCAGCATCCCTGCACTCAGCGACCCTCACTCCTGGGAACCTGCAGGGAAAATTTGATGCAAGGCAAAAAAAATCCCCCTCGATGTAATTTTTCTAGCTCTCTGGTATTTCTGCATCGCTTCTGTACTGGTGGCCTTGTCCTCGAGCTGCATCTCAGGTTTTTGTTTGCTTCCACATTTGCTTTCTAGTTTGTGACCCTGGGCGCTGAACATGGCCCTACGGGGAGAGAGATGGGGTTTAATGGAGCTTGATGCCAAGGTTCGTTACCTTGTGGGGAGAAGATGAGTTATGCAAGTGGTGCAGCGGCACATTTATTTGTGGGGAGGAGTGGATATCTCTGCAGCTTTCCCCATGCCCCCTGTTGCCATTATGGGACCTGGGTGGTTTCCCCCTGCTCCGGTACAAGGTGCTTTGCATGTCCTCATGTTCCCTGTGTTCCTCTCGTTGCCGTTCTTGCTGGTCCAAAGCACCAGGGCTTGTAGGTCCTATGAAAAGCACGGACCACGGTTTGGGAGTTACACTTTGCCCCATCTCTTGGGGTGCCACTTTTTCTCATTGCATTTTCCATTTAAAATACATTGTCAGCCATCACTAGTACTATTTTGCCTACCATTTACATTGACAGTAGCGTTTGCTGTCTTATCGGAAGTATCATCCAATGTTACACAGAATAAAGTGGTATGTCTTTGGAGGCAAAGAATTTCAAATGAAGAGGATATCTTAATTGTTTATAACTTCAAAGGAATCAGTTTTAAAAGTAACCATATGTAAAAATGGAGGTGTTTGTGTTTCAATTTGAAAAACTTTTTTTTTTGTTCTGGTTTTGGTTTTATCCATAATAGCCGCAGAAGATGTTTTTTACCAAGAAGGAAAAAACCCATATCTAGGCCCAGATTTTTAATGGCAAGAGCTTGGAATTAGACTTCTAAATAGTTTACTTGATTTTTCAGGTACTGAGCAATTTACAGCTCCTATTCTTACTGGAAGAAGCTGAACGGATGCTTCTGAAATGCTTGTGAAAATCACGTCAGGAATGTCCAATTCAGTCACCGTTTCTATTGACTTTAGTAGGGCCTCAATCAGTTGCAAATGGTAGGATTTCAAGCTAGGTTTGAAAAGAAAAAAATACCCACAACCATCAGCTTTTGTAAAAAAAAGAAATTTAAAATAAAAGTATACCTCATTTACCATTAGTCAAAGACTAACTTTTAGTCTACAAGTTTTTCAGTGCAAATATATCAGTATGAATTAAATTATCCTGTTCTGCAGTGATCTAGCAAGAAAATACATAAACAAACATTGTAAAAGAAATCAAATTAACAAGTTACCATAGTACAAACACGTTGTAGTACTATTATTTTGAGCTGTATTTTCTGGTTAGTTATCTCTCGGGTGTTGTGCTTGGTGAATCATTTCATAAAATACATGTTTAATTTCAAAAGGAACAGCAATCAGCACCTGAGCAATAATGTCCCTACAAAGTCCTAGAATTTTCATGCATCCTGTAGTCGCTGTATGAATGTTACTTTCTTCCATCATTTCATACTCCTTCAAAGGCATCGTATACATAAAATATTTTGTGTTATGCACCATTAGTAGTTTTAAACCATAGGAATTTTGTCAGAATTAGCAGTAGGGCTGTAAATCTTAGTTCCTCCTGGAATCAATTTGTGAGAGGATTAACAGTATGAAGATTATTCTGAACTGAGCCCATGTTGTAACTGGTCATTTTTCACGTTGCTTCTCATTCTTGCAGAAAAATGAGCAGCCGCAAATGGAGCACAGTCTATTTATGTATCTCTACTTTGTGAACTTCATCATCTTTGGATCTTTCTTTACCCTGAATCTCTTTGTTGGCGTTATTATTGACAACTTCAACCAACAAAAGAAAAAGATAAGTACATTGGTTGTGCTCCCAGACACCTACTATCTCTCGAACAATACTCTCTTTAGAGAACAAGGTCCTTGCTATACATAGAATTTAAAACTTCTATTGGCATTTACAAGAGCATTAGTAATTAAGTTAGCAGATGTAACACCCAGGGTGAGTTTCTTCCTCCTTTCTTTCCCCCTGTAACCAGAACACATAGCTCTTTCCCAACATTTCAAAGGCAATGACGTCTTTTCTGCAGTCGCTTAAAATTTTGCTCCTGTTGGGAACTGAACACAGTAGGAGACTCGTTATTTAGAAAGTGGTCTGGTACAGATGCTCTGATGAGTATTTTGGATATTCAACAGACCAGGATGTGGGAAGCCAAGGAAAGATTTGTTCCTGTCCAGGTTTTCAGTAGGTCCTTTGTTTTCACGCTTTCTGAGCTAGCTGGGTTTCACCCCAGGACTTCTGCTCTGTGAAGGTATGGTTTGTGCCACTCTGGTTTTTTGGACACAGTTACACATTTTGAAAAGGGCTAGTACCAGCAAGACGTGAAAAAAGAAAGATTGTTAGTTTCCAGCATTTTAGAATTCTTAACCAAAACAGCACTGCTTTCTCACCGAATAACACTGACATTTCTTTATATACTTAGGTGGGGAAGATATCTTTATGACGGAAGAACAGAAAAAATATTACAATGCAATGAAAAAGTTGGGATCTAAGAAACCTCAAAAACCCATTCCAAGACCACTGGTAAGACTATCTGAATTCTTCAAAAGGAAAAAGAATTGCAAAATGCAATTTAATTCCCTGAAAAGTGCGTATGTTTATATATTGCATATAAATTATGTATGCTGTCTTTACATTGATACTCAGACAGTGCTCTAAAGTCGATACCACACCAAAAAGTTGCACTGAAAGATTTTACAGGTTAAATATTTATTAAGTTCTCTGCATAAATATTGTTGGGTTTTACATTCACCTTGGAACTGATTAAACTGGGAAGGGATTTTTAATGTCATTTTTATTTTCCGCTTTTCTTAAATTTCTCTGACTTCAGTATAGGTGAGTGACTTTGCAACATAAAAATCGGAAACGTGTACGGATGAGTACTCCCTGCTTTCATAACTGATGCCAGATGTACTTTTTCCCTTTAGAACAGATACCAAGGGTTCCTTTTTGACATTGTAACATGCCAAACCTTTGACGTTGTCATTATGATTCTCATCTGCCTTAACATGATCACCATGATGGTGGAAACCCATGAGCAAAGTGAAGCAAAGACTAACATCCTTAACAAAATCAATATGCTCTTCGTTGCCATCTTCACTGCAGAATGTGTACTGAAATTGGTGGCTCTGAGGCAGTACTACTTCTCAAATGCCTGGAACATATTTGACTTAGTTGTTGTGATCATGTCACTTGTTGGTAAGTAAATTGGTTTGGCAAATTCTTTACTGAATCAATTATTATTCTTTTCAGAAAAAAGTAGTTAAAATTTATCAGCTGCAAATGGATGTTGAAATGGAAATCAAATCATAATACTGTAAAGTATTGAGGAAAAAGAACTTAAAACCCCACCATGATTATACTAAAGTAATATGAAATAAGATTTTTTAAAATTTATGCTATTTTCTTTTAATACAAGTATTTTTTTTAGAAAAGGCAGCTGTGTTATGTAAAATCTTTCATAATGGTTCTGTAGGTTGTTTGTCCTAGTCTGAAAGACAGAATGAATAACCCATCATACAAGTACCACGTTATGTGGTAATTTCCTTTGTTACAGATTTAGTGCCAGCTAAGAAATCTTCAGTCAGATAAAAATTGCTGGGTTTTGTTGTCTGTGTTTGTAGCAGAGAACTGAAATACAGAGAGAATATGAAGACTGGAATTAGATTATAAACTATAGAACACAGTTTCTGGAAATTCAGGCATGGCTGAATGATAATAAGGGTTCACACTGTGTAACCGTTCGGAATTTGGACGTGGCCTGTGCCGAGGCCGAGCGCCACGAGCTCTCCCGTCTCAGCCAAGGCCAGGATCCC
>JANZLP010000075.1:2065293-2077087 GCA_026930925.1 Chelictinia riocourii
GCCCGTTCCGCCCAATTTGGAAGACACAGACAGCAGCATCCTGGCTCATTTAACACACAATATAGTTGTCCCTAAGTATGCTGATTCAAAATTAACAGAAATAAAAGAGGTAGCAAATCACTTCAAGAAAAGCATTAGGACCTGTGATGCAGCTTGTGGTAAATGGAGAAATAATGAAGAAAAATGTTGTGCATTTGTTTAGAAAATAGCAAAAGGATTGACATAGTAGGAAGCTGTGTAATTGCTAAAGAAAGGATATTATTTTTTCACATTAACCTGATGATGGTGTTAGTACAGAAAGCAAATCTGAAAAGAAAATGTTATTGTAAAAATAAAATCTGTAAAGGTCAATAAGCAACTGGAGGAATGAGTAGAACTGCTCCTGCTGTTGACAGGCATTTCTAAAACAAGCTGAAATCACAAAAATCCCTAAAGATTAACTCAGTAATTTAGAAATTACAAGGGAGGGATACAGTGGCTAGTGCTATACACTATGCAAACTTTGTGTAATTGCTAAGCCCTTAATGGGGCAGTATATTTGGGTTGCTCAACTATAAGACTGTGTCAGCTGAAACAAGGCTCAATCCAAAAAGAGGGTGGGAAGCAATGGGAGTCACTGGAACGGCTCAGCTCATTCTCATTGTTTTACATAGTGATTCTGCTCTCGTTAAGATTCATATGGTTAATGAAAAAAGGCATACGTGGGAGATTGAGAAAGACACTTTTATTTTAACTGTAATCTACATTAATGTAAAGCTTTCTGTGTTTACACTGTGAAAGTGCTGACACAAGCCAAGAGCCTCTCATAAAGCAAGTTTATTTTTCAAATATATCAAGTACAGAATGCACAAAAGAGCTTACAAAAGAGGGAAGCATATCTCAGGCAGAAAAAGATTTCAAAATACATTTTATTAGCCTAAAAAAGATGCTGGTTTTCATATAAATCTTTTTTTTTTTCTTCTTAAAGACTTACCCATAGCCTGTGACAGAAATTGTATGACTTTAGAGATACATCTTTTTCAGATTCATTGGGAAACATCCAATATTCCTGCTCGAACCTTTCATATAACCTTTGCTAGAGGTTTTACTTAAGGCTAAAGCCTCTCATGAAGTATTAAGTCTGTCCCAGCTTTTCCCATTTCATTTCTTCAACCATACAGTAGAAGAAATGAAAATACTAATCCTTCTCAGCATGGCTTTTAGTTCCAGGCAGAACAGGAGTTCATGGAGCAGTTAGGCTATCGGATTGCGTCATGCCTGGAAGCCGCATCCCATGTTGCCATGGCAATGCCATACAACAGTTTCTTGGGCTGTACTACTTCGATGGAACAGCAGCTCTGAATAGGTGATACACACAGGTTGGGCAGCACATCCAATTTTTGAGTTTTTACAACCACATTTTCTAGAGATGGGTTGTGGAGCCTGTCTATGTGTATGTCCTGTGTGGTTATCCCAGTAAAAAACTGAGTTAGCATGTATTTACATAGGCTCTGTATAACAACAAAACTCACCAGCTTTTCGTACAAATAGGTTATGCTATCTTAAGTGCACCCACCTAAATCTGGGAATTATACACTAATACAGAGACAGATATTGTTTGTGGCAAAGTTGTTTTTTTGAGAAAAGTCCTTGGTGTTGTGTCCCTCAGAGATGTGCCTTGGCTGTGTTCTGTTGGGCTGTCTTTGCCAGGAGATTGGACTGGGATTGAGATGGGTTCTGGGTTGGTTTCTGTTCCTTTTTGATAGTGATCTAGTCTATAATCATACCTAAGTCTCTAATGCCTTTGATATTTTGCCCATGAGATACAGACATTAATAACGATGCCAGTCCTTCTATGCAACATGCTTAAAAATTAGAGGCAAAACATGTGAATGTGCATTCTTCCAAAGTGACCAGATTTTATTAGCAGTAATAAGAAATATATAGCTTCTCATAAGTAAGATTTGTTTGCTATCTTACATACTGATTAGCCCATTTTTAAGGGCTTGTTGCTGAATATTCTAGTCACATTTTTGTCTACAGTTTTCATGAGAATTTTGCCACTTCTGTGAGGTGCATAGCAAGTTCTGTAAATATCCACCTTTGGGCGTGTAAGAGTAGGGAGAAGAGAGCTTACTTGTAACAAGATTGCACTCAGATTTCATGTATGTTAGCTTTTTCTGCATTTGAAGTTATTGGGGAAAGATGTGTAAAATGGAAGAAAAGGATTACACTTCTCATCTTACAAGACTTGCTCTCCATTCATTTTTACTGAGGGTCTCTGCCTCATGCTAACGTGATGACAGAAATCATCACTCTATAGGGAAGAAAAAACTTCAGCAGTGTAACTCTAAAACTGATGAAAGGTTTGTTTAAACACTGGGAGAATAATCAGCTCACCTTAAAATCATCTCTCTTGTTGAGATGTGCACAGTGCTCTCTTAGTTTGGGAGAATGAATGGTGTTGATGTGTCTAGTACTTTATGGAACTGCAGATGCTGTGTATTTAAAAAGCAACACATCAAAGTGATTTAATGCATTAATTGGATAAAAGAAAAAACAAGGTGTACGCTTGATGGAAAAATAGCCCCCGCCACAGCAAGCAGCCGGCAGCGGATGAGTGAAGGCTGCCGGGATGGATGGATGCGCAGCCACGTTCAGCCCCCTCCATCCATCCCCCCCCGTGGGCAGCGAGCGCCCGCCGTCTCCCTGGCTCTGGGCACGAACAATTTCTCCTCCAGCTCCGCAGTGGTGGGGGTTTCCGCGCTGCCCAGGCGTCGCCACGCTGAGAGCATAGATAAGGACTTGCCCTTGCAGGATTTTGCAGCTTTGCTTCTCCGAAAAAACCCCGCTCTCCGTTCACAGCCGCTGGACCGCAGCCCCTGCACCGGAGCAGCTCTTCGGGAGCCAGCAGCAGGAGAGCCTCCGCGCTAACCCAGCGAAGGACAACCCTTCCCTGCAATGCAGTCCTGTCCTGGAGAGACCTGTGCTGCTCGGCGGCACCGAGGACAGGCTGGGGCTGACCTGGCTTCGGAAGGAGCCGCAGGAATGGAGCCGATCCCGTCTCGCAGCTCCACACGTGGGGATGGCACCACGTCGGGGCTGGATGTGCCGCAAAGCCGTGGGATGGCGCTGCTGCCATCCGAGGTGTTGGCTGAGCCGTTACTGGTGTTGGTTGAGCTCTTACTGGTGTTGGCTGAGCTGTTACTGGTGTTGGCTGAGCCGTTACTGGTGTTGGTTGAGCTGTTACTGGTGTTGGCTGAGCTGTTACTGGTGTTGGTTGAGCCGTTTCAGTGCTGGCACGTGGTGCTCGACCTGGGCCGAGTGGTGAGAGCCGGGGTTGATGCCGGTGCTGCGGGCAGGGCTGAGTACCGGGGCCGGAGAGGGGATGGTGGTGATGGAGGTCCTGGCTCTTTCAGGCCCTGAGGGTCTCCTGGTGCTGCCTGGTGGGAGCCACAGCTTTGCCTGGGTTTTCAGGGCTCTGGGACTCTTCAGTCCTGTTCTTCTCTTGCTCTTCCCGACACCTCCATCTCCTGGGCTCGTGCCCAGCTGCACTGCATCGGCACCGACCGAGCCGAGACCGAACCTCCTCTGCATCCTGAACATCCTCATCCCCCCTGGGCCAGACCCTCAGTGCTCCCTTCCTTCCCCGGATACACAAGAGCACATCCAGCTTCTCCCAGAATCCCCAGATTTCAGGAGGAGAGCCAGGCTCCTTTCCCCATTTTCTCCCAGGAATTACCATACTGATGCTGCGGAGCCATCCCACGTCCCAGACCAGCAGCAGGCTCCGTGCTGCCGGCCTCACCCTGCTCCTGGCAGCAGTCGTGTGTGTCCAAAAGGCCCTTTTCCACCCCAAATCACCCGGCGGGGCTGCCCCTCCTGAGCAAAGTCCGAGCTGCTGCTGCTGCCAGGGGTTGACCTAAGATCCTCAGCCCAATCCCCATACCACAGTTTTCTTGGAAAAGACATCAGTGCTTCTTGCAGCCAGCAAGAGCTGGGTACACTGTGCAATGCAGGAAAATAGAGGGCAAGAGGACTGAAGAGTATTGATAAGAGGATAATTATTATCCCTTGAGCTAATTAGCTGTCCCCAGGCTATTCTGTTAGGCGGCGAGGAAAGCGTGGGAGCAGGGACTGCAGGGAAGCAGTGGCAGGACCCAAAGCAAACTGGCTGCAGCGCGTTTCCCCTTCACTCCTGTTTGCCTTCTCCGTGGGAAATGGGAGGAAGGCAAGAGCAGAAGGGATGGTTGCAGGGAGAAAACAAAAGGGAGAGTGGAATGGGATGATCCGGGGAAGATAAGCTCAATCCTCAGCCCAGTGAAGGGCTGATGATAAAGGCCAGGAGCCCCAAGGCTGGGTACAGCCCTGCCTGCAGTAGCAGCTCCTCGGGGTGGGCAGGAGCATCACTCCTGTGGCCAGCAGAAAGCGTAATGCAGTGTTGATGTTATGCATAGCAAAACCCAGCGAGATGGAGCATAATAATTCTGTAAAGCGGAGGAAAAACTGGCAGAGCACTGGGAAATCTGGCAAGGGTAATGTTTCTGTCGTAGACCGCAGCAAAATCCTGCATAGCCCAGAGCGTTCGACAAAGGGTAATAGTTGTGTTACGGGGCACAGCGAAAGCTGCCAAGGATGCCGAGACCTGTGACATGGCACAAAGCTCTGTTGCAGATCCCAGTGGTGGTCAGCAGAGGGTAATTGGAAAATTGAAGCTGCTTCGCCACGTGTTGGAAAACTCAGGGAAGGCTGAGCAACGTATGGGAGAAAGCAGTGACTCGTGGTTCTGGAAAAGCAGGACCCACACGACTGCAGGGCAGGTGCCCCAGGCAGGTGGGGTTTTTTTTGGCACCAATGGAACAGAGTCTCAGATCCCCACCAGCGACACCGATCTCACAATTCCCACTCATCTCTCGGCCACGGTGGAGCTTGGGAAAGGCAGGAGAGACTGAAACGCAGGGGACACCTGCCCAGGAAGGACGGGAGGTGCAGGACAGGAGCACGCAGCGACGCAGTTAGGGCAGCTGGTTGCAGCCCATGCTTGTAAGCTGAATTTTGAGGAGCTCCCCTACCCTTCTAACGGCACCCTCCGATGCAGAGGGGACACAGGAACGGCCGCAGGGTGGGAGGGGAAGGTGCTGCTCTGCGGAGCCGAGCTGCAGGGAAAGGGAGTCAGGGACCCCCGTAGTCCCCCTCTGCACAAAGAGCACCCGCTGTTCCTCCTCCCACCGCTCCCCAGCGTGAAGCAAGGGATGGCAGCCCCACAAAACGCTGGAATCGCTCTTCCCCCGCTGCCAAGGTGGTCAAGGACATAAAACAGAGGCACAAGGCACATTCTTAGGGCCTTTGCTGGTGGCTCGGACCCAAAATATGTGGAGGGACAGCTGGGGTTTTTCCAGTACGGCACTACAGCCGAGCGTGTCCTACCGTGTCCTTTGCGTTGAGGCTGTTTTACTATGCACCACCCATCGCTTTTGCCTGAAGTCAGAGCTCCGGAGCCTGGTAGCAGCTGGAAGCTGCTATACAGAGGCAGCCTCCCCCTTTGATCATATATTCTCTTTGGAGAATAGTACGGAAGAAGCTTATCTCCAGGGATCCTTCTCAGGAAGACAACGGATACCTCTTTTTTTTTTTTGGCTAAGGATCACTGTCATCAAGAGCAGAAACCAAAAATAGTTCTTGAGGCTCTTCACCCCAAACTACTACCTCCTTTGACGCATTCCGATTCTTTAGCTCTCCCCAACTACCCAGCCCATCCGACGGTCGCCAGCCTGGCACACTGCACCACGCTCTCACGCAAAGTGTGAGCCTTTGCCTTCAGTCCAACCTCCACCCGGTCAATCCGTAACACCGCTCCAACACGGCCTGACTGCAGCTCCTCAAGTCGAAGCCCCGCTGTCAGCTCCGGGCAGAAGAGATGTCCCCTTGCTGAGCGATAACCTTTGCCCGTGGGATACAACAGGGGTCTGCTGAGATAAGAGTCCACTTTTACGCCTACCTACGACAAACTGGTGGCACTAGTAAGTTCTAGGGGGTCCCCAGATGGGAAATCCAAAGGTGGCATCTGTCTCTTGGTAAAGTCTGGATGGTGACTCCATTCTTGCTCTTGAAGTTGTTAGAGAAAAGGCTCCATTTAAATGTCACCTAACCCTGGCAAAGATATAAACAGCCACGATAGCTTTTGCTGCACGCCAACGTAGTACTAATGACTACACAGTGAAGTAGGACAACATCTCTTTTCAGAAACAAAAATTAAACTCCCAACATGGATACTCTCCAACAGCCTAAGTGCCCTCATTTGCATTATGAATGCTAGTTAAATACGTACACAATCTTCTGCTGTGCTACAACCTTCCTAAATGAATTCCAGTGATAGGAAAAACCAGACCAAAAGGACCACCCTCCAACCCACCCAGAAGAGCTGCATCCAGACCGTGAGCCAACGAAACGGGGGCTGTGGGGAGAGAGAATTTCTTTCGCCACGGACGCAAGTATCCGGATGGGGTGATGTTTGGTCCCCAACAAACTGATGACTTGTCTTTGCATAAAAAAAGCAAACACCTCTACAAATGCAGGTGCTGCAAAGCACGTTTTCTACCAGCTCAGTGACTGCCGTGGGTCAAGGAGCAATACGGAGGCAGCCTTGCCACAGGCAGTGCAGAAATAGAGGAGAAACACGAAGGAAAAGGGCTCAAGACGCACGGGCAGAAGACAAAGTTATCTGCTACTCGCAGCAGGGAGATGAAGGAAGAACAAAGCTGTCCTGAGATAATGAGAAGAGATAAGGAGAGTCAAAGTCGCAATAAGCCAAGGGTGTATTAAGTGAGAGGGGGCAGCAGGTCACAGCACGGAGGGGAAGAGAACAGTGACAGCAGAAGCTCGCTCTGTTCAGCCATATCAGAAGACACAGGGCTGGAGCAACCCACAAAATCATTTGTGCAACTGAAACTATTATTTATTTGACAGGTTTCAGCTGAGCTCTTGTCCAAACTATGTCTCCGTGACACTTGCTCTTCCAGGAATGAAGGAAGTGAGCTGGCTTCCCAGAAGGGCAGAGGAAGAAAAAAAGACAAAAAAAAAAAAAAAAAAAGACCAAAGCTTTATGAAAGATAAAATCTGTTGGTCAGACAGAATGACTTTGCCCCTTGCACTTCTTGTGTCAGTCCATCACGAGGAAAAAGCGAACCGTTAAAAACCAAACGCGCGCATGAAGGGCTGGCCTGGGGGTCATGGAAAACCATCCCAGGCCAAAGACGATGGAGAGCTGTGAAACCTGTCCCTCTCCAGGCAGGAGGAGGGCAGCACCAAGCTCTCCAGCGGCTGCCTCAGCAACTGGTTAAGGGTTGAAGTGACAGTCCAGCCAGCCCCTCTCCTGCAGGTTCGGGCACCTTTCCTGCATCCCACCCCACCACTGTACTTTTAAATTTATTCCATTTAGCCAGCAAAAAGGTGTTAAGTTAAAACTTAACCTCAATTTAAACTTGATTTACGTGGCTTTGGCTTGCACCAGGAAGTTCACAAGGGCAAATCACAACCATAAAATATAAACCAGTAAACCAGTATAACATACCCATGCAGGACTCGGGCTCTTGGTCGCCAAACTGGTTCTACCTATGTCGGTGCAACCTGGATTTAAGATAAAGCCTTACTCCTCCTTTTCACCGGAGGTTCTACATCCCATCTTTCAGCCTGGATGCTTCTCCGCACCATTAGTGTGAACTACCCATGCAGAGGGATTGCGGCCAGTTCATCCCTTCTGTGTCATAAAATCAACACGATCAATTCCCAGCTCGGAAGTGAGGACAGTGTCAGAAACACAAGTCCCAGGCACCTGGGGAAAACCTCCAAGTGCTGTGGAAGGGCATGATCCAGCAAAGAACATACATGACAACTGACCTGAGACACAACAGCCTTTTGTTTCCGTGCATTGGGGTTAGCTCACCCTAAAAGACCTGGGGCCAACCCCCCCACAAACACATGTACCTATACAATTAGAAAACACTTAATCCAGAATTTCAGAGACTTAAAAAAATAATTTATTTTAAAATCATTTTGATGCGTGTGGCCTGCTGAGTTTCCAAGCATCCAGCCTGGGCAAGGCCAACCTTCCCCTCCCTCTCTCCGTCATACTCCCCTCTCCCAGCCACCATAACCTTTTGTGCACGGTCCTGTTCCTAGACACATTCCGAAGCACTCCAAGGAAAAGAAGAATCAGCAGCTCATTACAAGGGGAGAAATTTCAAACATGTGGCTCAGCCAGATGTTTTTTCCAAGTCCTTGGTGGGTTTTTTTCCCCCCTCTCAGGATCGCCATGAACTCCTCAATGTGCTCCCAGCCTCCCACCACTTCAGCAGTTGCCACATGGGGCTCTTGCTTCCTGACCACGTCCTCTGCCAAGATGGGATGGGATCAGCAGCATTTTTCCCACAAGCAGCATGAAGGAACATTTTTGTTTACACTGAAGCATACCGTTCCCCTTCAGTCTCTCCACTCCACCCCAGCAGACCTTCAAACATTTGCCCAGCAAGATATTTTAGCGATATGCTCGAGGGCAGCCACGCTCTCTGTTCCGGTTCATATCCCCAAGTTTTCGGCAAATGCTCAGCCCATTTGATGTGCCTGCAGCCAATGCCATCTTTTTGGCGCTCGTCCCACGTGGATCTCCTTTTTGCCTTTGGCCGTGTACTTGGCAGAGGGCTGGACCACAAAAGCCAAGTAAAGTGAATTACCTAAATATTATCATAGGGAACGGCAAGGCCAATGTTGTAGTTGTAACCAGTCACTTCGTCATAGGAAGAGCGGCAAATAGGAAGGATGCTTTCCACGGCCAGCTGGTCCACTGAGAACTCGTAGGCATAAATGATTCCTCGATGCCTGTACAAAACACAACCAGGACGCACCATTTTACCTTAATTATATATTTCAACAGGGGAAACGAATAAAGTCAGAGATTGCCATAAAGGATGAAAATTCAGTGCTTCCGGAGCTGAATGTAAAACCCCATCCCTTCTGCACGAGGGCTGTCTGTGCAGTTCTAAGAGAGAAAATTCCCTCCTGCCTCCTTCCAGGGACCCCACCAAGCCCTGGAAACGGTCGGTGAATCATTCACTTCAGCACTGCAGAGACATGACTGTCATCTGCTGAAACATTTCTCATCTAGTCAGGAAGGGGGAAGATAAGTACATTTTAGTTTGATAGTTCAATTAGACATGCTAACAGCCATCTGAGATGCAAATACCAAAACCTGGAGTTTAAATACCAGTGCTTTTCCTTTAGGAGGAAATATCATTACTAATATTTAAAGCGAGGAAAGGGCTGCATTCCCTGTATGGCTTCAGTGGCCTTTACATTCCCTTGCTGAAAAATAAATGCATTATTTTTGCGCTCAGAAGTAAAAAAAGAGCCAATTCATCAGTGGTTTTGAAAGCCTTATGTTTAAACTTTTTTTAATTTTATTTTTTAGATGCTACACCTTCTCTATTACTGCTCTGCCACAACGCATGTGTCTGACTTGGCCCGGTGGCAAGACCACCCTGGCTGGTTTGAACTGGTACCCTAAGTCACCTGAGCTAAAGCACCAAAATGTTCCCTTTCAATACAAGTCAGTCTGTGAAAGAAAAAAAGGATGGCAGCTAGCCAGAAAGCGTTTAAAATAAAACACATTAAAATACATTATGGAATGTGTAAATGTAAGATCTATTAATATGTCATATCGTGTTATGTATTCAAGTGATAGACACAGCACATTAGTAACAGGTATATTATCAACATGTATATACAAATGTACACAAACATATTTTACAATAGACACAAATAATAATATACCATGATGCACCACCTCATGAGCCATATTTTTGGCACATAAAAAATAAGACTAAAAACCCACAAAGATAAAATTCCATGGAGCTTCTTAGTACTACATAACTACATATATACATATTTATAGATATATAAGAACAAAAGCTAACTCGGAAATGTCCCAGTTTCTTCTCAGTGGCCATTCAGCACTTCGGTCACCCCCACGCAGGTGAGCCATGGGGAAGCATCCAAGGTGGTGGGAGCTGGACTTGACTCTCGTGGGTTCCTTGACACTTCTGTGCTCAGGACTGATCTAAAATGAAGCTTCCAGGTGTATGTGTCTCCCTGCCTTCCAGTAGCTATCTGGCATCCCCTGTGTTTCACTGCTGGTATATTTAGGTGTGACATGTATTTTTCCAAAACTTTCTATCCATCATCCATAACCCCGTATTCTATTTCCTATGATAAAGCATGGCCAATATGAATTGTGATAAAACACATTACTAAGAAATCCTTGAAAAAGATTGGAACTTTTGGTGTTCTTACTTGAAGAAAGCGCCTTCACAGTCTCAACACATGAGATGTCACCCCAACAGGGATTAACGAAGTAAATACAAATTCCTTGGAAATCACAGATATCATTACCGCATTTCACAATATGGCCTTATATTTACCAGATTTCAGCCCGAAAAAGAAAGTGCTGAATTACTGACTTAGTTTTGCAAAGGTTGTTCAGAATACATAACCCCATACCTTTCCAGTCCACTTTTTTTTTTCCCCCTCCAGTTTACAGGGAAGAAAAAGCACCCAAACTTACAGGAGGAGCACATGCCCCTGCCATGCCCTGCTATGTTTAAATTTGCGAACACTTGTTGTGTGTATATTCTACACAAGTGTCAAAGTGAGTTAAACTAATGCATACATGTATATTGCATATTTATGAGAACCAGGATAACTGCACGAGTATGTTTAATGCATGAGCCGTCCAAGGAATTTGCTGGGGGAAGTTTACGCTCCTCCAAGCAAGTAAGGAATGTGTAATTTAGCAGCATCTAGCACAGGGCAGGTTGAAAACAAAACAAAACCTGACCTCCTCCCCCAAAGCAAGCCTTCACTTAAAGATTTTCAGATCTCGCATTCCATGTTATCAGAACTTCAGCCAACCTCTGAATGAATGCGTGACTTATTTTAAAACATGCTTTCGATGCTGCTGGATCCAACTAACGTACTGTCAAACAAAAATACTAGTTTTATTCTGGAGTATACTGGAAATGCTGCACAACAAACAGATCTCTACCTTTGCTATCAGCATTTGCAGGCAACAGGAAATACCTCAGCTGGTAAATCAAACTAATGTAACTTGAGGTGATGGGTACATTCTACTTTAAGACAAAAGGCCACTTGGAGTGGTTTTTTACAATAGTGGAAAAGATAACATTTGCTCTGTTTTCTCAGTCTGATCCTATAAGTAAAATCTGATCTTCCCAAGTTGTTTACACTCTGTTGCTCGACGCTGTCGCCAGCAAGCCTTGCTCCAGCTTCCTGTGCATTTTCAGAGCAGCCATCTCCAAGGGCTGTGACCAGAAACTGGTTGGGAGATGGCAGAAGGAGGCTAAGGGCTACAGATTGTGAAATATATTCTGTGCCCTACACTTTTGTATACCACAGAAGTACACAAAAAAGACAGCTTGGGGCAAACTGTTTTCTTACCGTAAGCGCATTAGAGGAGGCACAAGCAGCCTCCTTCTGCTAGACAGCAACTATTTTTATTCAAAGCCAAATATTTAAATCTTCTATCGTTCTGTCAAGACGATTAGACAGTAGTGGCACAGCCTGCAACCTCGTGCAGGCGTGACTGGCTCACGTTGTGTGTGCACACAACTGCAGAAACTGCACTGTTACGCAAGTAGTGCTAGAAGCATCGACCCAGAGGGAAATTTGGTTTTATGCAAATGTGAGTTTGCAGTTGATTCATTCTGGTCTCTCAGGAGGTACAAGGTCCAGCTGTAGCCTGCTT
>JANZLP010000075.1:2964410-2975102 GCA_026930925.1 Chelictinia riocourii
TGAGATGCGTTACCTCTGTGACTACCTGTAGCAAGGTCACTTCTGCCTTCTAGTCCTTAAACAGCAGAAGAGCCTACTGCTTGCCTTGCTGGGGTAAACAGATTGTTTTTGAGCCTGCCAGCTGAGTGTTGGCTTAAGTGCCACTTAAGTCATGCGGCAGCTGCTCTGCGTTCAAATACTACCTCATAAACAGTCATATCTAGCCATAAATCAATGACATCATAGACTTTCATATCGAATGCAGGCATTTTCCTTCTAACCTTTGCCCAAGTCCTGCCTTTTTCTGAGCCTTGCCAAGAACCAAACAACCCCTCTAAGGGATCTGAACACCTAGTCAACTGTTAGAAATCTAAGTACTTCTGTCTAGAGCAAAACCAAGTGACTGGCTTCCCCTCAGCATGTGGGACAGATCTGTCTTAGGCATGCTTCATCAAGCACTTGGCCTGATGGTCTAAGTACAAACATTGGCACATCTTGCTTATCTGCAGCCATCCTTCCAGTTGGAGGAGTGACTGGAAGAGTGGATTGCAAAGCCACCTAATAGAGAAGCTGATGGAGTGCAACGAGTAGGTGCGCAGCAAAGGATAAACTTCACTGAAGTCTTGTGGCCTTGGTGTGAGGAGAGAGAGTCTTGGTGGGTTTTTGTGGGTTTGTGGTTTTTAGTTGTTGGAGTGTTCTTTGGAGGGAGGTGGAGGTACTGGGATGTTGCTATTTAATTGAAATGCAGAGTCCCTAGAGTGAGCTCACACAGATAGTTAGCAAAGCATTCAAATTTGAGCTATATAATTTTCCTGGAGTTGATACTGTTTGTGGGTTGTGGTGGGGCTTTTTTGGATGGTGTTTTTTTGTTTTGTCTCCATGCAGGGCGGATATCTTTTTGTCACAATTTCTTTCTTGCACTAAACTGGAAGACTAACACAAACTGGTTGATGTGGAACACGTGATTATTCTATGGTTGGATTGAAAGCAAATTACGGCATTTTCCAATAGCACCTACTGTCGCTGAAAATGCCAGCATGTATGGTGACAGACACAAGGACAATGCTGACACTGGAGGCAGTTCTGGGGGCTGGTATTCTTAAGCAGATTTTGAGATGTCGCTGATCGTTTGGAGTTGTCCAGAAGTTTAGACTTATTCCATGCTCTTTTTTTCCTCCTCAGCTCTCATTGCAGGAGGGGCAGTGGGCCTCCTGTTTGCTGTCTTCCTGATCCTCCTCTTAGTCTATCGCATGAAGAAAAAGGATGAAGGCAGTTATGACCTTGGGAAGAAACCAATCTACAAGAAAGCCCCTACAAATGAGTTCTATGCTTAAAGCTCAGCAGCACCTTGTGCCCATCAAGGGATGAACAGACTGTATGGAAACACTGTGCCCTCAGCTGAGATGTGCTGAACAAATGCTCTTTTGGGATTGAATTTCAAAGCAACTTTGAGAAAAAACAAGCTTCCTACATGATCCTTCCCATCCTGCTCAGCTAACAAGGGCCCAATGAAATACAAAGAGTCTGAAAAAAAACCCTCAGTGTATTTTTTTCTAAAGCTAGTGTGAAAAGAATAAAGATGCCAAATTTTCTGCTTGGTTTTATAGAGGGTGTATAAACACAAAACAGACTGTATGGAAGCAAACACCATGTGTTTGCATCCAGTGTACTGTGCTCAGATTGGCTGCTTCTATAGAAGATGGCTTTTTTTATAAACCTTGCTAATAGATGTCTTGCAGCAGGCTGTTGATGTGAAGTATTTTTGTGGAGAACTATTTTATGTATCTCTTACACTACAGATAATGTTGCCTTATCAGGGAGTAAAAGGGCCCATAGGGGCTCAAAATCCCTGAATGCCATAAAGGGCCTATGGGAATGTTTTCCCCAGGAGACTTCTGTCTCTTCCTGTCAGCCCCAGGCAAGGGTCCTTAGTCCATGAAATCGGGACAGCCAGTTTTGTTTGGCTATGACGACACCCTTTCCTTGCCTTCAGTCTCTTAACTTTTTTGAGGATTGCTTGTAGGATATTTTTATAACAAAATTTTAAAGAAAATAGCCTAATGTTTATATAAAAGTTTGTAGAAATTGTTTTGAAAGAATAAAAAAAATTACTTTTTTAATTTCCTCAGATTTATTTTTTCAATCCCTTTGTGTTTCCTTTGGCTGGGCATTTCTCTAGAGGAGATGTTTTATATGATTCGTATTCTGAACTGAAGTAGAGTTAGCTACAGCGTGTTACAGGTTTCTTGTAGTTCTATAGCAGCTACTATAGATGGTAAATATATTTATAGTTTTCCCATAACTTTTTTTAGGATTTGATTTTTTTTAATAGAATTATTTATAGTTTCTGAAATGGCTGCTCTTCTCATTTGGTAATTTTTATCCTTTTTATGTAAAACACTAATATAATGAGTCTCTGTGAAAACTATTTAAGCTTTATTCTGTGAATTTTAATTATAAATTCAAGGCAATAACTTCTAGGATTAATCTGTATGCAAAATTGGATTCATATATGATTGAAATAGGGAAAAGACAAGAGTATTTCTAGCCTGTAATATATTATAATCAGTCCTATACAGCTATATATTATATGTTTTACTGAGAAATATACAGTTAAGTGTGAGAAGGCTGGAGTTAATTCTTCAGCAGCTTTACTGTGTGTAAGAGGCTTGATCTCATTTGTACTGCTGTTTGTCCAGTGTCTTGTCTAGAGGGCAGGTGGGAGCAGCCTGAGCCCTGCAGGCTCTGTTGCTGTTTCCCAGGCTGTGCCTGGAAGCAGGCTGCAGTCAGTGATTGGGTTGGGTTTGATCCTCAGAGTTGGAGCAGAGATCTCTATCTGGAGGTGCTCTTTGAAGCAAGCATCGGAAGCTCGCAGTACAGAGAAGATAACTTTTTGGTTTGGGGGCTGGCTGCGCTGCAGAGTCCCCTGTAGTACTCTGCTGAGTACCTGCCTCTTGCAGAAGCCTGGCCTTCGTAGCCAGAAGTCTGTCTCGGCGGCATCTCCTGCCTGGGAGCACTGAGCTTTCATAGATGGCTAGCTCTGAACCTCCAGTGGTGGGTCTTTCTTAATACATATCTACATAGCTCCTACCTCTACTGAGAGTTAGACCAATTCCCCCAGTGCTCCTAGAGTGAAGGGTAATGTGTGTGTCTGATGCCTCTTGCAGGAAGGTGTTACAGAACTACTTTGCATAAGTTGTATCTTCCTGCAGCTTTTGGAATCTGGTGTGGTTTAAGACAAAATCTGAGTGTGGGTCTCCAAATTAAGTAACTGGGTAGGCTGCACAAAACCAGAGGATTGTGAAGGCTCTTTAGAGAGCTTACTGACACCTGAAGCCTCCTTCCTGAGGCTTTGTTGTAGGCTTTAGGCCAAATTCAGAGGTGACAGAACAAAGAACTTCGGGTTCAGCTGGTGGCAGCTGCTTCTCAGAGCTAGGCAGGCAAAGTGGGGAACGCAAGGAGAGCCACGTATTGAGACATCAGTGTGAGAGGACTTTTCCCAAGGGTCTTCCTCCAGGTTGACTCACTCACTTGGTTGCAGTACAAGCATGTTCGGGGAAGCTGTGGGCTCTGGGAGGCTCCAAAATCTGCACAGAGTTCACTGTAGACTGGGAAGGAGAGCAAGAACTTTACTGCCTATGGACAGCATGACCAGAAAGGCAGGAGTGGTGCTGCTTCTTGAGATATTTAGATTCTCTTGTGTAATTGCTCTGGGGATTTTCCACTGTTACTGATTTTTATTTTTTCTTCAAATAAACTGGTACTTTCTAAAATGGGCTTTTTGTACTGTTTCTGATCTGAAACTACTTTTGGGAGCTGGGTAACAGGGAGCTCATGTTTGTGTAACTTCTTGGTTTGCTGAAGGGGGAGGCACACTGGGATCTGGCTTGGCAGTGGCCTGCAGCTCAAAGGAGCTTTGTCAGCTGCTCCTGAGCTGCCTTCAGCATCTGACCCACAAGTGACTCCTGTAGGACCAGCATCACTGGGTTTCTGGAGTTACTGAAGCTCCTCCAGGCAAGTAAAGCAGATGCAGTATGGCACAATGGGGTGAGTCCATCCCTTCTCTGGTGATCAGTTTTGTGACAGCACTTTGAGAGGGCTGTCCCCTTGCAGCTGGAAGGCGTGGAGGGAGGTACCTTGGAAGAGAAGTTTCAGGCCTTTCTTAGGGCAAGAAGTCATTTGGTGCTTACACAAATAATTGTGCACATGGGGTGCATGAAGTAGCCATATTTCTCGTTAGGCTCCCCTTCCTGCAATAGGAAAATTCCCTGTGACACAAGAAATTAAGACTGGCAAGAGAAGAGGAGTCACAGCCGGGAATGACCTTTCGGGCCATAAACAGAATTGGAAAGTTCAGCGGGATGTAAAGCTTTAACTAGCTGTCAGTCTGAACTCTGCAGCTCCACGCCAATGTAATGGCCCATTGATCTTGAGCAGGACTACTGCAGGCACCAGTGCTTTTTGATACTGGTGACTATAAATAAACTATTGATTATTAGGCAAGCCACCTTCTGTCTAACCTACCTCTGAGTGTCATTTCTATATATTTTGCTGTCCTGACTTCGAACACAGTCAAACCTGGAGTCCTCGCGTGTCAGGAACAGTTGTCCTTCCCGAGAAGACAGGTGCTGTCACAGAGAACCCTCGAGTCAAACAGGCAGGAGCGCGGAAGAAGAGATTTAGGCTCCCTGGGAAATGCAGCATGGTTGAGAGGGCAGCAGCGCTTGGGAGTGAATGGGGGGGTGCCCTTTGACTTCAGATGACCTTAAATGACTTGTCAAAGGTCACACAGAAAAGTCGGCGCTTGGGTACAGGACTAGGTTCGTATCTTCTTCCTAAGGGTGAATATCTAGACAATTCTCCAATATCCCTGTTCAGCTTCCCATTATTGCAGACTTGGCTGTGTTGTGGGGTTTTGCAGTGCATTCAGACCCTACTGCTGTGCTTTTGTTTCTTTCTGCAGCTAGTCTGGCTGTCCCTGCTGAGAATAGTTCAGATTAGATCTACACAAGGGGGTAACATCTGAGCTTTTAATGCTGTCCTTTTATCTCATGTCCTCTAGCTCGTGGTCCTCCTGTTGTCCCCGCGCAGCTTGGTATGCGGTGATGTTCGCTCTCCTGCTTGCACTCAGTGAATGATTTATCATGTGTTATCAGTAGGACTCTGTACAGTGTCCAGGGACAATGTTTTCTTCCATCTGGTTCCAAGCTGGTGGAACACCCTTCCATATGGTTTTCACATGTGGTTCTCCTAGTACCTCCTTTCTGTTTCTTCCCTCTGGATTCATCATTATGCAGTTTGTCTAACAAGTACACTTTGTTTCACTTTATAAATTAATCACATGCATGAATTAAAACTTCAGCAAATGTGGCTATTTTTGAAATGACAGAGGAAACCTTCACAGCTGGTTGAATCTATCTTCTGGAAGAAACATCCAGTCGCGTGACATGCTGGAAATTAACTGCTGCAGTGTTTCACACCACTGTTCAGTCAGATATGAGCCTATGGCTTGTTCTGGAAGAATCTTACAATGCGTAGGAAAGTGGTTTAGTTCTGTTCTGTATTATGGAGGTGCTGGTTGCAGTTATAGGTTCGTGACACAGGCAGGACAGAGACCACAAAAGCATCTTTTTGTGTAAATCATCTTGAGACACAGACATTGATTCACAATGACTTGATATCGGGCGCTCCAAGAGAAACAGCTTCGTCTCACCAGTCTTCCGAGTGTTCCAACGTGCAAAAGGGCTCCTCCGTCAGAATCACTTGCTGCTGGATTTGCAGGTCTTTGCAGATAACTTTTCTCTGTAGTCTTTGTTGATTTTATGTTGTTAGACCTGGTAACACACTTTTATCTTATCTGGCTTTTTCTCTTCTTTGCTCTCCATGTTGTTTGCTATTCCAGAATAAATACGCAGACCGCCTGCCCCTGGAGGCCGGTGCACTGTGTTCCTCCCCCGAGAGCCTGCAAATATTTGCACCCCACCAGTCTGTGAGCCCCGAGACGTGAGCAGCGACACGAGGAGGTGCAGCAGAGGGCAGGGGTGGAAGGCCGGAGGGTGTGAAACTAGCACATGGCAGCCAGTGCAGTTGGCTTGGAGCGTTGAGCAAGGGATTGCCTTGTCTTCAGAGCAACAGGGAAAAGGGGACTTTGGGGGTCTGCTTGTAAAGGTGTGCGCCTCTGTGAGTTTGCGGCGAGGTTTGTACGTGTGACACTGGTGGACTTCAGCTCGTGAATGTATGTGCGTAGCAGGTTCTCAGGAGCAACAATGGGGATGGTCCTCCAAGCTAAGTGCCATTTGCTGGCTTTATCCATCTTACTTCCAGGCTCCCGCGTTTCAAAATAGCACATATATCGCATGTGGAGGCTTTTGTGTTTCTGTGTGTGTGTAATGTGCGAGGGCGTGTTGGAGTACAGGGGTGCACGTACTATCTGTGTGAATTGGCGAGGTTAGACATTGTGTCTTGAGGTTTTTTACCTTGCAGGTGCGCCTTGTATCTGTTGAGGATTCAGACCTTATCCTTTCACAGAAGGGATGACAGAGCCAGAAAAATACTCAAGATGGGAGTGTCTTTAGGTCTTTCTGCTCCATTTAGTTTCTCACTGGGAAGAAGCAGTCTTTCCTCAGTTTTGCAAGAGGACCCTCTTCACTTGAATCCTTTTCCCCACTGCTTGTGGTGTGCTCATGTGTTTCAGAAGCTGTTTCATCTTCAGAAAATCCTGCTCCTGAAGTGACTGGCATCTCCGAGCTGCTTCTTGTTGCAGAGTTATGTGGAATATCACCCATACTTTACGCCCCATTCATAAGGAGAGGATCTTAAGTAGCTCGCGGTGATGGCGCCTGTCCAAAGAGGAATAAGCCATTGCCAGAGCTAGTGCAGCCATCGCACCATGGAGCACGTTAAGCAGTAGTTCTGTAAACTGTTGAGGCCAGTGTAAGCCAGTATTCTCACCAGAAAAAGGTATTTCCACTTTTCCTCCTTGCTTTAGCTGCTGCTTTTCCTTGCTTTCTCCTCCCTTGGTAGCACAGACATTCTTACAGCTCCGTGATGAAGTCCCCAAAAATCTCAGAAAGGAATTATGGTTGGTTTTACCTTAGCTCTATTCCCTAATTCCCTTCATTGTGGAAAGCATGCTTGTGCAACAACGGTGTTCATTCACGGTGGTGTCACTCTTCACCTGTGGGGCGACGCGGGAGGAGAAGCAGGAGGGTAGGTACTACTCGTGTAGTAGGGTACGAGACATGTGCTATTTCGCCCTTTAAGGGCACCTCCCCACTGCCTCCCTTGTTGACTCCCTGCACGTCCTCCCATCTCTCTCACCTCACTTAGCCTCTTTGATTTGGAGCCGCTGCTGGGTTGGCCGAGAAGGTTTCTTTTTGTTGGTTTTGGGGGTTTTGTTGTTTGCTCGGTGTTGCCTTTTTCCAGTTTGAAGTTTGCCGCCTTCTGGCCTCTGGGCCAGTGACCCTTGGGCGAGCTGTCGGGCCGTGCAGTGCACGCTGTGTTATCATCAGGGAGGCTGTTTCATTTCCATCTGGGGCTTGGATCCATCGTGCCGGCAGGTCGGATTGATGGCCTTATTGACAATCAGGTTGACCCTTGTTCAGCAGGCTGACATGCTCCGTATTTCACAGGCCGGCGTTTGATTCGTATCAAAGAGGTGGTCAGGTCATCAGAACAGCCAATTAAAACGATAAAGAGGGAGGAGTGGAAGATGAGATTTTAACTCTTTCCAGTCTATCATAAACATCTTTATGGAGATATTTTTTTCTGCCAAAATGAGGGCTGGGAGGGAGGTGAAAACAAAGATCCATCTCTGTAAAATTTATCTGTGGGAACTCTTTAAAAATTGAGTAAGCAGAGATCAGGAAAAAATTAACTGTCTATATAGTTGTCAGTTATTTAGAGTCTGGAATGAGACTGGATCAATTGCCTTCCTTCTCAATTTTATTTTTTTTTCTGAACAGCATTTTATAAAGGAGACCCTGAAATTCAGCATAGGTTAATGAATATATAATAATACATCTCAAACTCAAACACTGCTTGGAAGACAAGAATTTTGTATCCTCGTCGTTACTGCCTGAAAAGGAGAGAGGCGCTCCCACTGCAGTCGCTGGTAGCTGACAGCTGGCAGAAGGTAATAAATTTAGGAGTTACTTAGCATCAGCTTCTGAGTAACGGTATCAGAAGAACATGTTCTTCACATGAGGAACCTAATGAGGGAGAAGTGCTAGAGCCAGGAATTAAGAGTACCACTGGGATCACGTGTAATAAAAGGTCTATCATCTGTCAGTGGTTGAAGTTCATACCAGTGCAGGCTCAGTCACAGTTGCTTCAGTGTTATTTTGGGGGCTGTGTTTTCAGATAATGCAACTTTTCCTAAGACACCAGCAAAAATGCGCTAGATCCCAGACTTTTTTGCCTGCTGAGCTTTAAACCACACTTGCACTCAAGTTTCCAGGTATCAGTTTTAATGGATATGCTAACAAAATACAGCTTGGGTCAGGGTTAAGTGTAGAAAGGTTACTTTTTGAATAGTTCACCACACCCAGACTCAATTCCTGGTTCAGCCACAGAACTTCAGCGTGGCTTCATCTGTGCTGTACTTCAGTTTCCAGCCTACAAAAGGGGGAGCGACTACCTTGTTTTCCCAAGAACATTAAAATCTGTGAAACACAGTAAAGCTAAGAACTATCTTGGTGTCTCAATAAGGGGAAAAAGAAATGCCCCTACCCCCTGCAAAAGATACCACGCTATTCTTGCAGGGCAGCACACACTCCTCAAAGATCTTCCTTCACCTGCTTGTACTTGTTCAATTTTTTGCTTTAATATTGTAATCTAACTAATGCAAAGACATTGAATCCATTTTCTGACTGTTGGGTAAATGATGGTTAAGTGTCAGGAGATTTATTTAATTGTCTAGCTATTAAAAAAAAGGTAGGTCTGCTGAGTGAAAGCTTTTATGCTTTTAAATGAGGTATTGTTGTGATTAGAGTTTAAACAGCAGTGATTTCCTAAAAAATGCATTGGCAATAATCACCGGCTTGTTTGATTGTCCACATAACTGTACCACCCTCACTGCCAAGAAACTCATCTGAACAACCAATGATAATAATAGCGATTTTTTTCCATTAAGCGTGCAGCAGATGTAATATTCAGGGACAGGAACATCTTCATTAGGCAGTACGGAAAGTGAACACATTGTCCACAAATCAGCCTCAAGAATAATGGACTAGAGAGACTTCAGAGGTGAGGGATGGAGGTTGTGGGGGTGGGAAAGGGGCTTAAAGCTTCATGAACCACATACAGAGAGGATTTTAGTGGGATACGGGCAATTGCTTCCCTTAAGTGTCTTTCAAGAGGCTGGTCTAGAGGTGGAGAAACTCCAGATGACTCATTATAATACCGCTTAGTCTCATCACAGTGTCTCAACGATCATTTTACCCTTTTCTATTTCTTTAATTAAAAAAGCCAAGAATACAAGGCTAATTCGTCTGGCATCATCAAAACCAACAGCACAGTGATGACAGGTTTCTGAGGCGAGCTGATGACCTGCAGGTGAGAACACGGCTGCCCTTCAGTTTGCCTGGCCGTCTCAGAGACCGCTGAAAATCCTAGACATCTGCAAAATGCAAACAAGCCAAACTCTTTCTTTATTAATTTTTCCATGGGAAACCCATTTCCCGAGTGAATGCCAGTTCCCAGCTAGCTCTTGTCCCAGAATTCCATCTTGTGCTGGGACTGCAGCTCAGGGCAAGTCTTTGCCGGAGCATTTGCTGCTGGGGGGGCGTGAAGGGTCTGGCCTCTAGAAAACCACCTGTGCCCAAGGGCAAAGAGAGAGATTCTCCTCTGGCCTTCATGCCTTTCCTTTCTTAATTTCACATTCACAAATACGTTTGGGCACCGGGAGCTGCTGGTTCCAGGTGTCAGGCCTGTGTAGGATTAAGGCTGACAGTTGCCCTGCGACTCAAGCAGGAATACTGGTTTCCCATTTCTCAGTGCCACCCCCTGCCTGGGAAATCACAGGCAGGGCCAGCAAGGAGATCCAGTTTGTCTCTCTGTCAGCACACTACCCCAGCAAGAGAAGGGCTATGCGTGAGCAAGGCTAAGCTCCTTTTTCCTCCTCCTCCTCCTCGCCCTCGTCAGTCCTAAGTGCCATTTAGCAGCGTTAGCTGCCTGCTCCTCTCGGTTGGACACCGATTACTCCCTGTTGGAGAGCTGTCAGTAAGGGGAAAGCCATACATCGCGGTGGGAAGTAATCTCACTCGGCAGGGGGGCACCTCTTCCCAGCCAAAACAATGCGACTTTGACAGGCGTGATGTATTTATTATCTTCTAGGTGGAGAAACGCTGCCACAGCAGGCAGCAGGGTTGTGGGGGAGGATGCTACTGGTGAGCTGGAAGAGAAAGCGAGGAGAAGTACGAAGTGCCAAGGAGTTGTCTGCAGACGGCTGGTGGCAGGGTGCAGGAGTGGATAAGGGGAAAGGAGGATGTAAAGGAAAGGAGAAGACTATTGTGAAAAGGCAATTCCTTTTACTCACATGCTTAACTCGTCTCCTGGACTCAAGAGGGCTGAGAAAAAAGCAAACGAGAAAACAGAGAGGTTACAGCCCAGAGAGGGCACATTATCCCAGCCGGGCTGAGCCGTTTGAGGGTGGGTTTAGAGGGTTGTCACCTCGGCGAGAAACACGAATCACTGACTCTTGTACTCCTTGTG
>JANZLP010000075.1:3694933-3722720 GCA_026930925.1 Chelictinia riocourii
CTTTTTGGGTAAGTGTTTTGGTAAGGAGCTCCTTCACTTATTATGGGTCGGGTGGGAATGCCGGTGGAATATATGGATATGAGTTTAGAACACATTTCCTGCTGCTGTGCCTCTGAAAGGGGAAATAGCTGTTCCATTACTCAGGAGTGCTGCATGCCATTCAAGGGATGAAGGATGACATGTATGTCTGGTTGGAATTGCATGGAGCAATGAAAAGATTTTTATGGCACATGTACCTACATACACTCACTCATACAGGCAACCCAGTTGCAGCAAATTAAAGCCAGATAAGCAAGCTGCTTCCTAACAGTAACTTGTTGTCCTGGCTGATCTCTCAGGCTTTTTAACAACATATGCTGTCAATTTCTGAAGTCCCAAAAGCGCAAGATCTATGAGATCTGGGCTAATGTGCTCATTCACATTCCTTTCCTTCTCTCAGAATCGTGCTGCTCAAAGGCAATGCCAAGCGCTGGTAGGCCAGGAGTTGAATTTAAAGTGGAGCCTAGAAACTTGGTGTAAATGCCTCTATCAGCATTTGCAATCTCTTCATATCCCTCAGTTTTCCATCATGCCTCCAAAAGCTGTTTAATGAAATGCAGAAGCTTTTCCTCCTGTGTCTGAGATGCTCTATATTTTGAACTGTCAAAGAACTATGACACTGTCCCAGCTAAAACTTTCAATCAGAAGCTGGAACTAGAACATTGTCAAATTAATGGCTGTGACAAGCCCATCACTGGAGCAAGATGAAGGTCAGTTTATTGGCCCTAGATTTTTATTGTCTCTTTTGCCTCAGGAAAATGACATTGCAGCCAAAGCAGGGAAGGCCTTTCCATATCCCAGTTTTCCTTCCACCACCTTACAAAACTCAGTAGCTTTCCTTTCATGTTTTGGAAGTATTCACAGTCAGCAATGAAAAGAAACATGTATTAGGCCTCATCGCCACAAAGCTCCTTTCCTTTCTCATCCCTTCTCAGTAAAGATCTCAACACTCAGAATAAAAAGGAATGAATGCCATAAACCTCATAAAATAGGTTATTCTGTATAAGCTCCACTTTTGGGACATTTGCAAACATCTAAAATACAAGCTCCTAAGTTTCAGGTCACCAGTAAAGGCCAAATATAAAATGGTTCACCTCTTTAAGTCCTTACATATAGAATATCTTTTTGGAAAACTTCAAACACAAGTTACAGGAGACACTGCAGGACATTCCTACAGAAAACAGGCAGGGTGATGGAAGGGTTCCTTCTGGCCTTTAAAATTTGTGTATTTACAAGAACCATTAATCATCATATAACATCACTGTGGGTAGCCTCTGAATGCACCTTTCTCTAATACTTTCTGTGAATTCTTTGTGCCCCATGGGCTTTTTGGTTCAGGGTTACTAAAGTTTTTTGTTTGGGTAAACCAGTACTTCAGTAATCTCTTCCTAGCTCCTCTAACAAGTGATTTTCTGAATGCTCTTTTTGCCCCTTTACCCCAGCTGAATAATATAGTCTGTATACAACATTTTGTTGCAATACTTTTCCTTTATTGAACACAAAAAATAGCCTATATACTCACAACAGGGTTCATATGATCATATAAGCGAGAACAATAGGGACCATCGTCATTTTGAATTGCATGAAATCTAAACCACTCAGTTTTGAACTGTGTGAAAATATAACTGGACTTTGTTTTCCAACAGAGCATGTTGTGCATGAGAGCTGCCATGAATTAAGAAAAATATGTATTTAAACTTCAATAAACATCACTAAGTTCCCACTATAGAAGTTTCCTCTAAGGAGCTGCCTTGTAATACTAGGTCATCCATCCTACCATGAAGTTCAAAAGCCATTCTTATAATTGTGTGAATCTGTTTATGAAAACATCTTCACTTATGAAAACTGCTGCGGCAGAAAGCCCTAAAATGTTGTTGAAAAATTCACATGCTGAGCTGAAACCACAGAACATTGTTTCCTTTGTTTTGTCAGAAGCCGTGCCCTTACAGCAGCCTTTCATATTGTCATACAGGCAGAACCCTTTCCACCACAACTAGATGGTAATACCATTCGAGCATTTTTAGTTCGAGTGCAACACTGAATATTTAAGGAAATATCAGCCATTCCCACAGTTTGCAGAAAGGAACAACAAAGATATCTTTATTATTTGTATTGCAGTAGGGCACAACCTTGATGTTGGGACTGTTATTGTAGATGCTGGGCAAATACTGACAGAGAAAGCTTGAATAAAAAGGGCTGTTAGTGTCATAAACAGGCAGCACTGGAGGTGCTAACCTAAATAGAGGAGACAGGAAAATGGTGAAAGAGAAGCTAAAGAAAAGCTTTAAAAGGTGTGTAAGGCATGTGAAACACAATCAGGACTTAAAGTTTTGTGGGGTGCAGAACTCTCCATGAAATCTGTGCTACATGTTTATTATACAGGCGGACTGTATGAATGTCCGTAATGACAGTAATAATGTCATATTCATGTCTGTGATGGGTCAGAACCATGTCCACTAGGTATGGGGGTGCCAGAAGTATTAAACTGAAAAATATAGACTCAGTGAAGAATGAACTTCAGTGAAGTACCTCTCAAGAAACTCCATTTTGCTTTATAGTATTGCATGAGAAGAAAAGCAAGTTAAATTTACTGCATCTCTATTCTGTGGGTAATGAGTCATTCTTTTTTCTGGAGGAATGCAAGCAGACTTGTGATGCACTCAAACATTACACTAAAAATATCCCATTACCATCCACAGTCTGTCATACAGAGATATTTCTTGAGAGGTTTTCAAAACAAGGACTTACATATTCCAGTTTAGTTCATCAAATAAGTAGGCCCTGACTACTTTCAAAACCAAACAGTGGCATTGAGGACTTTAGGATTAAAACCTTAGGTGACCAAAATCCCTGCTAATTTGATTTTAATTCTGTTATGAGCAACACACTTAACCTGATGCTTCCACCTAACTATAGAATAACAGCATGGGGATGGAGCACATTAATTTAGATACACAGCTGTATAAGCAAACATCAGAGCTTCATGTATTGGTAAATGCCTGTATTGTAGGCTTTGTAAGCAAAAGCTTTTTAATACGGTGATGTGCTTTGTGTGTTTGTGTATGCCAATCTGACTGTCTTTCCCAGTAACTCTGGAATGATGCAGTTGGTGTCTATGGGTTTTGAAGAAACGCAGTTGTCTCAAAGATACTAAGTTCCTGCTGGATTTGTGAAAAGAACAGAAGGTGAGAAAGAGAGTCTTCAACCACCAGCTCACCCTGTACTAAAAATTATTAAGTTCACCAAGGTGGCCATTTGTGAGACACAAATCAATAAGAAGCCAGGCCCTCCTAATTCTACTGCTCGTTGTGTTCTTTTAAACTGTGACAGATACAGGTTTCATAAGGACTTGTCCCTTGAAAACCTTTTCTGTTCTGTTTTTTGTCAAAGAAAGGCCCAGTTAATCAAAATGAAAACATTTTTCCAAAGCCTATATAGTTCAGCTGTCTGAATGTTAGATGACCCATGGTGTTTTTCTCTTAGCCAGGTTGGTATGCTCTTCTTGAGAAAGCCTGGATAGCCAAAATCCAAGTCTGCTCTGTTATGGAGAATGCTTTGGGTCTGAGCAGTCCAGGTATCCTGAGGTCTTTCCTCTGAGCTAGGATCAATGTGAAAGAAGAAACCTAAAAGCCTTGGGAATCAGATGGCCTAGATATTTGGTGCCTGTCTTTAGAGGAAAATTCTGACTTGAAAGCTTGGTAACAAGACATTTTGATTATGCTTATTTAAAAGAAAGGTCTTTCATTGATATTTCTGGGGATCAGAATTTTTGTTTTACATTCCAACATTATTTTTCCCTTCAAAATATTCACCTTCCTTGCTGTACAGGGGTTATGAATAACCAGATCCTTTCAGGGAAGTAAAAACCATTATTGTGTGATCACTGCTGGGAGAAGTCTGAGTGTATCCTCAGTCCAGACTCTATTTGCACAAAAGCATTAATTTCTACTCATGGTGTTTTGCAAACAGGAAGTACAGGGTCTCTTTACACTTTTGTTGTGTATTTTAAAATCATTATTGCCACTACAGAAGAAGCAAAAGACCTGATAAGGACCCCTTTATGCTACCATATTTGGTCAAATGATGGTTCTATGTACACCACATGTGAACATTAGAAGCTTATTTTTAGATGACCAGTGAGACCTATGTAGTTTAAAAATAGCCAGGCATAGGGACTATAATGTCTTTTTAAAGGACAAAGCACAGCTGTTGCATGAGCAAACACAAACAAGCGTCTCCCTCAGAAAAACTAAACTCTATAAATATGTCATCATAAAACAAATGTACGGAACAGGAAAAATCATTCTGATTTAAGTATGAGTGTCAGCAAACTTGCTTCCTACTCTGTATTCAGCTTGGTACCAGTAGGAGAAGAAAGGCGTTTGATAGGAATGTTAGCTTGTTGCAGTTCTGGTTGGCAGAATGAAAGTGGGAAGCAGGAGTAGAGAAAGGCACTGTGGCAAGGGCAGGTCTAGAAGACAGTCAGTCACTTGTAGGAAAGTTGTTCAGTACTGGAAGATCTAGTAGAGAAAGACTGGTTTGATTTTGTTCCTCTGATGAACGCACAGCTGGTAACATGAATCAAAATACTGCATTCTATGGAAAGGTTTTCATTTCAGCAATTGTAGTTTTATATATTTAAAGAAGAATCTATGTTTAGAAAAGCAGTGGCCTCGTGAACCAGAATCTTTGATTGTATCTGGGATGGTAAGATATAGCAATGATCTACCTTTTATAATAGAAGATACATGTGTTTTGGTATTTATGTAATAAGGTAATATACCTCACCAGTTTGTTACTACCACAATATGTTTTGGCCTACCAAAAGGAAGTCACTTTAATGCGCAAAATTGGCATTTCAAGAGACAACCTCTTTGACTTTTAAACTATTTCTAATTACAGTTTTATGCTATTGTGATTTAAATCATGTGAGGTCATGCTGAGTGCCAGGACATGTCACCTCAGCCTTGGAGACATGAACTAATGAACATTACATGGGTTGCAATTAGCTCTTTTGGGGTATGAAAAGGACTAAAAAAAAAAAAAAAAAAAGCTTTTTAGAGCCATTCCACAAGAGGCCATCTTCATTCTTTTTATTTCTCAAATGCCAGGGTTGTGAGTAAGAGAATTTGTTTCTTGTTGGAAATAACTTCTTGAATTTCAGCCCTAAGATTAGTGGGTTTACTGGGAAAGGGGGAGGGACACATGACACACAGACACAACTCTATGGTAATTTAATTTGTGGCTTTTTAGAGGAACAAAAGAAATCTTACTGAAACTAACATATTCATCAGAAAGCTACTACAAGGCATAAAGCAGGTGACGATCTGAAATGCAGTATAGGAAGGAAGTTAAAAGTAATAGAATTTTGAGTAGAATTTAGAGGAGCAGGACTGTTTTTCTGGCATAAAGTTGTCACTCCCAAAGCTAATTGCCCTGTTACATCTACATCCAACAAAATGAAATCCATCCCAAACCAAAGTATAAACAGCCAGCAGAATGCTGATGCCCAAAAGAAAGGACTTATTTTCTCTGAAATGTTGGCTGCTGTGGTGCTGGCTTGTAGTTTAAAATCCAGAGATGTCACAGCATGTATTTCTACCCACATCTTTTCTTGTCCTAAAACCACAAGTACTGGTTTTTCAGATTGTGAGGAGTAATGAGGGCGCCTTGAGTTGCAGAATTCCTCAACTCCTTTGACAACCCCTTTTCCATCGCTCACATCCTCACCTGAGCTGGTCTTGGCCCTGCCCTAGATGCTGTGAGAAGCAACGCCAGCACAGCAGCCGTGCTCTCACACTGCAGTTATCAGTGCTCTTCAAGTCCTGCCATACTTAGTAACTCCATCCCCTTCAAACTGATTTACAAAGTATTTCAGGCAAGCCCGGATAATAAAATGCCATTTTAGGATAAATAATTAAGACAGAAAAGGACAATAAATTTCATGCAACTGAGTATGTCACTCCAAGCATGATATTAATGTGAAAGAAGTTGAAAGATACTCGTATCATTCTGTTTCCTGTGATTTAGTTCAACTCCTTGTGGTTAAACTTTAAAAGACTCCTATGTGTAGCAAAGCTGCCGTTTCTAGAAGTATTCTGCCAAAGGGTCTCAGATTATTACAGAGCATTCTTGGGAATGGGGAAACTCTGCTGGGCAATGAGCTCCAAAGTCAGGCAGAGAAGCCAAGTGCTTCAACAAGAAACTCACCAAGTTCATGATGAAGTACAGCTCAATGGAGAGATACACAATGAAGAAGACACAGGACCAGGGGTTCCGGGCATAAGATGGCATCATCACATCAGGGAAACTGCATCCAAAAAAGACACAAGTTTATTTAGGCACCAAATATCTCACGTTACACTTCCCACGATGAAGGCAAGAGGCACAGGACACGGGGGTGGGTGTAAACTTGCATCCAAAGATCTGCACGTTTCTGCAAAATGTGTGGTTGCTCATGACATGGAAGTTTGTGCCTGGCAACGAGCAGCAGGAACATGGAGGCATGATGAAAAAAATAAATATGAAAAGCACATTCCTTGCACATCTGGAAAACCAAATGGTCAAAGGGGATTTGGAACGTGGCTAAGGGTTGTGCATTGATACTTAGCAATACAGCCTTGGTGTAAGAGTGTTACAACCTAAGATTTATTCCATCCTGTGCTAATTTCCTAATCCTCAGAGCTCTCCCTGACAGCAGATCAATATTTACCCACTGTTGTTATCCCCCTTTCCTAGCAGATAGGTGAACCGAAGCAGAGGAATAGGAAGTTACTTCACAACAGCAAACTGTCAACTGACAAAGGAGCACAAATAGAGACTTTCCCTTCTTGGACCAAGGCCTAATAAAGCCATTTCCCCCCCTTATTGCCCTCACAGTGATGAAGTGGTCTGAGTCACTCAGAGATAACTCTGCATCTGAGGTCACAGTGTCCTAAACCAAAACCAAAACGAAGTACCAGTTCTTCCCATGCAGGCTGACTCAGGAAATCTCTCTCATGCAGAGGAAAGGGGTCCCATTTGGAGACAGAGCATTTCTGCAAATAAACTCTTGGCTCTGTTAGACTCCTCTGGGGACAAAGGGAAAGACTGAGCTAGAAAACCATGAACTTACTTTGAAGTGGTCAAAAGCACGAAGAGATTCACGAGGCTGTTCTCTAAGGTATTGAAGTACTGAAAGAAAAAACTCCCATGACAAAACGCAAGTAGAATCTCATAGCGATATTTCATTCAAAACCCAAACCAACCAGCCCACCCACCCACTTGAACACAGACACTTCTACAAATCCCTGATGCCTCCCCTAGGGAAATGGTGCTTCAGCATTAATCCTTTTTAAAGCTCCCTTAGAGGTGGCATGTGAAGAGTTAAAACAATTAAAAGCTCGTCTACACATTTTTCTAGTAGTTACTCCTAGCAAGCTACAGCCTCGGCAGCAGCAGGAACTAGTGGCTGCTAGACTGACACCCAGATACCTTCCTCCCCTGGGGACAGTGGCAGGTGGCTCGTTTGACTCAATTAAGACACCAAGAACAAGGAACAACTATGGGAACGTTCCCTTTGGGACATCCTGTCTTTGAGGAAGTTCTCTGCACCATCTTCCTTCCCAGCAGGGGATATAAAGCAGGGTAACACTGCCAAGCAGCCTCTGCCACACTAGCATCTGGCCTCCCAGGCCACCGCATAGGAATAAGCTACATCTACACAGTAACGTTTGATTCTTAAGCTGGTCAAAATGGGACTTAAACTTCAGTTCAAATAATCAGCGATACTCACCGGATCCGAGTGGTTAGGAGAAAACAAGTAAAAACCTAGAGAAGCAGCAGAGAAGGTAGAGGAGGAGAGAAGAAAGGGGGTAAGTACAAACAAAAATAAAGTCTGTTTAACGTCAAGCAGCAGAGTGGCGAGTGTTCCCAAAAAGAAGGTCACACTAAGAGTAACCCCTCTCTGACACCGTGAAAAGTATCTGGAAGGGCTTCCCCGTACAGATTTGCCAATATGCGTCATCAGTATTTCACCGAATCGTTCAGAAATCAAGTTTTCTGGGGATGGTTTGAGTCTAGGACTGTAGCAGGTACACTACAGACACATGCATTCGTGGGAACATAGATTAAACTTACAAGATTGAGGAATAGCTGATGGAAGCAGAACTTGGAAACCACAAACACACACCACAGACTATCCTCTGGAAGAGGTCAAAAGGACCTTTGTCTCAAAATCAAATACCCAGCTTCTAGATTTTTTTGATCTTTAATTCTGCCTTCCAGATGACGGCAGGTGAAATGGGATAAATGGAAGATCCTGGCAGGACTCTGAATCTGATCAGTTTAATATTCATCCAGGCTGTTTGTGTTGCTTTTGGACAGTAACTGGTTAAGAGCATCACTTCACCTTCCATAAATACAACTCACCCAGGATGGCAAAAATCACCATGAAGAAAAGCAGGAGGAGAAGAATGTCAATAAATGGTGGGAGGGACTGGAAGATCTGTCGCAGATTTCTGGAAAATAAGAAAAGATTAATAACAAAAACTTGCATGTTTTCTCCTCTGGACTGGCAGGGAAAAAACCCCAACAACACACCATACTTGAGGACTTGCTTCCCACTCCCTCCAAGGATTAAAAGTAGAAAGCTAGGTAAATTAAGATTGTTTCCAAGCTACCTATCTGTCCTTTGCAGTCAGCTCTCGGGTACTGCAAACAATACTAATGTCACCCTGTCAACTCGCCTTCTCCAGACTGAAGACTAGCTCCGTGATTCATTGTGCAGTTTACAGGCAAACCTAGGAGCCAGAAACAACACGGCCACGCTCACGCGTTGTGCTCGCTGAGGTAGTCTATACATCCAAGGACAGTACATACAACCACTGTATACCGTGATCACATCCAAAGCTACTACCTATGAAATTTCCCTACATAGGAAAGACACTAGGTACACTTCAGTCACAATTACAAAAGATCTCTGAGGTCTGAAATGCCCATGAAAGACACTTATTTTCCCGAGATGCCTGCAGGATCAGAGTGCTTTTCCTCCACCCTCGTCCCAAGCATGACAGGGGAAAACCCAGCCAGCTGACCACTCACCTTCTGACGGCACCACAGTAACGGCAGTCCACCAGGAAGATACAGCGCAGAGCTCTCGTTATCCGGACATGGGAGGTTTGGCGTACCAACACCACGATGGCCTCTATGAACTGTACAAACAGCACGCAAGTCTGCAAAACAGGGGTTTAAGGAGAGGCACGGCTGCAGTATCGTTTTGGGAAAGGCAAAGCTTTCACTGACCACCCATTTATTTGGACATTTTAAGGATGGGAGGTGTCCCAGACGGCTGGGAGAGCTCACACGAATCATTTGGCAGCTGGGACACACAGCTAAGTCACCTCTGCTACAGTACAGGTCAATATTCAGTCTGGTTCTTTGGTTCCCGACGATGCTGAAGGAGAAACACTGCCAATCATACAGATGACTTACCTTTACCATAGTTCTTTTGTGCCTGATAAAGGTTTGGAAGCCCAGCCACCTCATCTTCATGGAGAGTTCAAAGACTACCACGATTAACGCAAACAGCTCCAGGGTTGCATGGACCTGTTACAATACAGCAAAGCTTAAACCAGTGCTTCTGATCACAAACAGCAGCGCGTCCGAGGCCACGCTTCTGCCCTTTCTTTTTCAAGAAGCGTGTGGGTTTCACAACAGTCTGAGCACAGCTCTGTGACATGCAGGAAAGCCCAAGGCCGCTCTTAAAGCTAGCATAGCACTGGTTTTCGAAGTTTCTATATTTATTGCTTTGTGCTTTTATTAAAGCCTGTACAATTTTCCTCCAAGCAGTATCAGCCCAGAATTTCCTGAAATCCACATCCCTTTTGGACTTGAATGACACATTAAAAAAAAGTATCGATATATTTGAAACAAAAGGGCAAGACACCAGCAATCAGCAATTTGAGCAGAAACACTTTTAAAAGATTGAGACTGTAATTTTCTTAGTGAGATGCAGGAAGGAGAGCTGTGGGGCCGAGAGGATTTACATCGAGAAGGCTTTTCTCTTGAACTAGACATTCTGGACAACCACAGACAGGGTCCTGATCAAGCTCTGGAACAGAACGCTGTCTTCCAGAACGAAGACGATGCCGGCATTTTCTTACAACCTCGGCTTCGGTAACAGCTCAAAACCCAAACTGAGTTATGCAGCCCTGACTCATTTTGAGGAACACTTTGACCCAAGGGTTGTCAAGGCTGTTCTACAGCCCTGGCATGGTCCTAGGGTGCCATTAACAGCTCTAAAAGCAGATGTAGATTCTCCCACCAGCAACAGCAGCTCCTAGAACTGTATCTGAGAGCGGTACCTCATGAAGGGGTTGTGGAACCGACAACAGTACGCCTGAGTTTGTGTATCCCTTCTCTCAACCTAAATTTTGTAAAGGTTAGACATAAAACTTCCAAGCCACTCACAAACACACACAACACTGGGAAGAGAGGACAGGAGAAGGTTTAGCAGCCCGTCCCAGTCTGTTTGTGTCCTAGGAACCAGTGGTGGTGCTGGGTTAACGGCACCAGCCCTGACAATGACTTTAAAACCACCCCATCAAAGCACACAGATTCTTGAGTTACCTCAAGAAAAAGCAGAAGCCCCACACTTCTCTAACAGTTACACAATTTAAGAACTGCACAAATTGGTAACGCGACACGTGTCTCTTTCATTGTGATCTATGCACATCAGATGAAAAAAGGATGTTTTGCTAGTTGACATATCTGCTGTCAACCAATTTACAGAACGAGCCAGGTGTTTTTTCTACTACTACTACCTTCTTCCTCTACGCTTAGCCTTCCCACCACTGCAAAATAGGTGGACTTCTTCATTTTGCCCCAAAGTACTTACAAAGATGCCAAGACGGAGCATAGGAACAGCTGGTGCCTCGCAGAGAGACAGCAACAGGAGAAGCAGTGCTGTGCTCAGCTCCATTAGGTAGAAAAGGTGATTGTGTGCAAAGAGGTAGGCAGCAAGCGCTTTGGCGTTTTTGGGGTGAGTGAAGAACTTATCATTATTTTCTCCTTCCTAAGGCAGTAGGAATAAAGAAGAGAACAGCATTAGTGACTCTTGGTATTACAACAGAGCTTTCCACATGAAGAATGCAGACTTTTATAAGGATTAGGTACAAATCCCAACAGACTGTTCCCACTTTACAGCCTGACATTGATCTGTTTATCGAGGAATGAACTCTACACACATGGGACATCTCCTTCTGTTCATAAGCATTTTTCAGTAATGAAACTCATTAATAGCCCCAAACTCCTGCTTCAGAAAGCCTTGAGCCTTTTCAAAATGAGGAAGAGTGCTGAAAGAGTTTATAAAGGTAAGCAAAGAAACTTTAGCCAACATCCCAACCTAAACACAGCACTTCATTTACTTGCAACCACTTCCACATGTTTACAGACTCATTTGATTAAACTTCTCCAGGACAGAACACGAAAACATGCAGATAAGCTTCAGGGCACCTGCCTAACAGTTGCTCCTCCTTATCTTGGCCTTGCAAAATATCTGGGAGAAAACACTGGAGCACACACAGTGTTTTCTCCTTCAGGAATGTGAGAAGACAGACTCCATGAAAAATTAACAAGTCTCTATGCTGATTTGTCATTCCCTTTTAACTAGAAAGCTTAATTAACATTAAAAGGTCAGATATTCCATCTTAACAGTTTGCCTACAACTGATTTTTAAACAGCTACATCATTACTATTTTTACCTCTAGGATAAAACTTAGTTTGGGGAGAATTCAGAGGTTTTTCATGCAGAACCACCCAACAGCTTCTCTTTCCTGAGTCAATAGTTTAAGCAAGGGAGCCTTTGTCACTCACAGGAGACTTGCTGCCTCTTGGAAACAGTCATAAGAGATCATTTTTTCCCAGCTGGGACATAGAGATGCACAATAAATTTGGTTTGTTTTTTTTTTTAAATTAATGTATTTCCAGGTAAGCAATTCCTCTAAGGACAGTAAGTTATTACTATCAAAGCGGAATAACTGTGACTGCAAATGGGTAACAAGGTCAGGAAACAGGATCTCCTTAAAGAAGTGAAGCATTCTTGAGACTAATTCAGGAGAGGGTTTCAAATGTTTCTCATTTGCTCATCTCACAAGCAGGCTCACATTCTGTTTAAGAACAAACAAACACTGCCTGGTCAGTGAGCCAGATTGCAAGCAGGACAAAACCCAGCAGCAAGCTCCATAAAATGCAAGCCCCCCCCCTTCCAAAGAGAACGCTAGCTTGCATCAGCGGGGCGTTCTTATTCACGCCTGACAAAACACACTTGCAGAATAAAAAAAATAATCTAAATTCTGCCTCTTGGTAGACAAGCAATTCAAAACGTTGCTGGACAGCAAAGTCCTCTTATTCAGATAAGACACTCTTGCCTGCAGCTACTGGTTCAAATAAACAATCTGCATGCTCTTTAAGTTATGTCTACTTCAAGGACACTGTCATCATGACCATTGTTCAAAGCAGCAGCACGAATAATCTGCGTCTGAAGGGCCAAGCCTGCTGCGTCCATTACCATCAGACACTGCAGCAACTCAATGACCCTTTGCAGAGCATCTCCAATAATCAGGAGTTTAAACAAAAGCCCGGGAGGGGCTGGAGCTACCACTGTATTGTCAGTGCTGCTCTAGCACACGACAAAGCTGAAGTATTACCAAGGTTCAAGCCTACTCAGTTTTAAAATGTCAGAGGAGCAATACTTCCCAGCCCTGTGGAGTAGGAGCGGGGAGGAACAAATGGTCTCAATCACCTTGCAGTGGCTTAAGCAAAAAAACCTAACTGGGGCCAAAGCATCTCAAGCTGCAGTGCGGAGCCTTTGAAAGGGAACAAAGAGGAGGAGGAAGGAAGGACAGCGAGGGAACCAGCAACAATTTCGGACTGGACAGCTCTGAGAGAAGTTCAGTTTTGGTAGCTAATTCATCGTACCAGGCTGTACAGCGATCTTAAAAATATTATACCATTGTTGGAGTAATGATGGTGTTTCCTGTAAGTGGAGCATGGGAGGGGTTTGTTTGTTTGTTTGCTGTTTTTTTTCTTTTTAAATATGATAAATTTCACTCCTGGGCTGATCCTAATCTCAGTAGGCTTTCTTCCTTTAGAACTCAAGACCTCTGCCTTCTCTTGTGTCTTACATGACCTGCAGGGCTTGACCGATGCTAAACGAACATGCCAGGACCACCCACCAAATCTGTGGCCAAGGCAGGATTAGGACCTGCACTTCCAGAACACGAGATGTCTCCAGGAGAGCACCGACCGTTCACCCCGGAGCGACTGAAGAGATGAAATGACAAGATTTTCCATTACGGAAATCTCCATGGCAAGGGGGCAGAACTGAACCTGTGCTGAATCCCTCAACTGCTACAGTCCTTGACACCGGGAGAGATGGGAGAGGACGGGTGGCTTGTTCAGTTGCTCCCAAATGACTTGCCAGAGCCCATCTGAAGGTGCTTCCAGCATCGCCCTGCTCTTTAAGCAGATTCCTTTGCAAAGCACCAAATTTTTAACACCAAAACAGAAGCTCTTTGTTTCTTATAATCAGGAACTACCGTAGTTTCAGAATTCCGTTTTCCACAGAATACACCAAACAGCAGGGCTCACCTGGAGGTAGATTGCTGCCTCTTGGTAGTTCATTTCCCAGTTGTGTCGGGCAGAGCTTTGCTGTGCACAGCAGTCTCCCGCAGCAGGGCTGGATGCATCATTAATAACGTCATAGCTACCTCCATCTGCATCAGTAGAATAAGAGAAAAATTGATTTACAATTAGGCGAGCTGAGATTGATCAGGAGGCATGCAAACTAGCCAGGCACTGGGACCAGAGACAAGCATCAAGAGGTGGCAGAGTACCCAGGAAACTGGCAGCTTGTACACAGATAAATTGGCTCTTCCCACGTAGAAGCTTTTAAGAGACACACTCAAACTCAGCACTTCAACACAGGAATGCTCCCAGAAGACCATCAAAGGAGACAGCATCCTATTTAATACTATAAGCAGGTCTCCTGGCTCAGGAGATCTGGGCTGTCGTGCTCGTAGCATACTAGCAGCAGTCATAAACTATAAACAGGCAGCTAGAAGTCTCCAAGGGTGTCCAAGCCACGAAATAAAAGTGGGCTTGCTAAAGGAACACTGCCTTTTCACATTTAATGGTAGGAAAGACCACGGAAGAATGGAGTACAGGACTACCACGGGCAAGGGAAACCAGTCTGAGCACAGAAGCCGCATAGTACAGTAATAGCTGCAGTCCATATTTTTAGGAGAAAGCCTCATTTTTCAGAGCTCTCCAGAGTCAGGAAACAATGCATCTTTGCAACACTCTCTTTGATGCAGGTAAATACCAATACCCCTCTGACGAAAACAAACAGCAAGATTAATTTCCTGTTCATATCCCTTAGACTGATACTGAAACTTGTAAGAGCGTGTCCTTCTCACCAGTAAAGCACTATGAAACAACGCTTTACTGAACCTTTGTACCAGATTTCATAACCAAATATTTCATTGAAAGAAACACAATTCAATTGCAAAAAGCAACTCCCAAGCATAGCTACACATACACAGTGCCCTTCCCATGGGATTGCTACGCAGGGCACATACATAAACTCCATAACACTTGCCATTTTTTCCATTCAGCAGCCTCGGTGCTATTAAGACGCATGAAAAACATGGATGAAGACAAGTATTGTTCAAAAAGGGAACGTCACTTGGTTTCTTCTCCTGGGACTGGGATTTTTCTTTTGCTCCTTTGACAAAGAATACTGAGCAGAGACCCCACAGAAGTGAGACCTGCTTAGGGCCACACATGAAACCTGTGGTGGAGCTGGCCACTCAGTTCTGCAGAGTTTCAATCGTTACCCAAACCACACAGCTGCTCTTGCTCTCAGTGGAGACTTCCCTCCTCCAGCGCCTCACGTTCCCAAGGAGGGTACACGTAAAATTGATTTTGCCAGTGCAAAAGTGCTGATTTCCCTCTTTTACGAGCACTGAAGCTTGTTCTCTCTGACTTACAAGAAGTTATTTGAGAGGGGGGGAAAAATTACAATGAGGTTCTTTTCCTCTCTCATGACACCATGCTGAAGATTTACTGCAACTCTTTGCTATGACAAAATAACCCTCGTTGAATTACTGATTCAGTCGTTCTAGAACACTCTGCGGAGTGGAGAAAGAGTCCATGCCAAAAAACTCTGCACCCACCGAGGGAAAGGGCACCCCATGCTTCTAGCAGAAAGGCAGGCAGTGGGAAGAAATCAGAAACCCCCTCCCCAGTGCAGAGCCACAGCTGCCTTTTCCACCCTCAAATCAAATTAAGATAACATTTATCTGGGATTTGTGAAGATTTTCCAGATTGCATACTCAGATTGCTGACAATCCTGCAGCATTTAAACCTGTCTTTCTTCGTTGCTTCCCCCGTACCCTTAAAATACCACTCAAAATCTGGACGAATGTTTGAATGAGGCTGATTCCTCCCCTACGCTGCTTTTTACACCTTGAATGAGCATGGTTCTTGAAAAAAAAAATGGAACAACAGAGATTTTATTTATCCACAGAACTGGATGGCAGTCTTCGAGTTTTGTTTGCCTTTTAACTAAAAGATTACAGCAATACGCAAACCTCAGAAGCTTTATATTGTGAGCTCTAAAAAGTTCTTAAATGTCATTTACGAAGCTTTTCCTGTATGTGTGTTTCAAAGAGACAGACTCCCTCAAACTGCAGCCTCGTAGCAAAAACCCTTTTCGCATTTAATGCTTAACAGAGCTGCAGAAGCAGCGCATCTTCATCAGAACCTGGACTCACTGCTGGAGTTCTCTACTGCGCACAAGACAAGTATTTTCCAATCCTCATTCCCATCCTAACAGGTCATTTGCTGCCAGAGGAAACCCACTGAAGCCCCATCCTGCCTGCCTTCCCCTCCGTGAGGCACTAAGCTGGGTCACAGTGGAGGCAGAGCACAAAAATGGCCTTCAGCCCCCAGCCTCGAAGACCTCAAGCATTACCCCAGACAGGAGCAGAGCTGTCGGACACCCCCAGGCTTTGCCAAGTGGCCGGTACATCGGAGCAGGGAGCTCAACCTCTTCTTACCGCGCGTAACCTGCTGGTTGAAGATGCCCAGAGCCATACGTGCCATCCACGATGTTACACGGAGAGCTCTACAGCACGTCACCCACAGCTCCTTCATCATCTGGTGGGTGGGGTGAGGCTGCGGGATGCCTGGCTCAAGCCATTAATAACTGTGAAGGCATTAACAGGAGCTGGAATTCAGGCCTTTCTAGAACTCACCATCAAAACACAGCAAGCGTTCAGAGAAAATCTGAGTGTGATTCGTCTCGCACAGTTCAGGGGATGCTGGGAAAGCACAGAATCAATACCTTGGCCGCGCTAGCTCTTCTGGGGAAGAGGGACATATTCAGCAGGTTGCTTACAATATTACCATGTTATTGGAGCATTACAGTATATACGAAATTTAAGTACATCAGAACACACTGTGGTCAAATCAGCAAAGGTTCGTGGCAGCAAACAAAACATCAAAACAACGTGCCCTACCAAAACATGGCAAAACTACCTTTAATGCTGAAGTAGTCAACGTACCCTACCAAAACATGGCAAAACTACCTTTAATGCCGAAGTAGTTCTTTCGCAAAGACCAACCTCTCTTTGAAAAGGATCAACACTAGGAAAAGATACACCACAGTAAAAACCCAGGACCCCTCTCCGTGTTTCACAGAGAGGACTCGCAGCTGGAACAAGAGGGGACGTCCCAGCGAGACCAAGGTTGCGAATACAAAACGGCACTCAGAGATGCAAATCAGAAACAAAAAAAAAATAACTCTAGAAACCAAGATGTTTTCCTCCTGTCTAAACCAGACATCATCTTTCTAGGCACAGACAACAGAAAATGTACTGGTGAAGTGTTCCGGTGGGGAGCTGCATTTTGTGGATCGGCTCCTTCCCCATCAGGTACCAGAAGGTTGATCTAGCATCCCTGAGGCAACAGCATCATCTGGGTAATAAATAATAATAAAAATAATAATAAATTTGAAAAGCAACCCTCTGACTGTTTGTTTGGCAGCCCTCCAGCCAGCTAATTTCCTCAGCTGCTCCCATGATAACAATGACACAGACTAATGCAACCTCCGCTCCGCTCGTGCTGCAGAACATCCCCGACGGCATTTACCATTAGTATTGAGCTCAATGAGATAGGAGGATCTCTCCACAGGACTCCCGTAATCCTCGAAGTAGATGGCAGGCGGCTCTCTCCACTGCATGACAGCCGCCGTGTCGGGAAGCGGGCACGCTGCTGTTTGGAGTTGGGGAGAGGGAGACAAGTCAGATCTGAAGTTCCTCCCTCCCTCCACTCCGAAAGCCGACCCTCAATTTTGCAGCTTCCTCGAGGGAAAGCTACGCGCAAAAGATTTTCCTCTGCTCTCTGCAGAACTAAATGTTTTCTTCCCTCCCCTCGGAGGAAGGTGGCTGCGACTTCAGTGAAATTGTTTCCCTATCACTGTCCTGGCGGCAGGATGTTTCTAAGTGCAAGCTGTGGGACAAAGAGCTTTTAAGCATGAGTGTGGTGGTAAAGCAAGATTTCATGTGCCAAACTCTCTTATTTTGGCATGTAGCAGAATTTGCTCCCCAGTGAACATGAACAACTAACGGGAAAGGAGTCAAAGTGCTGACTAGTCACAGCAAGGAGTCTTCCCCCGCCCCCAGCAAAAGAAGAAAACAGATACTTGTGAAGTTCACAGTACAAGGGGCATGAAAAAGTAGACGAACCGAGCTGTTCACAGATGGCAAAGCTTCCTTCCACACTTGTGTAACTTATCCCAGACGTTCCCTGAAAAGGGAGAGAGGGAGAGGAAAAAAAAGAAAAGTGAAAAAAAGAAAAAGCAAAACCAGCTGGCTGCTTACACAAGGCATCCGGAACGATACTGCCGGGACTCCAACATTTCCATTCAGTGCAGCAGAGCATGCTCCTGTGTAAATAGTTTCCATATGTCATCATTACAATAAAAACCAAAAAAAACAAAAAACAAAAAAAGAAAGAGAAGGAGTATAAACTTTCCAGAGCCCAAACCTCTCCCTTTGCAAAACAAATTCCCTGCTCAGGGGAAGGAAAAACTCTCCGTTGGCTGAGAAGGCAAACAAACTCCTCTCATTCAGAGGAGCTTACGTGGCCACGGGGGATCTTGAGGGCAGAGCCAAGCGGGGAATAAGGGACAGAAAATGTTCACAGGAACAAGGGATAAGTCACCCTTCCCAGCCAGGCTATTACGTGTCAAATTCGGATTTTCATTGTTTGATCTCTGCTGTCTGCATTTGTTTTAATAAGTAGTAATAATAATTTTTAAAATCCAACAAAGTAGTAACCTCCTACAAATTCAAAGAGTTATAAACAAACTCTACAGGGTAGCTCTTACATTTGCCTCAGAGCTCCCCCAGTCTGGCTCTCATTAGCCTGTTTGCCAGATGTTCTGCTTTCTAGCTAGCACACACTTTTTATGGCATTACACTGAAACAGACTGAGATGCCTCTAATTAGCTCCTCCACCGACTCCAAAGCCATGTGCCTTTACCAGACTTACCAGGGCTTTCTCCTAAAAGGTTGAGGATGGTCTTGATGGAGCTGCTAGTTGCCATCCTGTCCAGATAACGCTATTTTAGCAAGCATACCTCTGACAACCGAACTCTGCAAACTGTGTGGAAGGCAGGGCAAGGGACATAATTCAACGAAAATATTCTAATAGTTAAATCCGTCATTCGTACTGCTTACATATCATGCGTGTAGTCAGTGTAAGACAGCAAGATGTAAGTTACTCATCTAACGAGTTGTGCGTGCAAGTAAAATTTCTCTTGATCGGTGAAAAAAGAAATGCCAAGGACACATGACTTGGGAGACAGGTTCCTGTGAGTGGATTCACCAAAGAGAGCAGCAAGAGAGAAAAGGAAGCAAGGCGTTACCTCCCGCAGTCGGGAAAGGTCAAGCTGTCCAGGGCATATGCTCCGGGCAGCTCCAGGAACTGTCTCGGACAACCGGAGATGTGCCAGCTGATAAACACTCCACAGTGCACCAGCCAGCAGGCCACAGAAGAGGAGAAGGACAGGGAAAGAGGAGGCCAAATTGTCAGTTAACCATCAGACTCCTTCTTAATGAAACATAATCTGGTACCAATTTTGTCCTCTCTTTCCTTCTTGCAACCTTGTTTGTAAGAACTGCTGTCTTGCATTTACTCCTGCCCTTATAGTCATTATTTCTGCTTTGGAAAGAGGCATGAACCCTGTTAAGGAACACACTTCCAGCTACGTTTTCTCACAGGAGCAGTGTCTTTTTCTGTTGGAGGTAGACACACTTCCAAGAGTGCAGGCTGTCCAAGGCAAACGTGACTTCCCGGAGTTTAGCAAATCCTTTACAAGTCCGCTGCAAGAGTCAACACAGACGTGTAACCTGAACTTACCAGCACGAGGATCTCGCCGGCAGGCTCCAACCCCTCTGCAAGTAGTAAAAAAGGGCACAAAGCAGCCTGTGATTCACTTCGTTGCAGTCCCTTATCGCAACGACTGCTGCACCATTTAACTGGAGCCATTTATTTTCAGGCTTCCCTGTGTTCCTCGCTGCCACACCGCTACTCTTTCTTTGCCATCCATCTTGACTGTACTTGTATCCAATTACCCAAACTCAGCTAGTCGCAGAGCTCAAGCTTTCAGTTCAAAAGAAACAGAACCAGGCATCCAGCAACACTGAACACGTGCCCAGGGAACAAGACGGATCCCAGGAGCATCAGAGCTGCCCGTGGCGTTCCTGGACTTCCTGACCTCACACACAAGACCTGTCCCAGTGCGGAATCACTATGCTGGCTAAAGCTGCTGGCTCCCTCCGTGACTCTGCTCCCTGAGGCTGCAGTGAGGACGAACAAGGCTGCAAAAGGAAGATGACATTCGCTTGTTAAAACCATCCAGAAACACTTCTCTCTCTCATGGAAAGCCCTAATCAGCTGAACTGCACGGAGTGCCCACTACGACAGATGCAACTCCCATGAAAGAAAAAAAAAAAAAAGGAAATTAAGTAGATGGCTACCCTTGCCCAACACAAGCTGTACAGGTACATTCCATCCCAAAGCCAAGATTTTAGCAGCACTATATAACACAATCCAGGCAAAGCCCAGAAGCAGCTCCGGCCAGGAAACGGCACGATCCTCAAGTGTCAAGCATGTTGGAGTTGTACCAGCACCAACAATGGCATTTTCCCTTCCAAGTGCTTACATGCCATGTAGCTTCACCTCCAGAGGATTTATCTTCTCTCCCCGCTCCAATGTGGTTGATAAGAAACTGCTCCTTTTCTTTTCAAGTGCTGAGGCATGAACATGCGTGCATTTGTCTCGTCAAGGCCAGACTCACCTACCCGGGAGAAAAAAAAAGCTGGAAGCCGCCTGGAAAGCACAGCTGGTTTGGCACTTGGCCACACATCTCAGAGGTAAGAGAGACAGAGAGTGAAATCGCTGTCTTTAGTGCCTGACTGCCAGTTCAGCGCTGTGCCAACAGGAGCATCGCAGGACTGATCTCTGCAGCCCAAAATATCCTAGCACTTCTCCTGTTTTCAGGGGATGTTATGGGAAGGAATTTAACAGCCATGAGGAAGTCTAAACAATTTACTATCGCTTTGTTGCCTAGGAAAAACAAGGCACCTCCAACAGAGTGCGGTGCCAAGCCCTTCTGTTGCAAGAGAAATAATATAATTCTGAATATTTCAAGTCAGCGTAACTGAGTCATGCTCTTCCTTAGAGACGACGGCACAGCAGAAACATATGCAAAGGCCTCAGGGCTCTTTGTCTTACTATATTCTCACAGCACTCGCTTGCTGTGCAGCTCAAGAAATAAAGTCACTCCAGCTTCCTATTTAACAAAGAAAAGTTTTTTAAAAAATATGGATGTTGCCACTTCCTGTTAGTGGTACGAGGTGACTGAAGTCTCCTGTCCTCGCTTTTATTCGAGACTCCAGTGAGTTCCTACAGCATCAACACGAGCTCGCTTCACGCTACCATCCACCACGCTACAGGGAGCTGAATCCACATGAAAGATGAGCAGATGTCCCTCAGCATGGTAAGCCACTTTTTATATATTATTGCCTCATCAATTGTGCTGCCTATCTGCTTAGACTGAAGACTACTTAAGCCCTGCGTTGTTTAATTAGAGGACCACTGTATCCTTGCTAACATCTGCACTGCACACATGTAAAAACCCTGATGTACAAGCTAAACACAACGACAGAAGAGCCAAAGCAGGGTAGGAGATTGTTTTGTCTCTGCAGAAGCCATGCCTCCAGCTTGCTCTTGCTCGGAGTGGGTCAGAGCCAGTATTTAGTTAACCGTTCGCTCTGCGGCTCACCAACTGTTCGAAACGGGGGACGAGCTACGACGATTCACTTGGACATTTACCTCCTGCACCACCCTGCTGGGGACAAAGAGACACATTTGTAAGGAAGAAGAAGAAAAAACCACAGTGAAAGGCTTCTAAGAAAATAAGGATGAGAATTATTTTACCTACTACACCAGCCAAGATCAGCTGGTTGGAGATCATCATCTGTGCAGTTTACTGCCTTGTCTCTTCAGGGCACCTGCTCCCCTTCGATCTCAACCCTGAGTCACTCCGGACTTCATTTTTTTTTTCCCCTCTTGCAATGTTACGTGGGAAGTTCCGACCAGAAAATGTTTGATCACTGGACAATGTTCATTCCTGAATACATCGCAGCAAGAGGGAGGAGGACAGATCCTTCCTTTTCGGGCTGTTTGGGATCCACAATTAGGCTAGCAAGAGGCTTCAGCGGCTGAAGATGAACCGATGGATGCTTTGTCACCCTCAGAGAGGCCACTTCGCCCTGACCCCTAAAAGCCTCCCGTAGCTCACTACTATGCCAGACCCCACAGCTCAAAAGCTGTTGCAGCAGCCAACAGCGGGAGGATCACTCCTAGATTCACCGAGCTGCATCCTGTAAGGATAATGTTACCTACCCCACCAGCTCTTGCTCCTCAGCTGTGCCACCTTCCAGCTGCTCACGCCTAAGCCCTCTTCCACAAAGCTGCTTTACGACAGATGCGTGACTAAATCCTCCTGCACGAGAAAGTCCTGAAATACCGTAAGGAGAGGCGGAACCGGGCACTCCCACCATCTGAGACCATGTAACACAGGAGTACCTGCTTCTTAACGTGGCTGCAAAGTCAAAAGCAAAGCATTTTTAATCAGTAAAACTCACCTAAAAGGAAAGGTTGCATTAGGCAAATACAATTAAGAATCTCGTTTGTGTGTTAAGGACCAGTTTCTTGCATTAACATAGTCTAAGATGCTTGTACCAATATCTCCTCTAGCACAGATAGGATGCACTGTGCTCTGAAGTTTTAGGGATATGCAGATGTAGAAATACAGACCAGGAGAAGCTGTTTCCATCTCAATGAGAACTTTATCCATGGCGTTGCTCACAGCTGGAAAACCACAGTGCAACGCAAATGTCAGTAGTACATGCTAATTCTCTTCATAATGCAGAAGCTTACATTCTCAGTTCTGAAAATACCTGTTTCAGAGACAGTGGACGCTAAAGAACTGGCACACTTACACACAGAGACTGTGGATTTTTTCTTGTTATGACATCACTGTAAGATGGAAGGAATGCTTTAGTACATTAGGAAAAACGTCCCTTGCAGTGACTCCAGCCCACCCTTTCTGTGTTGAGTACTAACAGTTCCACACCACTCCTTAACAGACATTGCTAGCTACAGTTCTCAACACTCAAAGTCCAAATTGCTGACAAAAACAGTTTATAAATTTAAAAAAAAAAAAGCCTGTTTTTCTTAGCTTTTAAAAGCTTTTCCTTGTGATTATTAGAAGAACACAGGGAGAGAACAAAATGTGTATCATTTGCCCAGCTATTTAGATAAGAAGTGCCATTCAAATATTATACACCTAAGCAGAGGTAAAGTTTCTGTTTAACAGAGAAATGTAATTCTTAACAAAGATTTATTTTAGAGGAATAGAATAGGATGATGTAGGGCCAGGAGGAGGTATGGGAGGGGATGGAAAATTGTGGGAGAAACACTGTATTCTGTGCTAAGCTGGCAGGGGGGAGAACAAGAGGAGTTGACAAAAGCCCTTTTCCATTCTCTCCTAGGAACACTGCCAGATTCCAGACTAGCTCCTCTTCTGAGGAGCTGAAAGAGACCAATGTTAAACAGAGAATTTTTGAAAAGGAAATCTTAAATGTAGACAGTAGTGACCTAGACAGAAGCTGTTCTATATTAATGCATTTTCCTTTGAGAGAGCAGTTAAGAGTTGCAGGTGGAACCTATTCAAGAAAACAAAATAATTAGTAAATTTGTATATTTAGCATTCCGTACTAGTGCTTGTACTTCAGTTCAAAAAAATCCTTCAAAAATAAGACATTTCTCCTAGTACATAGAGAGAAAAATTGTCAGAGATCAGTAAATTAAATCCTTCCTAGGATATTTGTTTTACAGGTAATTGAAGCAAACTAACCTGTTAGTGATTTTTAGTAGTATAATTTAACAAGGGTACTGGTTTAATTTTAGAATCAAATATTTTAACTCCATCAGGAATCTATAAAAATAAATTTCTTCATTTGCAACCACCTGATAGCATTATGGAATTGGGGAAACTAATATTTTCAGACTGTTAATTTTCATGAGGTTTTGGAAGAGTACAAATTTCAAACTTTCATGAAGCAAACTTTCATGTGCAAACTTTCATGACATTTTATAAGTGTGCAAATAAATTTTAGAAGGATGTTGTCTATACTGAGGCTTCTGATGATGTTATTGATAATGACACTTCTTACTTGTAATACTAACTTATAAGCTGTTTGTTTTGGTGACCAGACATAATGCAAGATGTAAGAAATAGTTTTTTGCATATGTGAAACATAATGGAAGCAAATCACTTGCAGAATACTTTTAGCATTTGTAACCATACTGTGGTAATTGATCATGGACATAGTATGTGTTCCTCCATGTAAATTCTAGGTAGCTTGTGCTTTGGTAATGAGCACAGGTTGTCACCTTGCATTTAGCACATAATAGTAAGCATGTGCAATTATTGCAGAGAAGCTAAGATAGTCTTAATTCTAGCTGTACTATTCTAACTTGTTTGTTTAGTCATACCATTTGTTGACTTGAAAACTGTCAATGACAGACATTATTCTAAAACAGGGATAAAAAGATCGTTAAACCTCTTGCCACTTCTTCTGAGCACTAATTTGTAGGTCACATGCTATCCTTTTTCTACATAGTGACATAAACAGAGTATCAGAACACTTCTATCCTTGCAATGCATATTCCTGTGAGAATTATGAGCTGTCATTTTACTGCTGATTAAAGAAAGGGGACAAACCAGCGACGTAACTTACCTAGTACCCCACAGAACTGTTGAAGTCATCCCAGACTAGTACTGAAGTCAGTCATTGAAACTTCATGAGCCTGAGTTTATTGCCATAGTGAGAGGAAGATGGCATTCTATTTGGGGACACTGAAACAGGATTAAGTATCACAGCAAATAATATTGAAAAAACATTTGGTAGTTACTAAGACGCTGATGCTCTGTTTTTCTGTTTAACTTTGTAGGTAATCATGACAGTAGCAGAGGATTTGCTCTGTTCTGCTTCTCAAAACAGTCGCATTTCACTGCAGCGAACACAGGCTGGATGGCTGTTGATAGCTGCCCTCATGACGCTAGGTAGTAGCTTTCTACAGTTCTTCTTCAACTACATTAAGCTGTTCTGTGTTTTGTCTCTGACTTTAGTTCTTTTGACGTTTCATTTAATTTACCACTGCAAAATAATTCTATAAAAAACAAATGTTAATTGGAATCTTTAGAAAAACTTTCTAAAATAAAAATGTCATTTCTTTCAAATTTGCTATTAGCTCATTGGGAGCAAAGTCTGAAAAATAGTGACTGGGTGGGACCACTATTAATTAAATGTAGAAGATAAAATTTCAAAGTCAATATAACCAAATGTCTTTGTGGTCATAAAGAATTACACTGATATTTTTTAACATGTATCCCAGCACAAAATGAGTTAATCATTTGTATTTCCCTCTTGTCAGGCATTTGAAATCTTACAGAACCTTCTGATATTTATTAGTGGTCAGATTATTGAATGTGATCACTAAATTACTAATGAAGAATGTATTTTATCTGTTTTGTTCATACTTTTTAAGGCACCTTTCATGTTTTCAGCTATTACTTCTGCTCAACGGCTCCTGTTTTTTTCTTAGGTTAGGGAAAACACACTTTGTGCATTAAAATATAACAAATGTTTGCTTTTCTGCACTTCGCTATTGCTTATTACATCTCTTTTTTGCTGGTGATCCACAGGGTTTGTACTTAGTAAAACAGAGATTACAGTTAGCTTGGTGGCATACTAGTGTATGTGTCGATGGGTATGTAGTTATGTACAAAAACGGAGTACCAAGACGCTAAACATTTGAGAAATTACATATAAGAAGGCTGGAAAGGTAGCATAAAGTTTTGTTCACAGCTGTAAAGATTTTGTGAACATAGAAAAAAGAACCAAAGAGAAAATTTAATTTTATTAATCCTTACATTGGCATGACAACTGTCAATGTTTACAGGTCCTGCAGTTGTCCAACACCATCTACCACGAATACTGTTATTGTGGAAGTGCATCTTTCCATCATGTCCTAAAGACCTAGAAACAGAGAAGACACGAGGAGATTCATTTACCTGGCAAGTAACACTGGAAGGTCGTGCTGGTGCTCTCTGTGGTAAGCGGGATTTACAGTGTCTTTCTCTGCATATTGCTAGTTGGGCTGTTTGTTTATTTTTCCTTCTGAAAGAACAACCCCCTTGCAAGGACGCTACCCCTGACAGATTTAGGTCCTTGCAGGACTCACCATTTCTTCCCTTACTTGGAGGAGTTAGAGCAGTGGCTTGGAGAGGTCAATACAGCTCTGAGCGTCGGCTGTCAGCAGCCCCGCTCTTCATCACTCTGGCGGTCTTCATCACAGAGAATGCCTTGGCCAAACTTGGCCCAGCCAAGGAGTGACGCTAGTCATTCCTGGGGAGGATCCAGCCCTGCTCCCACCCTGAGAGGTGACCCACCTGCTGGTCTCTGCAGCCTTAGGTTCACCTTGGCTGCCCTGCACGCTCAAATGACTGCAGGTGAAGGCTGGGCAAGGCCACTCCGTTCCCACGGGACAGGGATGACGGCCCGATACACCACCACGTGAAACTACTGCAACTTACTTGTTCTCACTCTGAATGCAGGGGGACACGGACGCGGCCGGAGAGGCAGGGAAGTATCCATCCCACCTCAGCACCCCATGCCATCCCGTTTGCTCCCACATCCAGTCCAAATGCACAATATTCATTTCCCAAATGCTGCCTCCTTGTGCCACCTACTGAGAGAGCTATGCTCGCGAGTAGTGCAGTTAGCAAGACTCAGGGTAAAGACATCGAGAACTAAAAATGCGTGGGGTTTTGGGGGCCATTTTACTTCCCAGGCTGGGGCTGAACAGAAAGGAGCATTTAAAAGGAGGCTGATGCAGTGAAATATTACAAATAGAATGGGCCTCCCTGGGGCTCAGTGTGGGAGTGTGGTCACTGTGGGACCTGGCTCGGGCACCACTGTGCCTCAACAGCTGGGCCCCTTCCAGCCCAAAAGCTGGAGGGCTGCGACTGCCACCCAGGCTCTGTGGGGCTGGGGGCAGAGATACCCTCACTCCCATGGCTGCCCCAGGAGGAGATGCTGGCTGGGGATGGGCAGGGCTGGCACAGCGGAGCCCCAGGTCCCCATCAGCTGGGGCTGGGAGCACCACGCTGCCAACAGACTGTCCAAGGGGCAGGTTTGGTCCAGAGGCACCCGAAGAGAAGTCGTGGGAGCCCAGCATGCCTCAAGGCAGCAAAGCCAAGGCTGCAGGAGAGACCTGGGGTGCCTGTCTCACCTCACCAGGATCTCCAGAACCAGCCAAGACCCCTTCTCCACAGCAGCACCCACCTCACTGGCCTCCCTGGGGCTGGGTGCCTCCAACCACCAGCATCTTCACCACCAGCCCCCGAGATGTCACAAGGTGCTCCAGGCACACCTCGAGCCAGGACACAAACCCCAGGCTCACCTTGGCTTCGTCACAGTCTCATCATGGTGCTGCTGGACGGCCAGCCCTGCTGAGCCCAGGGACACATGCAGAGCACCCCAGGGCATGCCGTGGGGTGCAGGTGCCCTTAGCAGGGTGTGGGGCCCAGCTGAGCCCCCTTGGTCTCTGCCCCCCTCTGTGCTGCCCAGCCCACGCCACCAGCCCCCCTCCCTATGGGATGGAGCAGCCCCAAGAGCTCACAGGGGCTCCTGGCTGTCCTGCAGCCACCCAGGTGTGGGGTCCGTGGTCATGGCAATGGTCTGTGTTGGTGAGCAACGTGGGGGGGCTCAGCTGTTCTGCTCCCCCTGCCCCGGCCTTGTGCCCACTGTCTGGCTGTGGGTGGTGTTTGCCCAGCCCCCTGTTACCTGCCCTGCCACCGCAAGGGAGATGTGCACATTTGAGGTGTGCTTGCACAGTGATGGGTTCAGGGACTGCAGCTGGGGGCTGTTCCCTGCTCCAACACCCCATGAGTTCCAGGCAGGAACAAAGAATTGCAAAAGCCTCTGCCTGCACCACTGCCAATCCTGTACATCCCTGAGAGCAGGCGCACTCCTGGACCAGGAACTGGCGATGCCGGAGGGTT
>JANZLP010000075.1:4327634-4341393 GCA_026930925.1 Chelictinia riocourii
TCTCCAACAGATTTGTTATGGTCTGCCCGTTCTTTAAGGACAGCAGAAGCACCTACCCCTTCCCCCAGGACTCCTTCTGGCCTCCAAGACAGAAACAGAGAATTTCTTTTATTCCCCAAGAGAGAGGCAAGCCCTAATCTAGACAGAACACTGATTAAAAGAGCCAATGAATAACTAGAGAAATGAGCTTATAAATACAGTGAGCACTTCATTTGTTGAGGTCGGAGAACTTGACCATTATCTGTCTGCTCGCGTTTTCTTGATTAGACTTCTGCTCAGCAAAAAGACCTCACAGCCAGCCACTTCAAAAAGACAGCTGACAAAACGCTTCCCCCCACGTCGACCGCAAGCTTCAAGCGATGGTCCTAAGCTGGCAGAGTGTTTGCTCCGAAAATTCTGAAATCTCTGCAGAAGTCTTCCCTGAATTAAGCCAAAAGGACAAAGAGATTTTTTTTAAATTCCGTATGTTATCCTTAGTAACCCCAGTTGTTTGCTATCAGAATTAAAATGGATTCTGCATTGGGAGCTTCTTTCAGAACGGTACCAGGAAAAAAAAAAAAGAAAAGGACTTTTTTTCATTAAAAGTTTTGAAAAGCACACACAGCCCTTATTGTTATTAAACACGCCAAGTAAAGTTCTGAAGAAAATCTTGGGAGATCCAGCTCTGAGTATTGATTACAAGGCGTTTTTTAATCTTGTGCCAAAAGGAACATTGAGGTTAAAAGATGGCTCCGTACATGATCTTGCCAAATAGCATTTCTGTTTACATCTTAAAAACTACCACCAATAGATCATAGACAAAGAAATGTCCATAATGCATCCAGATGCTGGAATTGAAATGTATTTAAGCCACTGTTGCAGAGGCTTTAATGAAGTAAAGCATTTTTTTAACTGCCAGCCCAAAGTAAATAATCACTGATTTGAGTATAGTTAAGAGATCCTATCTTACTCACCAAATAATCCGAATGTGCCATCAAGGAAACTTGCTTTGTGGGAATAACATAACAGCAGTTAAACATTCTCATAAACTCGGTTCTTGTCTTCCTCAACACCCCGAACCTCTTGGGATTGGGAAAGCGTAGAGCAAGAGCTGCAAAAGCAACAAAACTCCGCAGTGCTTGTCAGTCCGCACTGCTGGGCCACCGGGGTCCAACTGGTCCTGGTTTGACTTAGGGAAGGGAAGGATGAACTCAGGAGCAAAAGGCTGCGGGGATTTCCCCCCATCTGCCCATGGCACCTGTTCGGACCAAGCTGGAACCGGACCAAAGCCTGGCAAGCCGGACGGTCCCGGCCGCTCTTCCTCCCAGCACAAACAGGTGAACAGCTGGGAAACGAATATTGCGGCTTTTACACCGAAAAACACCATCATCCTCAACTGAACATTCATACGACTCCTGTTGAAGGCTGTTTCACTGCTTTGAATATTTGGCATCGTACTGTAGGTTGTGCTGCCAGTCAGGCAGTTCCGTAAGAGACTCCGAGGCTTGGGATGAGTTTGTGGCGTCTTCAATTTCTCAAAAGACACCTCCTCATCACACCCTTCCATTCCAGGCTTCCTAAATATCACCACCGTATTTAAGATGTGCGCTTTTATAATGCAGAAGTGAAACTCAAATTACTTCTGTAGTTTTTGCCTCTATTCCAGCGAGATTTATTTCCCTAGGCATTACTGGATGTTGTACTTCACTCTGTGCACAAATTCTTCCTAAACGTTGTGCTTCTTACTGTTTATTTCCCTCTCCACCTCAGCACAGGGGACCAGACATCTTAGTGAAGACTAACTAATAAATATTCAAAGCTTTAAGAGCTCAAGGCAAATGCTTATGAAATTGATGATATCATTAATATTACCTCTTCCTGGGGGCCCTTCTGTGCCTAAAGCACTGGTGCCACGGGCACAGGCCCTCACCCTGCAGAGCTGCAAACAAGGAGAGGTCTCCCAGTCTTGGGCTGCTTTACTAACCTCTGCTGCAACAAACTGCTACCCCCAGATCTGCTGAGCTACCCCATATTCATCTCAGCCAAGGCAAGACAGCCCAAAAAGCCGCTACTCAACCTGCTCAGGCTCATCTGGCTTGTTTTCATGATATGGAGGAATGAGCTCAGCCCAGAGGGAGAGGTGGAAAAGGACCATACACACTTGAAAACAGCATTTTTTTTCTTCTTCTTTCTGCCAAATGCAGTTGCGTATCACTGGTGCTTTTAAAGATAGTAAACACAGGCACCTCAAGGTGTCCTGGGCAGCACCCTGCCTTCACACGGAGCCCATGCTGGATACAGACCCCAAAACAAGCAAATAGAGAATGGTGCCATTTAAGAGCAGAACTGGAGGCAGGCAGAAACATTGCTCACCAATAATTTTCTTGGCTGGCTGGAATAGACAGGCCAAGCACCATTTTAATTTGAGCCCCTTGAAAGGGAGGCAGGTGCCACTGCAGAAACCTCTACTGAGATTTAGTCCCTGATTTGTATGATCTAAAACTCTTCAAAACCCACCTACAGAGGATTAACAGGTTGATTCACTTAATTTCAAGAGGCCTCCTCCATTCCAAGCATTATCCAACCCAGTAGCTCAGAGCTGCTTACCGAGATTAACTCTGGCACCACGAGCCACAGCCCAGCAGCTGCAGGCTGGCTCTCAGCAGCTCCTTCCTTTCAAAGGAGTCATTTGCATCAGGCTTTCAAAACTCGGGAAATTCCTTCTGTCTTCTCATCCTTCATAATCTTCCATCAGGAGACAGTACTACAGACTAAGAAGGTCAAGTTGGGGGAGAGAGAAGGAGACAGGCAGCCTTTCTCCCTTCATTACAGGTCACTGCCTCACCTCAACACAGGAAAGGATGATTTGCCCAGTGTGGGACAGTTCCAGACCACACAGCTTTAGTGCTTCTGGTCCCAGACACAGGCCTCCTCCATCAAACTCTGCCCCTTCTCATGGCCAGGGAGCACACTGCCAAGAAAATACTTTGCTACGTGAAACAGATGATGCAGAAGCCTTTCCAAGCATGAACTTGTTCAAATGAAGATATTAGCTCTCCTGCTTCTTTTAATCTCCCTGAGCAGAGCTATAAGCCACCCCAGGTCAGAGAAAATGGCCTAATTGACCAAAATGCCTGTTCAGACCCACATAACAAATAGCCCATGATATTAAGCCTTCCCACAGCTCAGGAAATGTGACATAAGCACCCAGAGCCAGCTGGCCATGGTGCAACTGGGCTCACCCTGGCGACAGGGAAGGAGGAAAACAGCTGGTTATGCTGGAAAACCATTGCCAAAGCACATAGACATCTATGCCTATATATACATGTATACACCCTCTCCAGAGTTCCTTCCCCTCACATCACTTAGCATACAAGACATTTGCATGAGGCACCTGCTAGTATTTCAAGCACGTGAAGCAGACAGTTTTCATTAAGCCTGTGTCAGCACCACAGACCAAAATGGCTTGTTTACACTTACACAGTCTGCTGATGCCGCAGAGTGCAGACAGATGGGCAGCCATCTCGCAACACCGCAAAAGCCTTGTCTGCCCCTTCGTGCAACAGTGGATGAGGCCACGGCAGGATAAATTGGAAGCGTCATGGCCAAGTTGCTGCTGCTTTAATATCACAGGGTATTTTTTTGCTTGTGTACCAACAGTCTCTCATATTCACCACAGAAGAGGTAGTACTTCAAAGGCACTCAATCACTTTTTGGTGCATTCCACTAGCATCGTTAGGCAAATGTCCATAAATACCCTTCTCACATATCTTGTCTCACTGAGATTATCCTTGTCTCCTTGGCAACTGTCAGATGATGTATAATGCTAGCAGGGATTAGCCCCAATGAGCCTTATAACCCTTGTGTAAATTTCTGCTCTATGAAGAGACCTGGCCAAAAGCTCTTCTCTCCTGGTTATGTTAAAATGTTGCCATAACCAGTATGAAATCCAAGAACCTTTCCGTAAACCTGAGTAAGGATGAAAACTAATATGGAGCTTTTTAATTGGTAATATTTGTCTTGTCCTCCAAACAAATAAGTTAGAGACATGTAGATATACTTGGCATTTCACAGCTTGACAAGTAAAGCTGCATTTTGAATCAGTACTTAAGAGAAGGCTTGTGCTGAAAACTTGGGCGCTAATATCTTTATCTCCTTTGTCCCTTAGTGCCAGTGGGGATCACACTGGGAATTCTAAATCCCCGCAAGAGCTTAACAAATTTATGCTATGCTTTAACCTATTAATTTCTAAAAACTAGCCCGGATTCAGGTCAACACTTGAAATTCATGTGCATTCTCTGTCTGACATCAGTTATACTGAGACTTTCTGCCTCTGAGCAAGCAGCTATGGGCTGCGCCCTCATGCCCCACTGCTTAGACGTGACCAAAGCATCAAGTCAGGGAGGTACAGCCCCAACACCACAAGCTTTCTGCAAGTGGAGCATTTCTCTGCTCCGTACCATGTGTGGGCCTGGTGAGGAAGAAGTTTTTTGTCTCCTGGTACCCCACTTGGCCTGCTTGGGCACCCAGAGCAGGCTTTTGCCACGCATGGTGCTAACATCACAGATATGAGACCTCTCCCCACGTAGGAAATGCAAAGTATGCCAGTACAGGGAGCCAAGCAGCACTGCATTATACATATGTGTTAAGTGTTGAAGTATCCAAGTGATCACAAACAGCCTGCGGTGCACAAGTGACACATTTAAACTACTTCTTCCTTCTTCGGTCCATTTGAGTCTTTATAATGTCCCAGCTTGGGGACATCTGCTCTAATTCAACAGGACAAAAAAAGATATCTTTGAGCAGAGCCAAGGAAAGGAGGCTAAAAGAAGCACCAGCCTCAGCAGCAAAACAAAAACCAGGCGCACTACGGCAGAAATAAAACTATTTCTGTAATTAAGCAAACAAATCTCTGGCACAGCATTATGTCTATATAGGAATTCAACAATGTGCCATGGCTGATACCTATTGGACTAATCAACTGGAGACAGCTGAGAGAAAGGAGGGGAAAAAAGGTCTCCAAGATTGTTGCAGGAGGTAGGTCACAAAACAGCCAAGCCAAGGGGTGATGGGGAAGCCAGTGTAGGCAGGGTAGTGACAGGCGAAAGAAAATGCAAGTCTTGGCACAAGCTGGTTAGCAATGGTGCAACATGATTTTGTTGCATGTTTCTGTGGGCCTGTTTGCTCCCCAGCCATCTGCCAACTGCAGCGCACACCTCATCACGTGCGAGACACAAGGGGGAAAAGGGGTCAGTGGCTTAAGGCAGGTGGTTTTTAGCACAGATGGGATAAAAGTCTTCCTAACTCACATGCCTATGTACTAGCAGAAATTTTAAGTGACACCATTTTAGACACTCCTGCACACAGCAAGCACTCAGTAGATTTAGGGTCGCTACCACAGGCTTCTGCACATAGGAGAATTCAGCTACAGCAGCAGGAGGAATAAAAACTGCTGGAAGCTGAATACCACGATCTCCTCTGTCACGATCACATTCTTGCTTATGTGCAGCAAGAGGAAGAGAAAGTTAATCATTTAGAAGCAGTGATGCTAGGGAAGATCCCAGTTTAAAATCCTACTATAGCATAAGAATTGGAGCAATAGATCAGCCCGTGCTCAAGTGCAGGATAATCCACACACACTTGTGCAAGGCAGCCCTCTCTGCTGAAGATAAAGTGATAAAAGAACATAACTGGAAAGCAATGAAAGTTGCCACAGTTAAAGTATAAGCACACTGGAACAGGGCTTTCAAAATGAAGCACACTCTTAACAACCCAGTAACTTGTCAGAGAGACTTTGAAGCAGAACAGCCGCTGCCACACCACTTTAGTTGTGTTTTACTTGGTGTACTTTAGCTGGTCTCCTGTTACCTAGTTATGGCCAGAAAGCTCATACACAGGATATGTGACACTCATCAGTACTGACATTTGCTTAAAAGCACCAGATCTAAAACTAATAGAATTTTCCCCACCCCCTCCCCTTTCTCCCAAAGGACACCCATAGGCCTTTACATACTCTGCTCCTCCAAGGCAAATCACTGCGGGTGAAACGGGGAATTTTGGTGAAAGAGGGAAGCATGCTCCCCTTTCTCTGGTCATGACAGCTTTATCAAGGATGCTACTTCTTTCCAGACAAAGCCTCAGCCATCAAACCTTCAGCCACCAGGGGGGAAGAAGAAAAAAAAAAAAAATCTTCTCAGCATCAGGCACACAGGACAGGCTACTAATTCTCACAGCACCTGCCAGTACAACGTTTCCCAATCTAAGATATCGCACAGTGCTTACAGGTCTCCGCACCCCAGTGTTGGTTTGCTGGCAGCCTCACGGCTTGGTTGCGCAGAAGCCTGGGCTGCGGATCACCTCCAGTCCTTCTGTCTGCCTGGCACCTGCTCCCTGCTGCGTGCCCCAGCCGAGGCTCGCTGCAAGCTTGCTGTGTCTGCGTGGAGTCAGATGTCAGAAAGCAACAGCCTCAGTACCAAAAAAAAAGCTTGAATGATTCTTATCCCTCTAAGCAGCATCTCAGACTGCAGGGGGAAAGGGCTTTTGATTCAGTGATGCCTGACCTACATTTGCAAAACCTTGGCTATAGGTACAAATCTAAGTATAGCGTGTCTGTGCCAAATTCACTGCCCACAGCCAAGCACAGAGCCTTTGTCTGCAACGCTTTCAGTGGACTCTAGTTCACATGCAGTTTCTTTAACACAGCTGTTGGGATGTTGCTATAACAGGTTTGGGTTGGGGTTTTTTTTCCCTTCTAACAGCACTCTGCCTCTACTCCATCAGAAAAATAACTGAATACATGAGGAAGGGTTTGTGACTGAGGTGGCTTCCCCCATACAGGACCATCCATGCTTTACCTTAAGTGATATCCAGATGCACTGAAGCCTGAAACTCGTAGAGAGAAGGGCTCTTTCCAGTCCCTGATAACGCATTCCCCTGCGTGTGTATGATTTGGCAGAGCATAGTATATTTTATATACCATCCTACAGTATGCTGCACCCACCTTGTTTTTCAGCTGAGTTTGCTGTCCGCATCTACTTGCTTTATTTTTTATTTTCAGGCACAGCTTTTTGTAGGACTTGAAGTACCAAAATGCCAGCGAGTTTGCCAAAAGCTGTTATTTAAATAAATTCATGCAAGAACTTTTTAAAAGCTAGATTGTAGGAGGACAAGGCTCCACAGAAAGATCCACATTCTGGTTTCTGGACCTTCCCATCATCCAGAGACTCTGGCCACAGCAACGCCCGTACAGTCTTTTCAGGGGAGCACCGCACCTGCCAGGCTGGCAGTTGCATAAGATCTGGCCACTTACAGAAGCACTGGGCAGCTTCCCAAAAGCTGAGTTACAGGTATTGTTTGGAAAACTTGCCCTGAACTTTGAATACACCTGTTGTGGCTTAAATTCGCAGCTCTGGCTCACGCTAGAAGTTACTATGACATACTTGCTGCTACATACTGCTACTGAGGTGCAGACTCCTCTGAAGGCCAAGCCCCTGCCCTGAGGATCTACAACTTAAAGACCTAATCCCCTTAGTGCTTACGTCTGTGGCACTGCACAAAAAGGTAAACAAGTACTTCTGTGTTCAAGCATCTGCTGCACTGAGTCATAAGCTGAACCTTAGTGGAAACAGAGCAAAGCTGGGCTGAGAGGAGACGAGTGTTCATGTACTTACTACATATGGTAATGTACAAAGTATAGATCTGTATTCGACTTCAGCAGATCAGAGTGCTCAGATGTTATTACTAACACATTGTAATTATCTTTCGTCAGCAGTCACCAAGAGCGAGGTCTGCCTTGTGCTCAAAGTCTGCTCCAAAGACCTTATGCTCTAAACAGATCTTTTCATGGTGCCAAGAAGGGGGAACAATTCAGGAATAGCTGGAGGCTGCTGAAGTACAGGAAAAAGTATTGCTAAGTTAAATGGTATCTCTAGAAGCTTTTTGTCTGCAGGTATCCAGCACAGTTCTGTTGTTTTTAGAGTGACAGATCAAATACTAGCTGACCAAGAAATGTTTTTAAGTGAAATGTTTACCCAACAGCTCCAGAACGATACTTCAAGAAAGTAGATTTGGACTTTTTTATTTAAGCATTGCAATTGCGACATGCTTCCATGTGGGTTTTGAGGTTTTTCCCCAAACTGTGATGGACTTGCTCATTTTTATGGCACTCATCTTTCATTTATAACTCTACTGCACCTATTAGAGATAAAAACATTTAGTGAAGAGAAAGCTTTAAATTGAATGGTTTGAAGCCATTTTAAGGCCAATATTCACTATAGGGTTTGGTTTTCCTTATTTTTCTACAGAAAGCAGCCACAAGCTTTGCTATATAAGCTGTAAGAAATAAGCCTTCTGCACAAAACATCTTCTATCTCACTTTAGTCAAGCCAGATTCAAAAAAAAAAAAACCCAAACCAAAACCAAAAAGTCTTCTTAGCTCGTCCACATCTGTGTTTTGAAAGAAATTAATCAAGTTGTGAAAGAAATGAGCAAACACATCAGTACTGTTTTTAAGAAACAGCCTGATGGAAGTGATTGGGAGTCAGACTTGGCAGGGGTTTAAAAGCTAATAAAACATCTCCCAGGTCAATCAATGATAAAGTTTGGATATACATCTACATCTTATAAAATGTTTTCTCTCTTCCTGTCTGCAAGCTTCCTGAGAGAGATTAATATATTTTAAGCCAACTCCTTTAATTTTGCCCCATCTTTTTGGCATTTCACACATATGGGAATGGACACGAGTGTTTTCGTGCACTCAGACGTATTTGTAAGTGCAAGTTTGAGCATCAGGTCTAGATACAATGGAAAGTTTTCAGTTTGTATAATACTACTAAATCCTAAAAGAGTATATTCTGACCTTAACAGGGTGTATAGATGAAAATTTCAAGAGCAGGCAGAGCTGCTAGCCTGCCATCACATATTAGATATCCCCCACAGAACTCAGCTAATTTTCTTTGAAATAAAGGAGATAAGAGTGCTTAAAGCCAGAGTAAGAGACTGCAAGAAGCTTAATTTTTTTTTAAATTTTGCTCCCAGGCACAGACATTTGAGTTTGAACACCTCCAGGTTTAAAGTCTTAGACTAAAACAATTTCATTAAAAAATAAATTTAAGAATGGATATTGGCTGTCCTGACTTCTGGCTGCCAGGGGAAGACAGTAAAGCCTCTCAGAGCAGGAGAATATGTTATGTTTCTCTTTGACTCCACCATCATAAGCTTCCGTTTCTTTTTTCAAAAGGTTTTAATGACCAGGTTAAGTCTTCATGTTTCCAGTTCAGCTATTTCCAAACTGGTCAGGCATTTTGTATTTCATCAGGCTATCATCTGACCCACACTTATGGCTCACTAGAAATTTTCTAAAAGAATTATTTTTCATCCTTCAGCTCAAGTAGAAAAGTCAGCCTGAGCTCAAAAAATCTGGATTAAAAACCCACATCAAAGGTAACTTGGCTAAAATGCTCTATCAAGATAAAATATGCCTTTTGTCAGGGAAAAATAATTTATTAGTGGAAATTATGCATTAGAAGTTATCTAGGAGAGCGTACCACTAAACCTACTGATGCCAAACACAGACCATCCAGCTTTCAAACTGTACCAGTTTGCTCTGCTAAGCCAAAGCAATACTTCAGAAACTGCAGTTGCACACACAGGTGCCAGGGGAACAACAGACTTTTTAACCTGAAGGTCCTAGACCCCCTTGTGACACACGGGACCTAAGCTGTGCTCCACTGAAATTAATGTGATGGTTCCTCTCGGCTCCACTTTAGCATCACTAGACTTGATTATTTAAGCCATAAGCCTTTTTGCTTCCATTTACAAATAGGGAAGTAAAGTGCAGAGGAACAAATGCTTCATTCAAGGTCATATGCAGCATCTACACAAAAGTGTAAGAGCCTGCTAGTGTCACACTTTTTTTACCCTATTCCTTCTCAACAGCCATGAGCCAAGTTACTGCAAAGCAGCCCCATATTCAGCTCTCCGTTCAGAGCCCTACAACAAACACCAGCCCTGGGAGCCACTATGCAAAGCTGTCTCATCTCCCACACTTCTTCTGCAAGCAGAATTTGCATACAGAGAGCAAGAGCCACTGCATGCGTTATTTAGCATTGCATGTCCTCCAAGCACACTTTGTCCTCTGAGTTATCTCCAGTGCTAATTTATTGCAGCATTCAAAGCAGCGGGCCTCCGGCAGTCCCTCCCACAGGAAACAGGCTGACTCATTTTTCCACACACTGTACTTTCCTCTCCACAAGAGCCAAATGCTTAGGTCAAGAATAAACCACAAAAAAGGGAGGCTTGTGTTTAAGCACCTTCTAAAACGTGTGCACAGCCCATATCCACTTATGAAGCTATTTCTTTCATTCAAACAATGAACCTAGAAACATTAAACCCAGCTAGAGTTGCCCCCATATGGCACACAACTGTCTTCTGCTCTGAACTGCAGTTCCTAATCCTGTAAGGTGATTTAGTCTAAACTAATGGGTTTTGGCCTCAGCCAGTTATCCTAGCACTTACTGAAAAACAAGATGAAGACCACCATTTTGCATTCATTCCCCTAAGATCTTTGCCAAAGCGTTCAGATGTTTGCCTTGCAAGCTGGTTCTCGTACATCAGCTAGGCTTATAGGAAGGAAAAAAAAAAAAAGAAAAGTTACATTACCAGAAAAACCCTGACCATCTACTCTTTCACACTTCGCTTAGCAATGCAGCAAAAGTTCACTATCCCTAAGAGGATTTTTCAAGGACATTTGGAAAGAAAAAAGTAGCAGTACCTTAATGTGTCTGAGTACTAACAGTTATCTCCAGCAGCACTTCTAAACCTCCAGCCATGAAAAACATGGGAAGCAACGAAAGTCAGCCAATGCAACCACTTCACCCCCAAAAGGGGCAATCCAGCTTCAGGCTGAGCAGGTTCAGGTTTTGTGGAGGTTTCCAAGTTTGTACATATTTCAGAAAGATCTTACCATGGTATCTGGCACAGTAGGTGTGTTCTTTGTCAATTTACTTTTTGATCTGGTCAATACTAAATGTCAGAAAGGTGATATGTTGAAAAAAAAAAGAAGAGAAAAGAAAGAGGCTTTAGGCTCTTTGCAATCAGTAATGCAAAAGGTTCTTTGCTTTGTAGCTTCATTTCAAGGCAAACAAATATCTTTTTAACAGCACAATTACTCACTGCAATGTCTTAAACTCTCTATTTCTACCACAAGTTATTACATTTCCTACAAAAGCTGTGGAGTGAAATCCTAGAGTTGGTGTTTTGCAGGAAGGCACTGTGGCTGATTGTTGTGTTGCCTTCTGGCCACAAATTTCAAAGCCTTGAGAAGCTTCAGCTTGACAAATGGAACCTAGGGCATTTGCACTCATTTCTTTAACCTGGCCTTTCTGTAAATGGCAAATTTATTTATGTGTAGGGAAGGTGCTAGGTTAGATTAGAGGCCATTTTGTGATTGTAGTGTTTTAGTCTGCTAAGATGTAGTTTTACATTAAGCCCAGATGTTATGTAGTAGATGTAATATAAATAAAATAAATGTGTTTCAGCTTGTCCAGTATTGGATTCCCTAAGCTCTGTGCAGATGCCTCGGCATAAAGAGCAAAATCCTTTTTGTGAAATGTGGTCACAATGAATGGGATTTTCAGAGGGTAAAATAATGTTTAGCTTTATTCTGGTGACTCTGAAGTCCACCAAAGCCTCCCATTGGCTTCAGTGGAAGCAGAATTAGGTCAACAGAGAGGGTTTCTGATGGACTGATCTTAAAGCAGTAGCTGTTTTCTGTAATAGGTCTAACCTTTCTGCCTTCGGTCAGAACTGGCTGTCATACTCTGTTGAGTTGCCTGAGAGCAGACTAAGGGCTGCTTGTTTTGTGGCATGTTCTGTGATACTTCAAAACAGAAAGTGTTGTACCAACTCCGTTGCTTTGCTTATGTTGCTTTTTTTAAACAGAACCTGGAATAATGACTATTGCCCATGTGAAAAAAAGCCTTTCCTGAAAGTGTTGTCTGATTTTATCGTTTGTTATAATCCATCCCCTCATGCATTCATCCTGGTGCCTGTATGGTCCTGTTGTGTATTTGGACCCCCGCAAGTGTTTACAAATAGGAACAAGAGCAGTATTTCTTTGGGTTGTCCTCAAACATATCACCAGTCAACGGAGGGCATAGGTGGCCACCAAGCCAGCTGCTCAATTGATAATATTTATACTCAGAGTTTCCTCTGAATGAGCATGGGCTGAAAAATAAGCCTGTGTTGGAATTCAAATAACATGAAGTTATAGTGTGTCACTCCTACTATTCTACCATTTAACAGAATCAGACTTCAGTGTGGATTCTCCTATCCCCCCCAAAAGCAAAGCAAAAGTACATATACTACCTTCTATCTTCATCAAAAAGGACCCCAAAATCAGGGGTCCATTGTGAATAGAGATTCAATGCATTTTTTCATCTGTGCTGTCAGTGTCCCTAAACTGGAAATTATCAAAGCTACTCCTGAGTGTTTATGTTAGGTTTCCTCCATGCAAGCAGGGCTGCTCCTTTCGCTCCCTGGGTCAAAGTCAGTGTTTTGAAAGCTGAACGCTATTATGAGCTCTAGTTATATGTGGCTGGCTTGTAAGTGTGATGTCTGCTTGTATGTGATACGTGGCTACGGAGTGAGCCAACTGCATCTTGCCCTAGCTGCTTGTTCGCTCGAAACGCTACTTTGGGCTCCTGTATCGACTAACAATTCCAGACTTATCCGCTCTGGGCCCCCAGGAACGTGCCTATAAGGCTCTTTATCAGCAGACCGCCGGCAAATATTCCCCACGCGGGCTGGCCGACCTGAAGCCCAACCCGCAGCTCCTAGTTTATAATATGCTTGCTGTCAGTGGTGTAGGCTGTAATGATACAGGCTGTCCATACTTACTTATCCTCAGTGCAGTAGCAGTTCATTTTGTTCAGGTGTTCCTTTATGAAAATATGAGCGATATGCACATGCAGAAAGAACCTTTCACTTTAACCTTGCTAGAAGTCTACCTTTTGGAAGCGAAGAAATAATGTATAATACCAATTGATAGTCTACAAACCTGGTAAAGTTGATGTTATGTCAATAAAAAATAACATGTTAAATAGTGCTGTTTGCCATGTTATTATGTAGTTTGTAATGTAAGAGGAGGAAAAGCTCAAGAGGCCAAACTGAGATGCTTCCTAGGACAGTCTCTAACATATCAAGGAATGACACAACTTCAGAGGAGTCAGGCTGTTCTCCAAGGTAACCCAAGAATAGCTACATCGTCTGTACCTCATGTACTGGATTTTTAGTTTTCTCTTGAGACATCTGGCAATGTGCCATAACAACCTGATGCCAAATGTAAATGGCTCATTATTCCTAAACACCCTTACATATCAGCTACAGAGGTTTGTAGATATCTTTCAAAACAGAAATCTGATGACAAGACTGAGACATCTTTTTTCAATTAGTTTGGTCACTGAAGTTTATCAGTCATCTTTATCCTGTTACACAAATTTGTGATAAATCTGTTCACATGGATAGACCTAGTTTCATGTGAAACTGGGGTGCAGTGGTTTATTTTGCAGTCATTTCCTTTTTGACACTTTGAGTTTAAAATTGTCCATGTGGTTAAAAAGAAACCTGACATTTGCAAAACTCTTGAAAATGAATTGGTTTGCACCTCTGGCATAAGGACATGGTGGGTTATAGTATTCTTCACGTTAATTTTTCTGGTTCCTTTGTTGGTTATGTTTCTAGGATAAAGGAGGAAGGGCAATGTGGGGAGAGAGGTTATAAC
>JANZLP010000075.1:4424998-4440536 GCA_026930925.1 Chelictinia riocourii
CAATCAAAGTTGAAATAAAATCTATTATTTAAAATGCATTGAGTTTGTGTGTACACACTGAGAATTAAAATGAATTAAACTAAAAAAAAAAAAAATAAAAAAATTGTGGTCATTTTACTTCTGGAGCACAGAGATCTGATGCAGTTTAACTGATTCACTTTTGAAGTTCATTTGTCCCAAAGCAGGGGCCTGTTTGCCAGCTACATTCCCCTTAAAGACTTCCTACCAACCTAGCTGACCTGTCATTCCAGTCTTCAGCTGGATTCCTGCGAGTGAGGTTTCTCTAATTCTGGTGCAAGTCTCAGCTCCCCTTGGCCCTTAAAAAAATTAAAGCCTTTGGATTCCCATTGTTAAAGATTTTGCTCCTTCCTTCTTACAGGGGCTTGGCTATAGGACACAGCAAATGCTCCTTCCAGCCCTCCAGTTAGTCCAGTTAAAATGCAAGTATTAGATGCCTAGGGAAAACATTTACCTTCTACATCCTATCTGTGCTGTCAGCGAACGCCAGATTTTAAATTTCTAAGATGCAGATAAAGAGCACTGCAGATACAATACTGCAGTATTAGTCAGCTTATGTAGGGCACAGACACTGCAAAAGTAGTTCAGGGGAGAAATCTTAAATATCAAACACACTGTGAGCTCCTAACTATTTAACAGGAATAGCTTAGGTAAAACCCCCTCCATTTCTGATGTGGGATTTTTCTCTCTGTTTGCTCAGTATCTGTTTGCTTTTACACTTTTTTTTTTTTTTTTAATTATTGGCCAGATATTTTTAGGCTTAAGCAACTGTCCTCTCTATATGCAGCAGGAGGAACAAAGCTTTATCTGAGAAGATAAATGTTCTATTAACACAGTAGCTGGTATTGACCAATATGAAAAAGGTTGTAAAATATATCTTGGCATTTCAGCCATGAATGATAAATTTTATTATCCACATTATAAAGAGGTGTGGTCTCTCTTAGGTCTCATGGTAACCTAAGAAACTAACCTCTACTAGATAATACTGCAAGACTACACTCCAAAGAACTTGGAAAGGGAGGAAAAATCATTTGGGAATACAACATGACTTGTCCAACAAAATGCTACCGAACCTACTTCCTTTCTCTTGCAGCAGTGGAAGAAAAACCAAACCAGATACTCATTTAATTAAGCACTGTAGGGAATCTTGAAGGATTGGAAATACTTCCACTCCTTGCTGGAAATAAGCCTGCAAATGGATTCAAATGTTAATCAACCTGCTCTTACTATGGCAATAAATTGCACAGCGGAGACACCGACTTATCACTGAGAGGTTCAGCACGTGGTGCTCAACACGGTCAACTGCTACTGCTCAGCGGCGACAGTCACACAGCTGTGGACCTGACTGGCAACCCAACAGCAAGAAGAGAACTGAACTGCTGGGCTAAGGGACCAAACAATCCTCTATTTCCTTTAAAAAACTATAAGCCACCTACCACAGCAGCTTTTGGTTGAGCTAGATGGTGAGCAAATCCAAAGCCTGCATGAACCACCTCCATCACTACAGCATACCAGATGCTTCAAGACAGCCTAAGCCATCCCTAGCTCAAAAGAAGTAAACCTCTTTTCCCTCTTCCGTACGATTATCTTCAACGTAGTGGTGTAAGTACTTGCTCGCCCCATCGTGAAGCAGATTCTGGAAGTAATCTAGATTAAAACTAACCCAGTGGAAGAAAAAAAAGGAAAAAAAAATTCAAGAAAAAAAAGGTTCATTTTAGCCCAGATCATATTCTTGCACTATAAAAACATTGGTGCTTGCCTTTGTGTTACAGAGGGGGAAAGAACTGCTTCTTCTACAACTGGGCCAGAATAAAATATTCATGAACTGCAGCACTACATAGCAAACAAGCAGAGGCCACAGGCACTTCACTGCTGAGATCAGAGATAACAAGCAATTACTTTGTCTTTCTACTTAAGTCTCACTGAATCACTTATGCTAAGTGGTGTTGAAAGGTAGGAACTGTCCTTGGCAAAGATGAGGCTCAGTTTCACTACTATTATTTCTGTATGAACCCTTTTAGGAAAAAATACTGTTATTTCAATTCTACACGTACTGTGCTTGTAATGTTATTTCTACTACTACCACCACCAAAAAAACCTTAAGGTTTTTGATCTCTATGAAGACTTACCTGACTTGAAAAAAAAAGTGAAGTCTCACTTATAAAACATTATACAAACCATGAAATCTAAACCGGCTCACAGAGTTATCGAGGGGCACAGAGCAGGTCAGGGGGATCCGCAACACTTTTTACCTGGCTCTCCCTTGCCTGTTCGGCTAGGGATGGTATGGGCATGCAGCAAGCTAACAACTCTGTCCAGAGCAGCAGGCAGCTCCTCTTGACACCAGGATTCATCTAATTCACATTCTGGTTTCATCAGGCGCAAGGTCACATGGCTCACCAAAATACCTGGTGTGGAAGAATAAAGGCTCCATGAGAGGACTAAAACCAAACATTTCTTGGGAGAAAAATTCCCCAGGAGCAGAGACTCAAGAATTATAACAAAGCTGTGGGCCACAGCCCAGCCTGCAAAAGAGGCACAGAGAAGGAAGCACGGCGCCCAGGCTTATACAGGACCGCTTTCTTTACAACAGGTACATCTGCATCCTCCAAACTCTGCGCGGGGGAGACAGTCCCACTGCGACCAACTGCTACGGAGAGCTGGTCGCAATGAGCAGACAACTCCTTGTCTTTGCACCCAGCCCTATCCAGCAGTAGGATCTCTGGGACATCGCAGTCATCGCCCTAAGCGCTGTTCCAGGGTGGTTTTTCCTCTTGGCTTTGTGGTACACGGTCATGATCCACAGCTTGTAAAAGCAAGAATTTTTCACCTCCCTGCCATAAAAATAAGGCACCCTGCCCTTAAACAGCAACTGCAAATACCAACCCAAGGTTTTCAGTCGAGCAGGCATGACACAGGAAGCTAAGGAAAGAAAAGGTTCCTTAATCCTTGGAGCAGCCAAAGGCGATCGAAAAAGCGGCAAGAAGGAACTGATGAGACCAGGGATGTACTGAGTTAGACCAGGAGGCTTTCTCCTTATAACAGTGTCCAGGAGTCCTAAAGCTGTTTCCAGCTCATTATCAAGCTGTAAGAGAAACAATTCAAAAGATTACCATAAAAAAACTCCATCAGGAAAAAATCAAGTTGTTAGATCGAACTTCTAATGAAAGAAACAAATAGGCTATTGCCAAATATTCTCTACGCTACTCCATTTTCCTTTCATCAAAATGACACGGGTCATGGTAGCTGCAGAGTTGGCAAAAAAGACCATCAAAACTTACCTCCTTCAGCCGTTTCCTTATCTGAGACTCCCTTTCCAGCTGGGCATGCATCAGCTCCTTCTGCTTGCTAGTCAGTTGCACCTCATCTTTTATTCCTTTCTTCTTCTTTATTTCCTGCAGTAGAGCACCATGGACTTTATTAACCAGGAGCTACTAACACCATCCCCTCAATTAGGTAGAGGAGAAAGTTGGACACATTGGGGTCTTTTTGCAAGTTACTTTTAAAACAGTATCAAAATGTTCTTCCAAGCACATCGCTCTCAAGTGAAGACACAAAACTGAAATCAGCAGGTTAACAACACTAGTGTCCCATTAGCAGCGTTACATCAGTTTCTCCCACATTTAAACTGGTCACAAATTAGATGATAATATGACATCATTAAAAAGAGTTGTCCAGCTCTTTCTACGGGGGATGAGCATGCCTCCTCCCCAGAGCAAAGAGAAGGCAACCTTTAGTAAAAGAATGCTCCAGTCAACCTGGTACATTCCCTTCCTTTCACCAAATTTTTGCCCCCTACCTACACCCGTTGCTCCGGCCAGACTGAACAGAATTGCTGGCTGTCAACAAGATGGAGGCACTTGTTTAACAACCCCTACTGAAAAAGTTACATGAGATACACCGAGTAAGAGATGAAGAGAAAAAACAGGTACTACCAACTAGTAAGTGCACTCACAAACAAGTAGAATACCACACAAATTGATACAAATACAGATGTAAGAGAAAAAAACCTGACACGTGCAAATATAAGAGAATAGAACACTTAGGTATTCCAAGTTCAGAGGGCCTTTCCCAACAGTGTGCACACATATGCCAGCAGCCGTGCAACAGAACAGATGGGAAGTCGTGAAGGTACTGACCAGCCTGGCTTTCCTCTTCCCACCAACTCACCTCCTTCAGTTCCAGCTCAATGATTTGTTCCTTGAAGGAATAAGCTTTGTTCTCCCTCTTCATGTTAGCCTTTTTCATACTATCCTGTTGAGCACTGAGAAGGGAAAGTAGAGCAAAGAATCAGCACTGCTCTGGACTAAGATCCAGGCACACAAATCCGGGAGCGCCTGTCCAGAAAGAGCATCTGACAAACCCACTCACCCACTTGGCTAGAGGCCAGAAGCAATCAATCCCCAGGTGCACAGAGAAGAGAAATTATCAAGTCTTACCTCTGTATTATAGATTTGTCATACAGTTCTCCCTCCGGTGTCTTCATGATGGCAAATTCCTCTCGAGTAACCTGGCACAGGGCTGGATTCTCCATTGATGCTGAGATAGTGCTGATGAGCTGTGGGAGCACTCTACCAGGTGAAAGCAGAGAGAGAGATCCCACTGCATTCATAGATGACTATCAAGAAAAAAAAAAAAAGGAAAAAACCATTGTTATCAGCATTCCTTGAAATTGTCTCAAAAAAGTACGCCCTGTTGAGGCAGCCCACGTTATGTTCAAATTCCTAATTCCTTACTCAGTGGGTACTTGAATCTTATCTAGAATTCTACTCGGTTGCTGGTACACAGTCTTTCCCCCTTAAATCGGAGTGCCTTCTCACCAGAGACATTCCCTTTCAACCTGCCTTCTCCCCACCTTTTAGACAGATCTCATTCCTTACAGACCAGTTAGTACTTAACTCCTCCAGCAAAGTGTCCCGTTCCAAAGTATCTCCCAAAACTAACACAAGGAAAGCAGAAGTTTATCACCTGGTTCTCTGGAGTGTAGGCAGTGATCCTGGGTAAGATGTCATTCAGGTGTTTGGTAATGAAGTCTTTGGGATCTATCTTCATCTTGATGAGGAGGGTTGGCCAAAGACCTGGCTGCACTGCCACTGGCAAGAAGAATAAATGAGCACAATAAATATGAAGCAGACCGCTAAGAGAATGACACAAAAAGGTAAAATAAAAATCCCATACACTGGCCATGAGAGTGGTCTTATCCCTTCACTCACCTACAGATGGATGATGGCTCACCAGCAGCATCTCCAGTGCCAGCTTTTCCGGCTCAAAGGAATCCACATCAAGCCCTGCCACACTTGCGATGACACAGAGTGCCTCGTGAAGGACACGGGGAGGAATGTAGGTCTTTCCTAGCTCCGACAGCTCTCCCGACTCGGTCACCAGGACCTCGTGAGGCAGAACCTGAATGGACAACTCGTCGTTAACACAGCACACCAAGCCCTCCTGAGCCCCGAGCACACGTCCCCACAGTAACACCATACCGAATACCAACAATCAGCCGCCTCTGTGAGTACCAACAACCTGAAGTTTTCAAAGGAAAGAAGGGATAAAGGATAACAGCGGAACCGAAGCGCAGAGACGGCAGTGACAGAAAGACTAAGAATGGAAGACTATACTAGATTCGGCAAGCCAGGGTGAAATAAAACTAAAACAATCATTTCTGGCAGAGGACTTTGGAAAAGGTTGAACCAGCTGGCTGGGAACAGCATGCCCAACTTCCGCAGCCTAATTTTACCCAGTATCTTTTCAAAAATACTTTATTCAGGCTCTATCTGCAACATGGGAAGACTATTTACAAAGTCCCAGCCTTTACCTAATTATTGCAACTTAATCCATTATACAACTTGACATGGTGCTGGCTTAGCAGCATGCCCAATAATATAGCACGCATTGTTTCCTTTTTTTATTGTTTTGATTTTTTATAATAGTTGCTACCGAAGTATTTACATTACACTTGTTTTAAACAGGCACCCTGAGCTATAATCCAGGGCCAAAGAACTAGGATACCAAGAAAGCAACAAAGCACTTGGTCTTCCAGCAGGGATATAAATTTGGATTAAAATAACAGAAGGACACAGAAAACTGCAGCTTCCTCCCCAAATAATTTTGAATAATATGTCTTCTGTGTGTATGGGGAGGACTAGGCACACCACAGACGTGGATACAGTAATATGCAGTAATCTGGTAACAAGTGGCACTCTAGGAGATCATCTGGAACGGAACCATCATCGTACCACGCTGTATGTCAATACTAGCAGCACATCTAGGGTAGGGAGGTGACTGGCAGCACACAAACAACTGCCTAAGCAGAGACCAGGCTTCCTGACTCCTCACCTTATGAGAACTGAGAACCACTTTCAGCTCCTCCAAGAGCCCGTAGGCCAGTTTGTACCCTCCCAGAGATGACAAGAGCTTCTTAACTGTTTGATGGGCCTGTCTTCGAACGTGCCAGGTCCGACTCAGCAATACTGCAACAAGGGCACGGTGATACTGCCTGAGAAAGGAGAAGCAAACAGGTTTAGCAAGGGAGGCAGCTCTGCAAACCAACTGGACGCAAAAGCACGAAGAGCCCAACGTCTTGTGCCAAGTCCCAAGCCCCCCCTCTCCAGTGCCCGCGTTAACATTCGGGGATCAGACGCAGATCGGTGGCAGCAAGTGTACTCTACGTACTGAACTTTAGTGTCAGGCAGCCGTTGTGCATGATCCAAGAGAAGGCGCTCTGTCAGCTGCAGTACTGTACACATGGCTGTGGGAAGAGACAAATATTTAAAATAGCATGAGAATTCATAAGAAGCAGACTTTTCTACCTAAAAGCAAACAAAGAGCAAGCTGGACACATTAAAATAGCTACCCAAACTGAGCCTCCCCGTAATCTCCTCAGCGAAGCTAGAGACAAATCCAACTCTGATCTGCCAAGACTGGAAACAGAACCATGATTTCATAAAAATGTTGTTAGCTGGATACCAGCAGAATTTTCCTGACCACTGTGCGTGACCTGTTTTTGTCCAAGTCAACAGAGCAAACCAAACGACAAACACCACGCTCGCTGCATCAGTACATTAATCCCTGCGCCCTGCTGAAATGTCTTCAGTGACAATAAAACGTATACTGAATCCATCCACAAATGCATAATGCTCTTTGAACAGCAGCCTTGGTGTTTTACCCCACACCATCTTCTGAGCTTCAGCTGTCACTAGGCCCTTCGTTTGTGTGTCCGTGTTCAACCATATGATAAAAGCAGGAGCAGGAAGCCCTGAAACACGGGGTGGGTTATCACCCGAATTAAGTGTGGTGCAGGGGACCTCCGACATTCAAAGCATCCGATAGTTGGTGGATGTTAAGCGTGGCAGCTGGATGGTTTTGCTTAAATAACCAATAACGAATCATGACACTATTTACTCTCAGCATTTGGGTTTGGAGCTAACATCTTGAGGGAGCAATATACAATTTTGCAAATCACGCTGTTTCAGGGTATTTGCGGACTTGGGAGAGAAAATGAATACGCGTTGCCTTCAGGAAAGAGGGACTGCAGGAAGCAAAGGAGAAACGATGTTATTTCCTATTTAGAAAACTTAACCTCTTCAAAGCTTTGTCCAGAAGATAAATGAATTCATTTCAGAGAAACGATTCATGAACTAATTTTCAAAACTTTCCATTTAAAATGTAGTCAGTAATGTTTTCTGTTTGGGCACATCCCATTAATATTTTTTTTCAAGTAATCTTCAGGCACAAGAGAACAAAACAGAGCATAGAGACGCTAATTTGTAACCCAATTGATTTCCTATCTGTTATTACTCTTCCGCCACATATCTTGAGATTTTCACCTACAGGTTTTCTTCTCCAGCCTTATTTTACTTTTTCCCCATCTTATCCTTAATTTTAGGCTTCTCCACATCCCTCAGATTGACTGCAACTATTTACTTACAAACTGGGACACCACGTAGATGCATTTTTTTATTGGAAAAACTTTTACAGGCTACACAAATTTGGAATTATAAATGCTTGATAACTCAGGTTTGTTACAAATTAAATTAATTCACTGTCAACCTCAGACTACAACTAGTCTAGATGCACTTCTGAAAGAGTATGCTGTTCATTTTAATCCGAAACTGGATCCTCCAAGGATCATAGAACAGGGCCAGCAGCAACATTAGCTCTTGTAAGTACTAAGTAATAGAGTTAAACAGCAACCGGATACACAATAACTGACAATTTACCTTCCTCCGACGCAGACTGCAAGAACTTCTCAGATGTAAAAATCTGTTTTTTCTCATCCAAAATCAGCTGCCAGAAACCAGTCAGCTTAGACTCTGACAGGAAAAGAATAGATGTCTATCAAGGATGTTTCAAAATAAGTGCGAACTCACCAGCTACGTAAAATACAGCAGAATTCTGTTTCCTGACCCAAGTTACTTCTAGCTTTACTTGTCTTCAGTTGTAAAGCCGCTCACGCCTCTCATTCAGAACTATAAGCATGCCCAAAATACACCTGCTGACAAAAATATATTTCTCTGACTTAGACTGGTGAAATGTAAAAAGTCTGGTTTACCTTAATCTTTCACAGGGCAAGCCCTCCTAAAGCGAAGGAAAGGAGGAAAGTGGTGTGTTGCTTTTGATAGACAGAACACACCTGGATTTCATACCCTAGCAGACGTATGAACTCAGATAGTTCTGGTAATATCCTCTAATGGAAGACAGAATTCCAGTCCTCATGCTTTCCAAAGATGGTTTGTAAAATACTACCCAAATAACAAGCAAGTAATACTTTTAATGCATCAGTCAGGTCCTAGCATGTCAGATCTGGGTGCTTGTCTTCTGTCAGAATAAAGAGGGATATTGCTCTAAGTGAATGGAAGCTGGAATTTGCAAAGCCACGGAAGAGCGAGAATCCTTCACCGACATAACCGAGAGATGGGAACAAATCTTTCCCTGGTTTACAAAACGGCAACGATTCTCTCCGCAGATACAATACACAGATTAAGGAACGGTATCTCATGCACACTCTCAAGGAAAAGTGTTAAGCCTCGGAACCTGTTTGTACTGGATTCTGCTCAATGTTTTGTGACCTTACCAGTTTGTCCCTCAATTACAGACATCCTGCAGATCAACAAAGCCGCAGCAACCCCTTCAGTTACCATGGGAACCTGAGTACTCTGAGATGCTGCTTTTTCCACGGTCTGGATTAGCATTGGCAGCAGGTCCATCCCCTGTAATAACGTGTCACCTGAGGAGACAGAGACAAGTTACAAAACACCACGATCCTTCACGCTTTACACCACAAGGTTATCAATGGTTCTTCTCTTGCCATGAGACAAGGAAAGGAACCAGACACATACTGGAAAGACTGTGAACCTCCCGGAGTACTTGCCAATCACTACTATCCTTAAACTTTAACTACGAAAAGCTAGATGATAACCACTTTAGTCCCTTCCTCACAGGTAGAAAAGTCCCGTCTCAATACGAGTGTCTGTTCACAAGATGCAAAAGAAAACGCTAACTCAGTTACATTAAAGGAATTGGTTCAAATCACAGGAAGTCTGACTTCAAAGATTATGTTTCCCTAAGAGAGGGAAAGTAAATTCCTGGCAAGCCACGGCCATCTGTTCCACTTCAAACATTCGCAAGTCAAGGAATCCCACTGATCCGCAGCCCTTGCTTCCACAGAAACTGAGCTAAGCGCTCCTGGTATTTCCAGAAACATCATCTCACGCACAACACTGAGAAAGGAAACAAAAGCCCTCGTGATTTTCTATGTTAAGTATTCGCAGGTAGAGTTTTAACCATAAATTCATAACCATAAGACTTAGAATCTCTATTTTCTTTATGTCCCAGTTGGATGCTTCACTGGGTGAGTCAAAACAATGGCAGTCGTTGTTCCAGTGGTGACTAAATCATTTTGGAATATAAGGATCTTGAGCCTTGATCCCCTGAACAGCTGCACACATCACACACAAGTGCCCATAGCAAGCACAAGCAACCTCAGGTTTGCCATACTGACGTCTCTGAAAGGATCGCCATCCTGTGGTACCGAAGGAGTTTTTAGAGGGGTTTTTTCAGCCCTACGATAGCACAGAAAACCCTGGCGACTACAACAGAAAAATGTAGAAGTAAAATTTCACTCATATCCATATTGAAAACGTAATGGCTAATCCATTGTACCTATACAGTACATTGAGTTATTGATCTCTTAAGCAAATGTTTACCATCTTTTTGATTTACACTGCATCAACAAGAAGAAAGGGAGATCTCGCATACAGGCACCAGACTGATCGCCTATTGACCCGTGCATGAAATGCTGAAGGGGACAGGACCAACAGACACAAATCTCAAAAGGACCGCCAAATGTTTAGAATTTCTGAAGATCCTCATTTCAAACACAGTAATTTTGAAAATTTTTTTTAAAGCTTCTAACAGCCAAAGCCACGGACCAGGATCCCAGCATGCCAGGTGCTACGAAAAACAAAAGCATGGTCCCTGAGCTAGAAACCTTACAATTTAAGCACCAGACAAAAATAAAGCAATCCAAAATTACTCCGGGGGTATAGAAAGGACAGCATGACGGGCAGTGACACCAGTTAAACAAGGAGACAAGCCATCTTTATAAACTTGGAAGGCAAAAAGGAGTTTAAGGAGAAATACGAAGTAGGTCACTGAATAGATACCGCCTTACAAAATCTTTCTTAATCCACACAGCTATCTACTTATATCAGGAAGCACAAAAGTTGATTACTCTTCTCTTAAGCCACACAGTCAAGAGAGTTATTAATAGCTGCAGTTTTACCTTTGAAAGAGGCTAGCATGCACTGCAGGTAGGCATGTCTCACAGCTGAAGTAGAGGTTTTAAGGCTGAAGGCTTTCTTTAGCCATTCTACCAGCTTCTTAGGAACTTCTGTGGTGAACCGAACACACCAAAGAGCCAGGACAGAGACTGCATGAACCAACGTGCCTTCATGGACTAGGAATGAACACAGAGCTCATGTCAGTACAGCAACTGCATAAAACACAGGCACGTAAACCAGAAAGCAGGTAACAATGTCAGGAGGAGGCAGGAAAAGAATGCGTGTGCTTCTAACAGACACAGCACTGCCTCCATGGGGTTGCTCATCAAAACAGGGCAACGGATTTTATAACACAACAGGCAAGAATCCGGATTTATCCCGAATAACACGCCACATGAAAATCCTGCTCAAGACGAAAGCAGCTTAGCAAACCCAGAACAAAGGCAAGAGGTCTAACCTTCTTGTTGCAGGAAAGGGATGAAAAGCTCAGCCACGGTTCCAGTCAGAGCTTGGCTAGAGGATCCAGAAACCACATGGTGACTAAGGCTGCCGATCCCTGAAAGGACAGAATTCTCTCATTAGTTCCCAAACTACCAGCACTTGCTACAAAATCTAAAAACAATCAGAAGTGACCCTTTGCATTTCAATCCTTGCACGGACATCTCTTTTTCTGGTCGCTACACCTGGATGTCACATCCACCACGTTCGTTTTCACTCAGGATACAGTCAGCTTCTTCCTTGCATAAAGCACTTACCCTACCAGCCAATTATTTCCTTTGAACAGAAAGTCAAGAACTGGCATGTGGTATCCAGCACCCTCTGTGACATCAACTACAGCAAATTTGGAATGACAGGCAGGGAATCCTACAGGCTTAAGTACAGATCCCTTTCATGCAGCCTTCTGCTGAATTTCTTCCGCCAGAGAAGCGGCTTTCTTCTAGGATTCTCACCTGAAAGGACACTCATCTTCTGAGCAACAACTGTCAGCTTCCCTTCTGAGCCTGCCAAACAGAAACAAATGGGTGATGGCTGACCGACGGACAACAGCTACGTGCTACATCAAGAATCTTCTCTAAAATACAAACCCCTGCCCATTATCCCTGATCCAGGTTGAGCCACCCCTACCATACAGGCAGCTGACAGAAAATACAACACACAAAACTCCTTGAAGCTGGCAAACTTTTACTCACCCCCTAAGATCGCAAAAAGGTGTTTGCCCAGTGACTCCACAGCTGAAGGATCGCTACACTGGCGAGCCAAGTTCTTTAGTGCCACAACTGCTTCATCCATCAGCTGCACACTGTTGGATTTCAGATGACCTAGAAAACAATACACAAGCTAAGAGCTCCTCACGACAAACTGCATAAAATCAGCGGGGTGACTTATCTTTACATGTGGATTGACTCAGCTTCTGGAACCGCCACATGAACTACTCCAGTTCCAAATTACAGCATCGTCCTCCCACATAAAACAACCTCTTCACCAGTAATCAAGCTGCTATAGGTACAGCCAGAAAGTTGAAGAAAGCTTTATTCTGAATTCATCATTCCCTCAAGAAGTCAGAGTACTTACTGGCCAGTCCTTTCACAATGTCTAGAGCATACTGGCTGAGATCCAGGTTCACAGATACCAGCAAGCAAGAGATTGCTGACGACAGAAGAGATAATGGCATATTACATTTTGTTAAGTAACTGTTTTTAACATTTTAATACGCCCTTCCCCACAGTTCACATCAAGAGCAGACAAGGTCAGTAAGGAGTAGGAAGAAAAAAACCACTGAAATTGATGCCCAATGAACAAATTAATTCAGGATTATTCTTAGCACTCAGCTGTGAAATTCTGTCCTCAGTGCAAACAGTAGCTATCACATACCCAGACACCTGGGATCACACCACAAATGTTGCTTCTCCACATCTAACCCTTAGACACCAGACAATCCTGCTGCCCGTGCTCGCAGGATCAAAAGCACAGTCCAGAGAGACACACTCCCCCAAGAACTCCAGACCTCTAAGGAACAACTATCCACGAGCTACGACGGAACAACGCAGAGAAATGACAGGCTCACTTTCAATTACGTTCTCAGGACTCCGTAGCAGGGACTTCTGCAGAGTTGGCAAAACTAAATCCTTAAATTCAGCGTGAGACATGTACCGAAGAAGCGGGGAACAGCTGTCCTGCAAAGGGTACAAAGCGCTCAGCACAGCGGCGAACGTGGGACACAGGACAAAAGCGCAAACAGCTCTGTAACAGTGAGTCTCACCAGCACGTGCTTCTGAGGCTTCGTCTTGCTCATAAGGATGGTCTTCAAGTAGAAATCCAGAAGAGCGCTCTGAACAAGCAGAAAAAGCAAATTACAGCCACAGTGCAACCTATACACAGCTCCCTGCACACCATCAGGAAGCCAGGCTTGGCATTCCACCTCATTCTCCTCTGGAAGGCAGCCCTATCCACCAAGCAGAAGCTTTGCTTCCATCCTCACATGAGACAGTCAGGCAAAGACCAGCGCTCTCTGCTCTACCCTTCAGCCCAACACTCAAAATACAAGGAGACCTAAACGCTGCCTTCCACTCCTACAACAGGGGAGAAGGCAGAAAGCTGCAGTGGTGGCCATCTAGATAAATGCACATGCCACAGCAAAAAGCCACATATCTGACACCTCCTCTATAAATCTATGCCAGCTGTTTTAGTCAGAAGTGCATGATTACTGAATTGACAGATAATGAAACCAGGGGCTGATGCAAAATACCAGCCTCACCGAGACATCTCTTCAGCCCCCTTCTCTGCCATGAGAAGTGACGCTACTTACTACCCAAAAAAAAGCAGTATGACAGATTTACCTTGTATCTTTTAACAATATCAATCTCTTTATGGGCTGTGCAAAACTGCACCAAAAGTCCCAGCATTGCAGCGTAACTCTGGTTTGGTTCAAGACCAAGAATGACGGCTAGGTACTGATCCACCAGATCCTGGTTCTGAAGAGAAAAGAGCAAGGCCCATCAACACAACAGAACCTAGAACAGCTATTGCATGTGGTCGTAGAAGGTATACATCACCTCTTTCCACAGCCTGTTCAATTTCTTCACGGCCCCATCCACCGCCTGCTTATGAGAACCTCCCAGGACTTCCAAAAGGAGCAAACACTGAACCTCCACCTGCCGAGGGAAATAGCCGAGAAAACCTTCATGCCCCTGCTTCTCAGAGAGTTCATATCAAACAAGGCATGGCAGATGCTAGTAACTAGCTGAATCTGCTTAGGAAAAACTCCTTAGGTCATGTAAGTTCTTCCAACAAGCTGCCATTGCTTTCATCTCACACGCACCACTTTGCAGAACCACGTGTAACAGTTTTGGAAACTCTGACTTTGAAAACAGCCATTTATAACACGTAACATCTATCCTGAAAATGTATTCCAACCATATTCCAAGCTGCTATGAGCAGGTTCAGGTTGTTAAAAGCGGGTGAAAATAAAGCAAAAACCTACTTGACACTATATGACATAATATCACATGCAAATACTTCAAGGGAGGCACAGGGAATTCATGCCGTGCTGCCGACTGCACCTTGGAGGCACCACTAGCACACCTAGTCTAGAAACACTGGTATACACCGTAGTATGCAGAGCAGATCTGCGTGGGTGCACGACTGCCCCACTCTCATGCTTTATACACCTCCTGCTTTCTCCAGCCGAATAGGAGAGATCAAAATACACCAGAAAGCAAAAAAGATTGTCACGTAAACCTGGATCTTAACATAACATTATCAGTTACATTCAGATTTGCAATGTTTCAGCAACTTAAAAGACATTAGAAGTCTTTATCTCCAAAGGGATATTTCTGTAAACCAAAAAGAACCTACCAGTTTTTTCCATGTTTCTCCCTGTCTCTTTTCAGGTGTTGGAAAGACTGTGCGTACAAGCAGGCATGTCCAGGAGAGTGCCAGCAGAGCTGCAGATCCACTGCTCTTACTGTTGTACAAAGAGGAGAAGGAGGTAAATCTACAACTCCCAGTGTGTAACTTACATCTACTAGTCCATAACAGAGTCATTTTTGCCCAAGTCCAAACCCCACCTTATAAGCGAGGCAATTTTATCACAGAAAGATAGAGCTGAAGTCTTAGCATTTAAAGCAAGTAATTGCTCCTCACAAGCTATGTGTTCCAGCTCCCGTTTAACGCTCAGAGCTTCTGAATGCCACAAACAAGGCTAGGTCTTGATTGCTGGGAATGAAAAACCTTAGCAGAAGACAGACCATTTTGGGATCTTCCCAGTGGCATTACAGAAATGAGAGTCAAATACTTTGCCAACTAAGAGTGCCCAAAAAGTCACTCAAGACTTCTCATCCGCTGCTCATCTTTCCCGTCAGAGCTTCCCAGCCTTAGATTGCCAAATTGTTCCTCAGCTTACGCTCCCCCCTGGCACACTCCTCAGTTCCCCTTTCTGCTAACTCTCACCTCCTCCCTCCGCTTCAGGTAATGGATCCCACCTCGCAGCTCCCTGAGGATTCTCACCCCATTTTGATCTCTGAGGTAAAGCCAAAGAATGTAGAAAGTGTCCTTGCACACAAGGCTAGCCACTGCAGCTGAAGGGTAAATACTGTATCACTGCAAGCCTTTAAACCAAGACCAGATGTTTTTCCAAAAGCTACACTTCCATTCAGCCAGGGAGGATGTGCAATAGCTTATACATTCACTTTCCACTGATTTGTTCATTTGGCCATGTCCCTATTTCAAAAAAAAAAAAT
>JANZLP010000075.1:4807673-4819117 GCA_026930925.1 Chelictinia riocourii
TTTCCATGAAATCATAGCAATTTTGCTAACAAAGTAATTGCCCTTTTTTTTGTGGAAGGAAAAAAATTGACAAGGAACCTAAGAATGATTGACTCTTTTAAGTGGGACTAAACCCAGTCAGGCGCTGAGTTTCTTCCTCAAGCCGCAGCCTGGCCAGCGTTTCCCCACGCTGATCACCCTTTGGCTACTAGCAGGGTAGCACTGTATGTTGCTGTGGGCTGGGGGAACGCACGTGCTCCCTTTTCCTTTGGGATGCCCTTGTTCAGGACTGGCCCTGAGCTGCAGCCCCACAATCCCACTTACCTGCAGGCAGCTGCCCAGGGAGGCTGCTTTTCACCCCTGCCCTCAATGCTTTGCTGGGGATATGGGGCAGGAAGGGGATCTCGTGGAAAATGAGCAACTGTAGTTTTACTAAATATATATTCTGTGCAGTTTGTGTCTCATTCTTACTGGCAGAGCGATGACGTGCTAAAGACGGCTTGTTTTACAAAGCATTTTCACAAGTAGCTGAGCTGTTAATGTCACTGCTACCTGAGCAGATTTAATTGTGCTGCTGCTTGCTTTCAGCTTAGCATGACATGCTGAGAATGAAAATCCCATACCTTTTCACCAGGAAAAAAATGTCATCTTCTGGAGCAGTTCTGAGTGCGTGTTTCCCCCAGGGATGCATTCACATATTGTTCTGCGCTGCTTTTGCTGCCAAGGTTTGCTGTGGCATTTATTAAAAGATGCCTTCAATACCATTCACCTTTTATCATCCCCACAGGTTTAACTGAAGCAACGTGTCCCTCTTTCCTACCAATATAATGTTACTCTGTTGTATAGTGTGCAGATGTGCTCTCGGATGCAAACGGGAAGTTTTGGAATTAAAACCATGCTTTTCAAGAGAGAGCATGCGTAGCCTTAAATCTCATTTTCTCCAAAGGGTGCACACTATTATCTATCACCTCTTCTTTGTAGAGGAGGACTGAAAAAAAGAAGCTTTTTGTTAGTTGTAATGAATAACTCCATACTGATCCTCTTTGTCCCTCTTGTTCCTGGTGTCCTGGCGTACATACACACCTTTTTATTTTAAAGGACAAAAGAAGGGAGTGGAAGTGATCGAATGATGATGGATCCTGGGTGCTGGCCCGCAAACCTTCCCGAGCACCACTTCAAGCCCAGGCACGTTCACTGGTCCCCGTAGCCCCACGGCGTTTCTGTGGCCCGTGGACAGGAGGGGCAGCAGGAGGCTGGTGGTGGCACCACTGGGATTTCAGCCCTGGCCCCCAGTGGGCTGGCAGGGCAGCAAGCAGCCCCCTCACCTTGCCTGGGACAAGAGACACCCCTGTGTCAGCTCCCGTGCAAGGGGGAGGGTAAACACCAGGTTAAACCTTGATTTTTGGTAAACACAGAAATGCAGTGGTGTAGCCACGGCTTTAACAGGAAGGCAGAGAAAGGTGAACGCCTGCAGCGCTGGGGCACGGCGCAGGTGAGCAGGCTGCTCCTCCAGCACGCCTGCCTCGTTCAGCCATGCATCCTGGGAAACAGCCAGGGAGGAGGAGGAGCACGTGCTTTGACTGGAGATAGGCTTTGGACTTCTCAACACAATTTGATAGAAGGTGAAGTACTTTTATAGCATGTGTATAGCTCTCTGTACATGGAAACGCCTGCGGTTCCCATGCACTGATGGTGAGGACCAGGGATCTCCCAGCTCTGGGCACATTCCCCGTCCCTCGTGCAAACAGCAGTAACTCCACGACCTGCTGATGGGGTGAGTTTTTGCCTGTTGCCGAGAAGCCCACAGGGGAGGACAGAATATCTTTGTGCAAGCACGTTATATAAATCAGGATCAATTTCCAAACTTTATTAAATTATTTCAAAGAGCCTCTTTGGATGTGCATGAGTGAAGTGAGACATACTTGCTCAAGCCCCCGTAGAGATCAGTCTGGATCACTTCAGGGTGTTCACACTCAGACTTGATTTATTACCATTTTGCAGGGAAAAAAAGCCAGTATCCAGCTTGCGAGTCAGCCCTGCGTGGTGAACTGGGGTGTAAGTTATAGAAGAGCTTCATAAATCCCCCAAAGCAGCACATCAACAGAAATGCTGACAAATCCATAGCTGCACTGGCATTACCAGCTGTGGCCACGGTGCTCCGCGCACCAGCTAACACCGCCGTGACTCCTCTCTTGCTGTGATCAAAGTGCCAGGATTTCAAAGTGAAATTCTTTTAGTCAGACCAAGTAGTCTTTGAATGCATTAACTTCAACCCTCCCCAGAAATACCAGCAGCTGCTGTCTGGACTGCCCATGTCATAGCTAGAGACATCACAAGCCACAGCAATACTGATTTATAGAAATCGATCTCTACCTCATTACCAGGCTTTCCAGCAAATCTGTGCATTATTAACTCTTTAAAGCCAGACAACTGTATTTTTTCAGTTTAAACAAATCAACCTCTGCAGCTGGACAGTCAGGGCAGACTATTTCCACTGAGGGATTAATTTATTAGCTCAGGGTGAGATAATTTAGGAAGGGTATTAAATGTCAAAGAGCTGTCACAGCAGTTTTGCAGGGTAATACTAATCTAGACCAGTAGAGCTGGTCACCACAGAGCCAACCTGCCGCTCCCGTTTCTCCCATTTTTTTTCCATCAGCCCTTGCGTGTTGCTGAAAGCGCGTGGCCTGAGCAGCTGCCCTGAACCTGCTGGAGCACGTTGAGGTGGGAAGGCGCCTGCTGAAGCCTGAGTTTGAATCCGGATTAAGGCCTCTCTCCTCACGACACTTGCAGGTGGCTTCTCTTGAGTGTTCCATCAACCCGGGGTAAATCAGCCTCAGGGCACCAGGGCCATTTCCTACCCACCGTTCCCTCCACAGCCCAGTGCCGGCAGCACAGGACAGAGTCACAGAGAGCCAGAAGAGAAACCTGAGGGTGATTCAGTAAGGTTTTTATTTCCAGTCTTCTTAGATTTGGGCATCCCTCAGAAAACAAGCTGTAGCATCCCCCATGGAGCAAACTGGACCTCAAAGCAGTACAACGACGAGCTTGCAAACGTCCCTCTGCCACAGCGAGTCAGCAATGCCGGCGCCTCGGGATGTATTTGTCTAACCTGCTTTTAAAGACTTCCAGTGACAGAAACTCCACCACCTTCCCAGGCAATCTGCCCCTGCACCTCTCTGCTCTCACCGTTTGTTAGAAAGGTTTTCCTACTGTTACCCTGAATCCTTCCAGCTATAATTTAAGCCCCTTATCTCCCTGTGAACACACAGAACAAATTGCTCCCCTTCTCTTTGCAGCAGCCTCTTAGGAATTTGAAAACCGCTCTCACCTTCTCTTCTTTAGGCTCCTGCCAGTGCTTTTGGTGTTTTCCCTGGTCGTGTTTCTGATGTCCAGGAGCGTTGGTGCTCGGGCAGCTGGCTCCTGCGGCATGGATGAGACCCACCCACTGGTGGCTCCTGGAGCCACAGCTGTGCAAGGGCTGCTCCGCATCCTGGGAGCCCTGTTCCCATCAGGGCACAGCTCTGCTGAGGAGCATCCTTTACATTTTGGTAGTGAACCAGGCAGTGAGGATATTTGATAGAGGCGAAATCTTCCACACCCACTGGAAAATTGCTGCGGCACATTTTCCACAGAGCAGGCCTGTTGGCCGTACAGCAAGCGAAGTGGGCTTCAGAAAACACGTGGGTTCAAATGGTTTCTGAGTGGGCTTTTAAGGACATTTTTCAGCCTGGGATGCAGAGAGCTCTGTTGAACACCTGAGAGCAGCCCCCAGCTGAGCTTCAGGCACGGATGCTAAAGAAAACTCTAGGCAGGGGAAATCACTGTCCAGTGTCGCTGTTACTCAGATGGCCTCTCCCGAGTAAAATTCCTGCTGTTAGACACACAAAAGCTGTAAGATTTCTTGGAGAAATTGCAACTCACTTATTCTCTGCATACTTTAAACTGCTGCATTTAACTTCCTAGCACCGTAGCTGAGAACTGAACCACAGTAATAAAAGAGCAAAGGGCCCTGCCCTGGACTGAGCTGCCATTTGGCAGGAGGGACCAGCCCCTGCACCCTTTTGCTCAGCTTTAAATAACGGCACCACTAAAGGGCAGGGCCTGTGAGAGAGCAGCTCTCAGCTCCAGCACCATCGCCCTCCCGGCGCCGCTCCCCGAGCCCGGCCAACCACCTCCTCTGCCCAGGATATCCTTGGGGAAGAGAGATCCACCCGAAGATTTTGTCCTGCTAGTAATACTATGACTGTCTCTTCTCAACGACAGAAGCCTAAATTTAGGGGAGATTTGCAGGAGGAGAGGAAGAAAAAGAATGAGAAGATGAGGTGCTGGGACAGGTAGGGCAGAGAGCAGTCTTACTGTTTTGAATGACATGAAATCCTAAAGGCTCACAAACAATAAACCAGTTTGGTTCAGCCCAAACAACTTGTTTCAATTCTTTTGAGGAGCTTCATCTTATTTCTGTTATTTCTTCCCTCCTATATTGAATTTCTAGATGGAAAGTTGGAGGGGAGAAAGAAAGCTTCATCTGGGAATTGCTGAAGTAGGGTATTTCCATGAGTTCTTGTTTCTCTTCAAATATTTTCTTTCTTCCTTTAACATCTTTCTCAGAAGAGATCCTTCCCTGTCACCAGTTTCAGTTTTGGTGAATTGGCATTTCCCAGTAGGCAAAAAAAAAAAAAAGGCTGACATGAAGCATTGCCAAAGAGTTTCAATTCCACAAGAGTACTCTTGGAGGTACACTTGGGCAGACACAATGGAAGTGTCCCTAAATCATTTAGGTTGGGAACTATGTTGCTTTGAGAGAAGTAGGCAAATAAAACCTTCCATCAAGAAGTAGCTTGATTTAATTTGATTTGTAGAGGTTCTCTGGCTCACAAGCTATATTCTGGCTTGATTTTTGGTAGGGGTTTCTCATGGCAGCTGTAAGGACAAGTGCTCCTATTAACTGGTGTTTAGATTAGTATAGCTTGCTTTGGCAAGTTTATGGAAGGTATAGACACATTTTTGTTGTAATTGACACCACTACTAAAACAGGTCTCGAGCACTTCTGTAGGATCATTAGAGTAATTAGTTATTAAATACAGTTACCATTTTTAGAAAGAAGGTTTTAAGGCTTGGCATGTAAAATGCAATATTTTCCTATAATGAAATAGACAGGCTAAATGTTACGGGGAGGGGTAAAGCTTATGTGATCCTCTTTAGTATTTTATTGGAAAGGCTATGGAAATTGCTCACACAAAATTATTTGCTAAGGAAATCAGCTGAAAACAGGAGTATTCTTAAATGACCTCCTAGCACAACTGCATACTAAAACTTCTGCAGAAAACACATCCAAAATTCCAGAGGGAGGAGGGGAAATGAAACTTCACCTATCATCAAATTTCAGGTCTGAATCCAGCTTTAAATGTGGTATGTTAACATTTCTGTTAGGTACAGAAAAGATGACTGTTATCATAGAATCACAGAATGATTTGGGTTGGAAGGGACCTTAAATATCATCTAGTCCAACTCCCCTGCCATGGGCAGGGACACCTTCCACCAGACCAGGTTGCTCAAAGCCCCATCCAGCCTGGCCTTGAACACTGCCAGGGATGGGGCATCCACAGCCTCCCTGGGCAACCTGTTCCAGTGCCTCACCACCCTCATCATAAAAAATTTCTCCTTATGTCTAATCTAAATTTACCCTCTTTCAGTTTAAAACTGTTGCCCCTTGTCCTGCCACTACAGGCACTGGTAAAAAGTCTTTCTCCACCTTTCTTATAAGCCCTCTTTATATATTAAAAGGCCACAATAAGTGTTCCCTGGAGCCTTATCTTCTCCTGGCTGAACAACCCCAACTCTCTCAACAATGAATAAGGAAAAATGTATGTTAAAGTCATGAGATATCTCTTCCAAATACAGCTAACAAAAATAAGCTAGATTAAGCAATCCTCAAGAGATCCTATTTCTTTCCTTTGCTTATACAAGATGCCTGGGGTGACTATCCTAGATGTAGATATCCTCATTGTAGCTTTCTAAAGTTATGCAAGATGAATCCCACCTCAAGTGACAACAAAGGAAACAAATTCCCTTGAAGTCAGGAGACATTAACATATCTCTTACTAAATTATACCTTCAGAACAGCGTATATCAGGAATAATTCAATTCACTGTTAAAGAATCTCAAATTCAACTGGCAACTTATTTTGGAATATAGTCTGAGAAATGATGAAAGGGCCCAGTTTTCAGAAACAGTTTGCCCCCATTTCACAGTGCGCTTTTTGAATCACAGACTGTGTACCCCTCAGGTGAGGTTTACTTAATCAGTAGCCACCTTCAAAGTCTCATAATACATTTATGTCATGATATTGCAGATTGAGTGAAATGGTGTTTTCGTGGTATTAATGCCATTAGTTTTCTCTAAAAATCCATTCTTCAAAGTGAAATTCAACAGTAACATCAATGCATTCTGATTGGTGGAGACTTCAGGGTGTCTTTATCACAAACTAAACCACCTCTGTCCTTCTAATGAGTCTTCTGACATTTCCAATGATGAGGAAGGGAGAATGGCAGGCCTGTTCACCCCTACGTGTCTGGCTTGCCTCCCTGATGTGACATCATTGCTCATGCCCTACTCCAGCATAATTGAGCAGGTCAGTGGTTATTCCAAGCTTCACCCATTCCAGATTCCACCCTTAACCCTCCAAAATGAGTCTTTTATAGTTAAATGATTCACTTATTAGGTAAAATAAACATGAAAATAATGTCAAATTAAAATAAAGCGAAGTAGCATGAAGTTAAATTCAGACTGACACTGAGCAAACAGTCTGGCTGGAATCATTATACCCTTCTGGAAACAGGCACGGATATCAGAGCATGGATCCAATTAGTTTCAACTGGGAGGACCCTTCCTGTTCCTGGCTCCCTGAGCTTCAGTCTCACAGTTCCTCTGAAGTCCCAGCCAAAATAAGCCAAACTTCTTAAAAACCACTGTTTGGGAAATCTGGTCTCCTGCAATGGCACTGCATTTCCCAGGCTGGCAAACATGCGTGATTTGCAGAAATCGCGGTTCCTGGTTTCAGTGTGGAAACATGGTGCTGGCATAAAAAATATGCACAAACATCAGCCCTGAAGCCCTGAGGTTAATGCTCGTAATCCAAGACTCTGCTAAAGAATTCTCATTAAAAGAAAGAAATACAACATACAAGAAGAGCAAAAGATTTCTCAAGTCCTTACTTGTTTTGAGGTGAACAAGGCCGTGTTAAGTACTGGCACATCGGGAGCAGGAGGAAAGCGAAAGCTATTGTTGCAAGGACTAGAAAAAGGAAGAAAAGGTAATATTAGTACATTCAGACCCAATTTCTACAGTACACAAACAAGCTTCTCCAATTTGAAAAAGCTCTTGCAACAATGTCCTATTATCATATGCTGCAGTATTACTAAAGCAAGAGCAGCTAAAGGCTCCAAGACTTTCTGCACAACTTCAATTGTTAGTGTGCTCTCAAACTTCAATCAAAATAAAAGCTCTCAAAGGAATGCAATGCCCCATCCCCAAACCTTAAAAAAAAAGCTCTTAAAGCTATTCATGATCACATCAGCAAGAAAACCACTTTTCAAATATTCCAAGTCACAAAAAAAAAATAATTTACTACAAACTGGTTGAGATTCTTCTAAAATTCTTCAACATATGACACAGACTAAGTCAGCATGATAAAGGTTTTCCGCCGCTTTTTAACTAAGATAGTCACTTTTTCCCCCCCACCTCACTGAAAAGCCTTTATTCGTTACTGAAACAGTCCAACTTAAAATAAGCTATATCCAGTAGCTGGCAGCTTAAATTTTTTAAAATACGAAGTGCTTTAAGTTTTTGAAAACAGGGCGATAGAAATACATAAATATCCAAATAGACTATTTCCATAAACATTTTCTTTTTTAAGAAGCATACTTATCCCACCCACGCATTTGTAAAAACATTTAGTAACTGCTGGTATTTATAATCATTTTTCCTTTCGTTTTTTTTTTAAATAATAGCACTGAATTTGTACTGAGGACTGTTTCAAAGGCTGAAGAGTGAGGGCACGGAGACACAGACACGTCAGCAGCACACATTCAAAACTGCTGTAGCAAGACCAGACTGAAATGAAAATGGTGGAGTCACTTGATACTTTCTGCATGCTGCAAACCAAATCTTTGTGCTGTCCTGTACTCGTTCCTTTAAAAATTGGGGTGGTGGTTGTTGGTTTTTAAAAGGGATTTTTTTTTTTCCCTCTCCTCAAATGAAGATAAAGGGAAGAAATCCCACATTCTCTTTCGTGTACAGCTTAAGCCAACCGGAGAAAAGAAATTGGTTTGGTCAAACCACAACTCTTCACCCCTCAATTCTAACCTCCTTCTGGCAGGAGGAAGATTTTTAAAAAAAAGGATCGATTAATTAAAAAAAAAGCGTCTGTATGGAAACAGCACCATGCAAACCCACGGTTCCATCAATATCTGAGAGGAGAGGGGAAAAAAGCAGAACGGTTGGAGACAGAACGAAGAGGGGGGCACCTGCACACACTGAACCTCTTCAGGGGCGCCCGGCAAAGAACGCTGCAGAGCAGCCCCGTGCCCCTGTCGTCCCAGGGCCCGCAGGCTGGCCGGCTCCTGACTGCCCGGCTTCCGTCGCCAGTTTTCCCTTCCCTCTCCTCTCAGGACCTACTATTCAATGGGCTTAACTCCTGCGGCAGGCAACGCGCCGGCTCTGCCGCTCTGCCCTCTGCTTAGCAGCTGCTCCTGGCCGTGAGCTGCTCGCCGTACCTGCCCTTGCTCCTGTCTCTTCCCTGAAAAGCAAATCTTTGTGGGAGGGAGATTTAAGAGCGGTTTAATAAACCAGACAGCAGCTGTTACTTAGAAGTCCCCCCCCATCAGCCTCTAAAATCTAGAAAAAGAGGATGTAAGGTAGCACTACTTCAGCTTCAGGGGACAGAGGGACCAAGCCCCACAGCTCCCAGGTTCCCAACTCCAGGAGGGTCTGCATCCCGCTGCACAGCCTCTACGGAAGCTCTGCATTTTAGAGGTTCTGTGGCCAAAGTCCCCTGTGCTTAATGACACCCTCTGATGCAAGACCAAGGGAAAGCACAGAAGTATCATAAAACCAGGCTCCAGAATGAAGGACAACCAAGAGCATCGATCCGAACAGTCTCCATCCCCTGAAACCTGCCAACAAGCCCCAACTGACACAGTATCATCTAATCACACACCACAAATGGTACAAATAAAGTCACACGCCAAGGTCATTCTGGAAATAAATGGAGCAGTAGGATGGACAAAATTTGTCTTTTATCCTAAGTCTTCCCTTATAATATCTTATATATATGAGTGTATATATATTCCCCTAATATCTAGCATACAGTACAGCTTCTCTGAAGTAATAATTTATTTTTAAAAGGAAAGAACATAGATGTCATAGGTCAAAGTTATAAAAGCAGTATTCCACAAACCTCTGTGCCTCCAGAATTAGCGATAGGAGTCTTAAGACTCGTGTCAAGAGCAGAGATTTAGATTTCACCCATCACCACCAGCCGTGTTTAGGAGGCTGGAGAGGATGCATAGCTCGGGAGTTAAGTCGTGAGGGAACAGCCTGCACTGCATATATATTAAGAAGTAGGCAAGGATGAGAGGTATTTAGGGGTTTAAAAATCTTCACGGACTCAGCATGTGGACTGAGGAGCTCAATTTTTGAAAGCTGCTGCATGTTTGGAGCAGTAGGGAGAATCTTGCTCCCCTGAACAGCAGCTGGTCTCTTGAAGAACCGCAAAAAGATCAAAAGGCCAAAATGTTCCAAAAATCAAAGCCCTGCTATTTACTTAAGTGACAAAAGGTAAATAATAATTAAACAGGAGCAGAGGACTTCCAGTTTATTTGCGGACAACAGTTTCATTTTTGTTCTAAACCCAAGCAGTGTAAAAGATTAATACTCAAAATACTGGTGAGAGCAGAAGTACCCTTGAAACAAGGAAAAACAGCATAAAAGCAAAAACCAAAATTAAACTAGGAAAAGAAGTCACTGGATAGGATCCCCAGAGTTATGCTATGATCCTATAAAGTACCTGGATTATGAAATACCATGTACAGTTCTGAGCACTGATTTATAAACAAGTGAACTTTATGTAAAATAAAACATCCAGCATCTTTTAAAACTCTGGCAATTTATAGTAGCTCAGGTTTAGCAAATCTCTAAGTGGAAAATACTTCTCGAGTAATACTTGTCGCTTTATTAATAGCTACAGAGACAGGAAAATACAACTGTGAAACCTGATGATTTATTTTTTAAACCTACTGACATTATAATTCTTATCAACAGTATTTAATTACATCTACACTTTCTGCTGTATTTCAAGTCTTATAAAGAGAAGAAAACGTAGTCACCTGCTGTGCATATTGTAAAGACAACTTGAACCGAGTCAAAGAAGAAGAACATAACCAGGAGAGACACAGAGGCTCCGATGGGCAGGAACAACGCCTGGGTAGAATCAATGGTTTGGATACCTGCAGAAGAAAGAGAGTGACATTTAACTCGGCCCGTTCCTTACCACCTCCATGCTGACAGCCCGGCCTCAGCAACACAGCGGAGGACTCTGACAGCATATTCCATTTCAGCGCCGGTGCAACAGACGCCGACTCCGAGATCCTCCTGCGCTCTCCTGGCCAGGCACCGCAGCCTGTGCAAAACCGCCCCAGCCGAACTGCACCACGGCAGCGGCTGGCTCCGGACAGCGACGGCCCCGCTCGGCGCAACCCAAGAACCGAAAGTTGAAGGAAAACGTACGAATTTTCTCTTGTGCCGCAGACGGAATGAATAACAAGTTACAAAAAGGAACATTATTTAGGGATGAGGGGTCATACAGCAGTTATATATTTGCTTCATTTTACCCTGCGCAACGTGGATGAGTTGAACGGAGCACCTGGAAGTTTTATTTCACCTCTCGGCTCGAGGTGAAGAGCCTGGCCGCCAGCGGAGCCGCAGAAGCCTTAGGCTGGCCGAGCTCACGCTAAGGGTGCCACAGCTTCAAATTCCACTTGGGTGAAGGCCATCAGGCACTTAAATTGCGTCGCTGATTGCAATCGCCGGATAACATCAAGCCGCACAATATAGGGCAGTTTTCAAAAAAGACTGAAGTCGTTTACCTCTTTATGAAACCTGCAACTCACTTCAGCGTGCACTACAATCGCCTTCTATGCTAAAACCCAACTAAAATTCGTGCTCACGTTTTATAGCTGGAAGCAATTTTAAACAGTGCAGAGACACTGAAGTATTTTATTCTGAGTATTTCCCAGGGTTTTAACAGTCCCAGGATTTTAAGGACAAGCTTATAGGTTATCAAGCAGAATATCTGTGCCTATGTGTGTATGCACGTATACACGGACATACACGTACAAGTAAATCCACACGGGGGGGGTGGTGGTGGTGGAATGTGTCTTTTTTTTTCCTGTGGAAGAGCGGTA
>JANZLP010000075.1:4997425-5007432 GCA_026930925.1 Chelictinia riocourii
TTGGGATTTTTTTGTTGTTAGTATTCACAGTGCCGGTTGGGCAGTGGTCAGGAGCATACACCTATATCCAACATAAAAATGACCCATTTTGTCAGTATTTCTCCTCTTCCTAGTTCTGACCAATTTGATAACTTAATATTGGCCACGTTGACACAACTGGGCAAAATAATAAAATAGAACTTTTCCTTAGTTTATGATTAACTGGGATCCAGTTAAATAGGGTTTTTAAAAAATAAATGTATCTTTTTGGCAAAGATTTTTCACCTTTTCTACCCCTAGACAGTCTGCATTGTCAGCACCTCATTAGAATGAGCTGGATAGTGAAGAAAAATGTTTTAAATGAGTACATCTCACAGAAAAGTTGATAACTACTGAAATCAATTTCGTCAGCTAATATGTCAAGAAATATATGTTAATCCTTTCATTAATTTTTAAACATAAATTAATATAGTGTTCTACAACTTCACAAAATTTCTATGCCACAAATTCAAAAGTGCTCTTCACCAGAAATGATAAAAGGAAAGTATGATACAAAAACTATTCAGTTATTAGGAGTTTAATTTTTGCAGCGGTAGCAGCTATGATTTCAGCTAGTGCCAACAGTTTTACCTGCATCCTTGATGCAAGTTCTCCACCTAGTGGAGTAATTTTTAATGCTCCAAAGGAGCAGAACTCCTTGCATATCATTTTTATTTCTGATTCATTTAAGGAGTAATAGCAACAGTTTCCTTACATAATATTTTATAAATATTTAAGCTGTACAATAAGTTTTTCCAAAATTAAACTTCATTTCACACAGTGACTGAAATATTTATAATAGCTTCAGAAAACATAAAGGCCAAGAGAACTCCAAGAGAAAACCCAGTCATAACAATCAAACTGTATCCAAAAAACTGTTTGAACAAAACAACCTCAGATTTTTTTATTCATCTAGGTTGGGGTAGTTGAGCGAAGTTCAATTTTTAGAAAATCCTATACACTTCAGAAATAGTAACAACAATCATATTTTAAAGACAATTTTAGAGCAGGCAACACACCTGCTCATATAGCAACAATATAACAAACCCATCCAGGTGCCAGAGTAAAAAGCAGCAATATGAACAGCTTATCACAGGAGACAGTAAATTCCAAATCACTTGAAGTTCTTACTTGGAGGCTGGGTGGGACTGTAAGATACGTGTTGTGGTCTGACCACGTACGTGTGCATGTACTTACATCGTGCAGGAATTCTGGGGGAAAGCAGAAGGAGCATTGCCACGCAGAAAGTCAAACCAGATAAACACACCCTGCTTAAATGTTTGAATCATGATAACACTCCCCCCTGCGCTTATGAAGAACAGCCTCTTGGAAAAAAATACAGAAGTAAGAAGTGCTTGTACAAAAAACACCGTTCGAATCTCAGCCCTACTAAAAGCCAGGCTGGCCCCCAGCCCCAGTACCTGTAATCACAACTGCAGCACACAGCACAGGGAAACAAACGCCCCTTCAGGTAGGTTGGTCCTGAGCCACGTCGGGAGCCAAAGGTCAAAACAGAGGAATAGGACAGGAATAGGAATTTCACCTCTGTTCTTGCTGGCGACGCGTGCGCTCCCCAAGCAGTCGGTGTGATGCACTCTGCTCCTTGCATGACACATTACTCACTAATTGCACGGCTGCATTTCAAGTCACCTTCAGTTCACAGTAGTTTTCAGCTGCGACTTGACAGCAAGAGTGGGTTACAGTTATCTTGCGCTCGAGATAATGAAGGTATAGATTATAGCTGAGAGCCCACATCAGACAAAAGAGGTCACGCGCCCTGACTCGATACTGATCAACATTATAAACTTGGTCTCATATAACACGAGCATCAGCAAGTTGCCTTGACTCGTTCAGGGCACTTACCAGAACTCAGTCGGCCGGCACTGGAGATCACACTCCCCTGAGCTGACGACATTCCAGTTTAATCTTCCCTACTGTACCGGCTGCCTCCGCCACGGCACCACGTCTCGCCGATGCCGGTGGACTTGCTTGGGTAACCAACCTCGCCGGCAGCCTCCGCCGCAGCAGGCAGAAGTCCCTGCTGCGCAGAAGGGGAAACTGAGACAGCAGGAGGCTGAGACTTATCTGAACAGATCGCAAACAAGCTGCAGTGGAGGAAAGAGACTTAATTGAAATCTTTTCCTGTATGCTAATAACACGTAGCCTTCAAAAACAGTGCATTGTCCTTCCAAGCAGGAAGATAGTACTTAATCCAGCACAAAAGATTTTTCGATGCTAGATTAGGCAGCATAAACACAGTATCCTGCAGGGTATGGTACAAGGCAAGAAAATACAGGAGAGTTTCCTCGTGATCATGGAACATACACATGTCATACTGGCTTTTACAGTGCCTGAGTTTCAAACGTGACACAAACCTTAGCGCATGGATTTAGTTGTATTACTCTTCCTCAGAGAAAAACTGAAATACAGAGCTACGTAGCTTGTGGAGTTGTTCAATAAAGGTTTATCTTAATGGAGGGAGTCCTGCCAGGCAGTGGAAGAATTCGCACTGCTACAGCACGCAGAAGTCTCAGCCAGCACGTTCAAACGTGCCCTGGTCAGGCGGCCGCCCTCTCTTAGGCCAGCAGGGCAAGGTTAGATCCTGGAGAGGAGGACAGGAGGCTTTGTGTAGTAACAGAAAAAAAACCTAGGAGAACTCCCAAAACCCCAACAGCCTCCTACAAGGTACGTGAGAGAGAAGGGCTTGGTAAGAGTGTCCCGCGAGCCAAGAAACACAAAACCCAGAAAGGAGTTAAATGCTCCTCCACGAGTTAGATGCCTGTATGAGCCCTTCGGCAATTACAGGAGCTGAAATAATACAAATTATGTGAAGCTCTTGGGCTTTGCCAAAATTACTTGCAGTGAGGAGCGAAGCTGGTGGTGCAGGTACGGCAGAAGGAGTGGGGAGCATGAAGGAGGAGCTGCACAAGGGAGCAGGTGGCAGCAGTCGGGAAGGGCTGACGGAAGCCCCGGGAGGAATGGGGGCAGCCAGAGGATGCGAATCCCACCACAGCTCGTCACCCAGCAAAACTACCTAACCTGAGCCCTGGGTTAGGTGCTCTTGCAGGGGTGGGAGGGAGGAAGCACAGCCAGATCCCCAGCAAGTAATGGAGGGAGGAAAGAGGGCTGTAAATTCCTGTAATTACAGGTTTACATTAAAAATTAAATCCTGTGCACTACCTTATTTATTCACCTGGTTCAAGATTATTTTCTTCTCTAAAATTTTGTTTAAGTATAAGTTACTGTAAGCAGAAAAAAATGGCTCTTGGTGCTAAACCTACCCCAGGTTTGCAGGAAAGCTTGTGGGTGCATTAGTAGCGGCTCCCTTCAACCCAAAAGCCGACTTCTGTTGCTGCCAGTCACATCCTCACGGAAGGGCTGTGCGCTGCTGGGTAGGGATACGCACTACTCCTTGTCCCTGCTTGAGGAAGACATCCCAGCAACACTTCTTTTAAGAAAGACGCAGAAAAGGAATGGAAATGAGAGATTTCCACTGTACTTCGTTAACAGCGAGTCTCCTCCTCTTTGAGTTAATTACTTCTAGCAAGTGTTCAGAATAAAGAGACGCTGCTGTCAGTTTGTGAATAGTTTAACCAGAGCTGTGATGAGAGGGGTAGCAGCTTGTGCGCAGCACGCAGCATTCAAAGGTTGTCAGTGCCTTCTGAGACATCATTAAAAAGTTAGTGCTGAGATTCATTTCCCTTACGCGGGCTGCGAGACTTCAGAATCTGAAATCTGTTACCACAGGGCAGAAACCGCAGTTGAAGCCGGGAGGTGTCTAACTTGCATCTACGTTCCCAATGCCTAATGAAGTAATTCCTCTAATTGGAGTGCCCTGTTCCCTCACCCGGCCAAGGGAGGAGAGAGACGTCTCTGAGCTAACTTAGACGTCTCGTCTGGAGCAGCCAGGCTCTCCCTCCGTGCACACCTCTGCCTTCCGACTGCAGAAGGAATTTGTCCACATACTTTAGGAGGACTGCTCCACCACGCAGTTAAAACGTAGGCACAATTAAATGCTGTATTAAGCAGATGTGCTCCTACCCTGTGATTAAAGAACGTTTTCATTCCAGCAGCAGTAAGTACAGCTTCCACAGGGACACCTACGCTCCATTCGGTTCTGAGGTAATAGACAACCAATTAGAGTAAGGCTTTAAGTATGTGTGGCAGATAAGGTACTTACATAATTTATGCTATTTAACAGCCGGTGGAGTCTTTACCTATAAACACAGAGACTTTTACATGATTTACAAAGCAAACACATGACCTGTTTTAGAGTACCTGGCTCTCGCCTGGAAAAAATGTTTATCAAACGTTTTGAATGCTACGGCTGAGAGTCTGCAGAAAAGGGATAAAAGAGAATGGAAAATGGGGAAATAACATGCCAGTATTAAGCTATTTTCCTTCTTAGTGGCCAGATTCTGACATCATGGAACAGAAGCGTTACTGGTTATGAGATAAACACATGGAGGACTTAATCAGTTTATACATCAGCTTTCAGATTTGAAACAAATTTTCAGCATGACAGCACCCCTTCCGTGGTTTGTACCACATATATCAGATCTGTGCATATTTAAGACGACTTTCTAAATCTGTCAGGATATTATGAAGTATTTTTTGCAAAGACACAAAACAGCTCTTTAGCAAATTTTCCACACCTTAAGATTCATGAAAAATTAACTTGGCGGGGTTAAGCACTCAAAAATCAAGGACAAACCAGGCCTGAATGACAGCCTCAACTCTTGTCCCGATGCTTGTAACCTCTAGCCTACACCTTTTAACTGGATGAACAGTGCATACAGTGTTATGGCACTTTAGACAACACACAGTGAGGAAGACTGTGCCTAGAAATTGCTATCACAAAATACACGTGTGCAAGGAGATGGAGTTGAGCTTGGCCGTACAATCTCAGCTTCCGTGTTTCTTTACTTTCTAGTTCTTAGTGTATCCTCCGATTCACACTTACGGAGTTTATACTTAATATCCTTAAATCAATCAGAAAACTATACAAAAATTATCAGGCATCAGCTGGCAAAGGACAATCCACCTCTATCAACGTTATTCAGAAACTGCGTTCATTCAGTAACCTTGATATCAACTGGCAAAAGAATGAGAAGTTTCTGTTTATGCTGGGACCTAAACATTCATTTTTGTACTTGCACACAAATACAGGCGTATGGAAAAAATCTGTAGTCATCTTCAGTTCATCCACCCAGACCCCTGGCTATCCCCAAATTGTGAAGTCTCTTTACGAGTAGAATTTTGCAATTTACATAAATCTATAATCCCTAAATCACCTTAAGAAGCTTAAGCCAATCTAAGGGTTTATATAGGATATGCAGTTAAATCAATGTGAAGGCTCTATGGCCTGATTTTTAAAGGTATTGGGCTTCCACAGATCATACGGAGGACAACAGAAACCTTTAGATTGCTCTGTATGTCTGAAACACTGTTCACGGGATTATTAAAAGTTGCAAAATGTTTCAAAACTCTCACAATTTGGAGGAAACATAGGAGAGGGGTGTCAAGAGATGGGAAAAAAATACAGATCAGGAGGCAGCAGTCACGTGGGATTGACTCGGTTCATAAAATGTGGTTAAAAAATTTTAGAAGAAAATAAAAAATCCTCTAACCTTCACTGTCTTCAAAGAAAATGAAAATTATCTTGCTCCAGCTTTCTTTAAATAAATAATTAAATACATCTTTTTTTCAGAGACCAAGCATGGAGACTGCTAGCCCAACAAATGTTTTATAAGTCTGCCCAACAACTATGGGAAGGTAGCGGGCGATAGTTGAAGCTGACTCTCAACTTTGGTTTTAATTAATGCTTCCAGGCACCTTTTCAATCTCTCTACAAATGAATTACAAAGTACCTTTCTTGATTTGATGTTTCAAACCCTAATAATTTATTAACTGTAAAAAACTACATACAACATTATGACATTGTATTACAAAGGATACTGTGATGCTGTTATTTATATTCTCCCCAGGATAAAAAAAAGCTTCCAATTTTGCTCAGTGCAATGTTCTGAAGGCTATGCGATAAAAAAAAAAGAGAGTATCTTGGCAAGTTATGATAATTTACGATTTTTTTGGGAAATTATTCTAAAAAAAAAAAAAGTAGTCAGCATTGGAGCCTCCTGTTTGGCAACAACTGCCATCAAAAAAAGGTGGGGGGGGGCAGGGCATGGAGGGAATCATCAGTGACATTGACTGTAAGCCCAGGGACAAGGTGGCTGGGTAAGAGATCCAGGGTGAGACTGGGATAGAGCAGTAGGGAGGAACATCTGGTAGAAGGGGAGGGAGGCAGGAGGACCAAAGCTGTGGATGACACAAGGGGCTGGGGGACGGGAGCTGTAAAGCAGCTGTCACTGTTGAACACTGTTATTTACAAACATTTATCCCAATTCACACATACATGGCGTTTTTACTGATATTTCATAATTGTCTGCACACATAAATGCAATGCCAAAGATTACCCATACATGAGAGTCTAAACCCCTCCAGCTCCTACCTGACACTTGTGAGGTCTCTCTGAGGTATGCACCTGTTTGATGTGTCCATTCAAGTGGTCTGGCCTTAAAAGAAAATACACATAAGCACACTTAAAACAAATACTAAAAATAAACATACAATTTTAACTAAAAAAAGAAAAAAAAAAAAGATACCATCCCAGTGATGGATCTATTACAAACGTAGCGATATTTAACTTTCCAAGAACCAGTAACAACTGGTTCCAAGCCCCAACAACAACTGGGACTCTACCTTGATAAGTGCTCTCTGCAACTTACTAAAAAGGTAGCATTTTCTCAGGAATTATGACTGAACGATCTGAGAAAATACAAGCTACAATTTTCAAGCCTGCATGTCCCCTTCCAAAATCCTATTTAGATCTTGACAATCAGGGCACTTGGATTTACGCTTGCTGAATATTTGAAAATCAGACCCTTCTGGTTTGTGTCCCAAGCACGGATGTAAGCAGCCGACTTTAAGCACCCCTGTGCAAAAAGACTGACTCTGAACTCTGTTGCTGTGACACATTTTCCACCAGCAAGATGAAGAAACACTGTCCTAACTCACAACTTGGTGGGGAGACTGCATTAGTACAAATAAAGTGCTCTGAAGGTCCCAACTAGAAGGTGCAATGGAAGAGCAAATTATTACTGAAAAAAAAGTTAGGCCATTCTTCACAATCAGTAAAGCCTACTTTGAAGAAGAGAGGACTGAATAGCTGCAGATTTTCCTAGTGGGAGTTTCTCTCCTAGTGGGAAGAAAGCTTTTCATTGTATGAGGCCAAAACTGCTTGGAAACAAGTTCCCCACCCTCTCCTCCCCCAGCTCTCCCGCTGCTGCGCCAATGAGAGGGCGCGGGCTGGAATTCAGGCACTGCAGACAGAAAATAGACTGAACTCCGCCGTGGGGCTGTTCAGCCTGATGCTCCAGCAGTGGGCTGGAGCCGCGTAACCGGACAGACCGGCTGGGGGTCCTCCTGCCAGGCTCCTCGAGCCTAGCGACCTCCCGTGCCGTGCTACTCCAGTGAGGGAAAGGACACTCAAGTCAGACATCGATCGCGCTTCCAACTTCCTCTGGCTGCTCCCACGACTGAATACTGAAACTTAAAGAGTCTCTACTTGGCAGTCATTTTTTGGTTTTACAAAGATGTGTAGACGTATCGGTCGTTTCCTTTAGTAACAGCATTTCTGCCTGTTCACATTAACTTACTGGGAAAAATGAGAACTCGACAGCTATCTTCCACTTTCCCTTGCTGACAAAAACTTTTCATCCAGCAACAGCAGAAATCTTTAAGTGTGAATAAAAATAACAAAAACCGTCAGATGATCCCAGGTCACGCTATGGTCAGAAAAATACTTTCGCTTCTAGCCACAGGTGAAATTTTCATTTTATGACTTTGCATCGCTAAATCTGCAGTCCCTATGAAGATGCACGCCTAATTATTGCTGATAAAAAAAGACAAAAACCCCTCTACGTTTTCTTAATTTATTTCAGTAACAAGAAGTCCCTCTATCAAAAAAGAGCTAGCGGGGCACAATCCCTACATCTCTACAGCTGGGACGATTCTAGCCCTCGTAGATGGTATCTGGATTCCTTCCCCCCTCTAAGAGCAAATCAGCTGCTGTAGAAAACCGACTGCTGCTACATAAGTAACACAGTGTACGCATCCCCCTCCCCCCACTACTTCCAGTCTCAAAGCGAGCATCAAACTTCCAAAAGAAGCTTCAAATTCATTAACTCAGGCTATAAGACACCACTAGCATGACTACGTGTATCAAACTACTTATTAAATTAACTCCCACAAACAGCGACAACAAAAAATCAGCAACATTAAATGCACAGATCTTACGTATGTTGCAGGGCAGAAACAGGATCCCCTTCAGAAGGATGTAAACCCAAAGGACACAAAGATCATGTATTAAAAGATACTTGATGCTGCAGCCTTTGAAATCTCACCTCTTCCTTCACATTTGGGTGATAAAAAACATTACGAACTAAGAGAAATGAAGGGAAGTTAAGAAAAAGAAAATTTAAAATGGATACGCGAAAAATAATAATCTCGAGATGTATTAATATTTTGCACTTCAACAGCACCTTCAAACTACCTACAAATCAGTAGTCTCCAGACGCTTATGTGAGGTAGGTAATTATTTCAATACCCGTTTCACAGAAGAGTCCTCTGAGGGAGAGACTGACTGATTTGCCCAAGGACACGCATACACCAAGCCTGGGACAAAGCTGGGAATGTTACCCAGAAGCCAGCTGACTCCCAGTTCTATGTCTTAATTACTTTTAAACCCTTTCAAGAGACTGCAGAATAGCATCCCAGCGGCTATGATGGAAGCTCTCATTTCTCAAGACATTTTAATGTGGAGCAGTCAAACTATCCTAAGTACAAACGGTTCTTGTTTCCCAAGGGATAGGAGAGACAACTTCCTAAGTCTCCGTTTGTGTCTACGGTCCTTGTAAGTACTGCCTTACCTGGAGAAGCCTTTTCCACAGCTCTGGCAGATGTAGGGCTTTCCCACAGAGCCATCGTGAGATCGAACATGATAGGACATCCTGTCTTTCCGCTTGAACCGTAAGCCACACACCGGACAAGAGTAAGGCTTCTCGCCGGAGTGTGACAGCTTGTGCCGATTCAGGTGGTACACGTCCCGAAAAATCTTGCCACAGATCTCACAGGCCACCTGTTTCCTCGTCCTGCTTCTTTTTCGGGGTGCATCAGGGTCATCCTGACCAGGAACGCCATTCTCACCCAGTCTCGGGGGTGGGATGTCTATGTAGCCCAGCTGTAAGCTTGTCACCCCGTGTTGAGCCTCATGCTGACGAAGACGATTAGCATCCGTAAACACTTTCCCACAGAGGCCACAAGGCAGGATACCAGCCTCTCGCAGGCCCCCCGGAGTACCAAACATCATGGAGTCCAAGAGATTGGCTTTACGGGGACGCCCTCTGCCCCTCTTGGTGCTTAAGGTGGGGGCACTAGCAGCAACATTCTGGAAAGGCGAGGCGAGCAGCGGTGGGGACAGAGGTCCCGCCACCATGGGCAGGCGGTCCACACCCTGCAGAACAGGCAGGGAGGACTGCGCGGCAGTGAGCGCAGCCCGCGTGGCCTCGTCTTCGGGCATACCGGCGATGCCGTTGCCATTGGGCGCCAAAGCGGCACCGTTGGTCATGTCAAGAGGGAAGCCGAGGTCGGCAGCCCCTGGACGGAAGAGCATAATGTCGGGGCGTGCAGGGGGCACGAGGATCTGCACATTGGACTGCTTGATGACCTCCTGGCAGATGTCAATCACAGAGCGCATCAGCAGGAACTTGGCGGCCGTCATGAGCTCCGGGAAGCTCTCCAGCCGCACCACGATGCGCGACGTGTAGGCGAAGTCCAGGATGTCTCCGAACACCTTGGAGGGGCATTTTGAGTTATACAGTTATGATTACAACAACTCTGCTATTTTTTATAGCATGGTCTCCTGGATT
>JANZLP010000075.1:5062544-5072637 GCA_026930925.1 Chelictinia riocourii
ATGACACACCAATGTCCCTTATAGGGTGAGTGGGGAGAGCTGGGTACTTCAGAGAGAGATTTTTAAAAGTATCATATAAACAGAACTGAGGATAAAAGGTGCAAATTACTCCTAGGTCTAAAGTCAACTGGCACTCTGATATTTGGCAAGGTAGGTAACAGCTGTCTTTCCTTCCTTGACTTTCTGTGAAGTATTTACAGTCACTAGGCTGATTGCTTTTTGTCATACCTGGAATGAAGTGGCACAGCAGGGTAGTGTTTTTTAAATGCTGTTAGATGCTGTTATGCTAATCAGACAAGACTGGAAAAGAGGTAGCATAATCTTCATTAAAACAGATTTTTGGTCAACCTGGAAACCTGTATGAAGTTTCCCATGTCCAAATTTTTCAACTGTTTAGATGCTTTTATGACCAGAAGATTCTTCAAAAAACTTCTGGAGAGTGGAAGGACTGGTGGGCTGTTTGCAGAGAAAGGAAGCTCAGCCTCACAGCGGGCAGCCATTACAGGTTTGTGAAATAACTTCCTATTATTGTGTGTATATAGCAGTATGAGAGGTTTTCCTTGGGTTCTGAAGGAGTTGTTAATGCCAGTAAGCAAGTTACATCAACAGTACCTCTAGGCCAAGAGCAGTGTCTTCATTGCTTATTTTCATATCTTTCTTCCTCTTTTTTTTTTTTTTTTGTTGCTGTTGTCTTAGGATGTAGTCAAAATTTCCTATCCAACATATCTTTAGAGTGCAATAGAACTTGAAAGAATCCTACTTCGAGGCATTGGTAGCTATTTCACTGAATAGTGCTTTTTTTATTTTTCAGGCCTTTACTCCAGAATTTGATATTCAAGGCTTGGAGAGCCTACGTACACCAGCAGCAAGAAAAGAGGAACAAATACTGTGTTGCAGAGTCTCATGGTAAGTGAAACGATGGTAACTACCTTTATTTGGGGACATACTGAGACGGGATTTTCCAAAGGAAATATTTGCACAGAACTTCTTCCCTTGTGCATGTTTGCACATTGACCTCCCCCACCCTGTGGAAGTATAATGCTTTTAGGTACAGATGGTTGTCTGTCTAAAGCTGGCAGGGGGGTTCTGGGTGATGCTCTACTGTGTGGCTATATAGTTATTTAGGGATGCCAGTGAATAAGCTTAAGGGCCTCTCCATCTGCTCTGGATTGTGTTGTTTGGTTTTGGGGGGGTGGTTTGGTTGTTCTGGGGGAGTTTTTTGTGTGGTGGGGTGTTTTTTGTTGTTTGTTTTGGTTTTTTTTACTTTATCACAGTATGCGTTCAAATATTTTTTGTTAGAATGTGTTGCTGGAATTCTGTTATCAACTGTGGCTATAGAAATTACACAATAATTCCCTGTGGTATTAACTGCACATTTTATCTGTATTCAGTATTCCTTCCAGCTTGTGTCTTGCAACTGAAAAGCAGCCCAAGCTTTTGAAGTGCCCCTTGTCTTATTGTGTAGATTCTTTGTTCCGCAATGGATTTGTCCTGTTGATGACAGTGCTTAGGTTGGTTGCAACTTCCTTTGGTTTCAGGGAATGTTTCCCTGAAGGGGAGGATGACCCCCTTTTAAAGATGATGCTGTGGTTTTTGTTCTGTGCTGATTTGAAAATAAGTTAACTGCTCCCTTTGCATATGCATGCAGCCTCAGAATATTACATAGACTGGCACCTTTCAGAACAAACCGAAAGGCTATCTAGATTTCCTTTCTTACTGAGGCCAGAGTGCTTGCAGAAGCAGCTGTGTGTTACTTAGTCAAAAAGATAGAAAAGCGGCCTGGTTTAAGGTAGGTTAATACTTGATTCACCAGATCACAAGGAAATCTTTAAAAAGTGTGGTGGGTTTTTTTAGTGTAAGTGTGAAGTGGCATAAAATCGACGGTGTTTTTTCTAATAACTTTGCTTCAATAGTGTCAGTTCTGACAAGCCAGACTGTTGTGAGGAGAAAGTGCAGCGCAGTGCATAAAGTGGTAAACTGGGATTTGTGACACCACTTCTGTTTTTAGCTGTGTGACCAACCTGCTAAATAAACTTGACTTGTTTCTGGTTGATTTCTCTGCTTGTAATAGAGAATAACTCTTGAAAAGCCACTGATGAACCTGATGAACTTTTTTTTTTTAAATGAACCAAAGAAAATCCTGTAATTCTTACCCAATAAGGTGGTTATGCTGAATATTGTTGTACAATTATATACCCTGTAAGCACTGAAGACAAAGCAGTGCCGTTGTCTGATAATTCACGCTGCTCTGAACAAGTGGCATGCTGCTGTCAGCGTTTCAGAGATTCTTGTCGGTGTGACACCCTCAGCCAGGGCCGATGTTCGCAGCTGCGGCTCCGGTGGCTGCTGTTTCAGGGTGTCCCACGAGGTGTCACTGCGAGGTGAGGGGGCTGGAGGCTGGGGACCAGTGCTGTTACCGAGTGGTTAAAAAATGCCAGGTTCTTGCATGGACTTAAGATGCTGTCATTTTTCTGTTGTGCACAGCAAAGAAGCAAAAATTGGTCAAGAGCTGGCAGCACTGGCTGGTTTATGTTGATGTTCAAAGGACAAAACGTGGGATGCAGTCTGTGGCACTGGCATTCAGGGAAAGAAGCTGTTTACGGTAAGAATGGAGTGGAAGCAGGCAGAGAGGCACTGACAATGAGGCCGTGGTTTTTACCTGTGTTCCGTTATCTTTTCCTGCAGTGACTTTTTTCCATATGTGATTTTTTTTTTTTTTATTATTATTATTTTGAGGGATGTGTGTGTCCGAATTCTTCTGGTATGCCCATAGACTGAATTTAAAATACTGTTGCTCACACCTTTTTCCAGTGAGAGGAAGGCGATTTCTTGCACTAAACTATGTAACCCGTGTTTGAACATGTCTAACATTGTTTTGGCAGCATATCATGGGCAGTGTGGAGAAGACGACACTACCAGAACAGCAGTGGACGTAAAATGAATATTTTAGCTCTGCAGCATTGGGCCCAAAGCCTGCAATTTCGAGTAAGTACTAAGAGCTTCAGCTGCTACCATTTCTAATGTTTGAGTTGCATGCATATGTGACTAATTTTGCAGATTAATTAAAAAATAGGACTTTTGCAATTTGCAAAGCAAATGAGTATTACTTATGGTGGAAGAACATACTAGGACATGAGGAAATGGAATGAAGCTGTGTCCGGGGAAGTTCAGATTGGCCATTAGGAAAAGGCTCTTCACCAAAAGGGTGGTCGGCCACTGGAACAGGATCTCCAGGGAAGTGGTCAGGACACCAAGCCTGTCAGAGTTCAGGGAGCATCTGGACGACGCTCTTAGATGATTTAGTGATAAGTAGTCCTGCAAGGAGCAGGAGTTGGACTCGATCCTTATGGGCCCCTTCCAGCTTGAGATATTCTATGATGAAGGTCAAAACAATATTTTTACAAGAAAAAATTCTTTACAAGCAATCTAGGCAAAGCAAACTGGATCCATGTCTTATATTTGCTGGGAAGCAGACTATCCAAAAGAATTATTAGTCTCATACAGTGCCTGATAATAGTGAAAGCATCAGAGTTCTCTCCACCAGAGAAACTAGCCACAGGTAAATAAGAGGTAAAAGAAAACAGGTGTGTGAGTTTGCAGCTGTGGCATTTTGGTAGTTGCATCCAGCTCTCTAGAATGCCAGACTCCAGAGAGGTCCAATCCACTATCCCATTAGGAGGTAAGATAGCACCGGTCAGCTGTTTGACAGCACCTTGCCTCTTTGTAAGACAACATTTCTTATGTCCTAATGAATTTCTGTAAGCATGTTTAACTCCGTTTTGGGGTAAGAAAATATAATCCAGCATTTCATATTCTTCAGAGGTTGTCAGCTCCTTCAGTAAATTGTTCAGCTTAGCTGATGTGAAGACAGTGTGGTTTTCTTTATGTCACTGGGACTGTGGGTTTTTGTGTATTTCATTAAAAAACAGGTGATGGTATTTAACTTGACCTCTGCTGTAAGATGGTAATACTGCCTGTTTGAGGCCACTATTCTACCAAGGAGATAAACGTATGACTTGGGAAATCTTGTCGTATCTCAAGATGTGATTCTCTTTTATATAAAAAAAAATACTCTGTCTGAAAGAAAGCCTGTTGTCCAAAAAGTATTATTTTGGCCTTTTAATGGAAAAAGTGCAAAAGTATCAAAAAAAAGGAAGAAAGAAGTTTGTTGTTGACATTCTTTGACCTTTTCTATGCTGATATTCCTTTGGTGTTTGTTTGGTTTTGTTTGTTGTTTTTTTTCCCCACTTGTGGGGAGGAACCTTATTGCTCATGGCTTTCACCTTCAGATCTTACATGGAATTTCCTATTGCCTGTGTGTTGTTCTTCTCTTCTTTGTTCTACTTCCCTGATCTTGTCCCTTTTTTCCCCCTTACTGCCCTGCCTCCTCAATTGTTTGGTCAGGCTTGGTTGCAGTGGCGCGAGCTGTATTTATGCAGCCAGAATGACAGGCAGAAGGAGACTAGGGCAGTAACTCACCATCGGCACTGGGAATTGAAGAGGTGCATGGAAGCGTGGCTAGGATACTTAAACCTCCACAGAGCAAAGAAACTTCAGAACGGTGAGTGAAAATGGTGAGTTAAGACAGAAGAGGGCTCAGCCCCTTTGCTTAGGGCACAGTGATGCTTTTTTCTATTCTAAGAGAGGCTGTCATGTTTCTGCTAGTTCAGCAGATGATGAGATGCGACTTGGACTGTACACTGTTACAGGCCTGGCTAGCTAAGGTTAGGTACTGAACTGTTGGGAAGATCGCCTACTTTTTAGGTGATTTAAAAGAAAATGCTTTACAGTTCCCTTGGCAAAAACTTGCACATTGCATATTATATTCTGACTGAGATATCTGTGAGAAGGACGTATTCAGGACTATTGTCGGTCAATCTGTATGTGGATTTTCTTGATAATCAGACAAATCACAACTCATACAGGATAGTAAATATCATGACACCAGTTCTTTTGGTTTTTCCCTTGAAGCCACTGGAATGAGTTCAGGCATTTGTGTGTGAAATGCCTGTTGATCAGTGGTAGTAGAAAAGAATCCAGCTTGGATATCTGGGAACTAGTAATAAGAGTACGCTGAAATGTAAGCAAGCTTGTGTATGTTGAAAAAGTGATGTAGTGTCTTAACTTCCCCTTCTTAAGTCAGTACAGTATATTCCTGCTTTATAACTGCCTTTATGATCAATAAGAACAACATAGTCTGTGGCTGAGTATTGCTGTGAATTCTTACCACCATTTTTCAGTGTTGGAGTTTCTGTCACTTCAGTACCAGTGGCTTAAATGTCATGGCCTCATCTGAGATGAACGAACTTAGGATGGAACAAGTCAAGAGTAATTTGTGTGTTTGTTTTCTAGAGCTGGCCCAAGAGCATCACCAAAGCAGGCTGGTCCGGCAGTGTTTCTCTGATTGGCAGCTGTCATGGGAGTGCAGGAGAAGAGTGCACGCTCACCAAAAGGACATTGAAAAACTAGCAGCAAGGATTGCCTTATGGAGAGTCTTTGCACACTGGAAGCATTGTATCCAATCTGTATTTAGTCCCTAGCAACGACAGGTTAAAAGCATTCCTGTGGAGGAAAGATCTGGTTAATAAGCAGAAATGTTGTGCAGTAGTGTGGGTGACAACAAACCCTATCATTAGAAGGATGTATGTGAGGCCATACTAACAATTAATAGAACTGTTGCAACTACAGTGTGTTAGCCTGTTGACAGCTAAGAGCCTGCGGAAGATAATTTAAGTCTGGGGAGGAGTTCCTTACTTAACAGTGAATCAGAAATGTCTTGTGATAAGTCAGCAAAATCTAAAAACTTGGCTGTAATCAAAACTTATGCAGGTAACAGTGCTGGAAATTCAAATACTGAAGCAAATATAGATGGAGATCTAGTGCCCCTCTGTGGGAGAAAGTTGTGTGTATGTCAGAAATGGGTGTTTCTGTGTAAAAGATACTTTAACTCAGTGACAGATGTCGTGCTGTGTGTGGAAGAGGCTCGACTGTGTGAGCTGGCTGAAAAACACTACAAGCATCATCTGTTGGTAAGAGCACCGTTATGTGTCAGGTGGAAGAGGCTGTGGAGAGGATTTGAATAATTCTGACTGGCAGTGTGCTTTTAATGCTAACGGTGTGTGGCTGTTGGGTGAGGGATGCACCATTTTCTGCCATGGTGAGTTTGGATCAGGCATCAGGTTTCTAAATTCCAACTATTCTGGAACCTGTCAGTTGAATCCAAATGGGGAAATTGTGCTGCTCTCCAAAATAGTTATTCTTCCAACTGGGAAACTGGTGAAGTAGCAGGTTAATCTTGATGGTATTGGGCTACTGTGCTCCCTGGCCATTTCACCATGAGATTGCTTTTTCCCCTTGACTTTCCCTGATATTTTTTTTTCCTTCTCCACTCTACGCCAAATTTTTCTGTCTGCTTACACTCTTGTTACAAGAATTATTTTTTTTTTTCCTCTGTGGTAATGCATACATGCTTCTTTTCACAGGAGACCAAAGGTAACTTATTGCATATGCAGGTAGTTGGGTGTCTTGTGGTTTGTTTGGGTTTTTTTTCTGTGGGTTTTTTGTTTGTTTGGCTTTTTGTTGTTGTTTTGGTGGGTTTTGTTTGTTTCTTTTAAAAAAGAGAAATCCTTGAAGGCTGTCTGAAAGGTGGGCACAAGCAAGCCTCTAGCTTTTTTGGAACTGAATTATTTTCGAGCGTGGATCAGTACTGATCATCAAAAGAATGGCAATAAACCTGTTTGGATCATAGACTGAAAACATTAATGACTATAAGAGCACTTGAAGGCAGGATGCTGTCATAATGCTATTTACCATGTTCACCCCTGAATCAAGGTATTGTGGGATTGTAGACCAGAAGACCTTGTGCAGAAGAGACCTAAAATGGAAGTGGATCTTCTCTGGTTTTGTTAAGGAGCAAATTATGAGTCTTCAACTGCAGGAGGAGGTAGATCAGGAAAGGACTTGGGTAGTGGTGTTGATAGCTGAATAAGGAGTTACATGTCTTGCAATAAAACCCTGGGAAAGCGGAAGGGAATTTTAGTTTGGCTGGAGAAGTGACAATTTGTCAGAGGAAATTGATGCATGGCTTTGATTACGAGTTCATAAATCTTAGCTATTGCAAAGAGTAGCATCAAACATAGATTGTTTGTAAGGAGCAGCCAGTTCTAAACTTATCAGCGCTTGCTGATTTTGGATTACATGGAAGTTGTGTACGCTTCTTGTCATTACAGAAACTTGCATTTAAGGGTCTTTGGCAGAATGTCATGAATGCTCGTCTTCAGCAAGTGAGAAGAAATCTGTCGTACCGTCAGCATCAAGTGACAGTGAGTTTGACTTTATTTTTGTTCTTGTGTTAGTTTTTCTTGAGCTGTCCTGTTGGCTTCCACTTTCACCTACAAAATACTTTTTTACTAAATAAGTGGCTTCGTTCCGAAATACTAATAGCCACAGAAAATCTTCTGTGCAAGTCAACTGTCAGTCTTAGACATGTTATTGTAGTGTTCTGTTTTCCTATATTTATGGTGACTTTTACCAGAAAAATTCATAGCAGGTTATAAAACAAGCAGTTTCAGTAGGATATTTAATAATTTCTTTCTTTGCATTCTCCTCCTCCCTTGATACCTATGTTTTTTCATGTCTTCGTTGCTTTGTTTCAGGTGCTGCAGAAGTTCTGGAACCGTTGGAAGTCCCGTTTGGAACATGAGGAAGAACAGCAGCAGCAGGCCTTAACATCAGTGGCTCATGCCCATTACAGGTACGCAGAGAAATATTAATATAAATCTGTAAAAATGTGGGATTTGTGGGCCTTTGGTTCTCGTTTAAAATCTGGTAATACCTTTGGGGGCATGACCATCCTAATGCCAATTGCTCTTATGTTTTCTATGAGTAATGGACAATTTATGTCTCCTGCTTCTCTGTGAAACATGAGGGAGATTGATTAAGCCTAGCTCTGAGGCTTGTTTAGATTTAAGAGTGGGATGTTTTACTGCTAAGAGCAGTAGGTTGCAGCATGAGCATGGATAAAGCTCAGAATGCTTCCTGCTGCTTGGGGAGGAGTGGGGGGAGTTGATGGCTTGCATATGCTACCTCTGCTGCTAGAGGTACTCTAAGAGTGAAGGTAATGCTTTTTTTTTGTAGAAGCTAAACTTATTTAGTCTTAGGAATAAGTCAACACTAACAAAGCAGCCAGAGGCTTCCAAATTGGGCCATGTTCATTATGATGAAGTTGAAAGGGTATATATTTGATTCTTATACTTCCTTTGTCTGTTGGCTCTTAATGCTTTCATTTGGTTCCAAAATTGCAAGATGTGCAAATACTCTAAACTTTGTTGCCTTAGAACTTCCTTGATTTTGGGGTGAAGCTTAGTTGGAGAGAATGAGACCTCTACAAGACAGGTGTGTGCTACTCAGTACAGCATGCTGTACTCCAGTGCTCAGATCCTGGGGCTCGAGTTGAACCTGAAAACACTTCAACCACAATATTGTGGTGTTGCTCTCAAACACATGAAACCTGTTGAGATGTCACCATGTTAGTATATTAGTGCAATGAGCCATATAGAGTTGCTTGGTTTAAATTAGATGCAGGGTAATAAAGGAAGGAAGAGAACCTTCATTCTCCCATGCAGGCTTATGTGTGATGTTTTTTATGAGCTTAGCACAGCCTGCATTCAAAAAGACACTTGATTTTACTACAGCTCAGAACTACCTTGTGGCCTAATTATTATCTTCTGCTCAATAAAATTTCTATCCCATTTCTTTTAATCCTCCCAGCAGAGTTTGCTTTAAGTATTAAATTTTTCTTGCTTGAGAGGCTAATCCTACAAGAGCGACTGATACACTTGGTACTGAATTAGGGTTGATTCTTGTTTTATTTTCAGGGCATAATTATTGCACAAATCTCTCAAATTGCCTGATGGCTTGGCATCAGGATCACTTTGGTTTTGCTCAGAGGTCACTGAAGAAATAAGAAATCTTACTCTAGTTACAACTGCCTTACAGTCAGTTGCAGTACGTGCAGTTGGATTCAATATGAAACAAACAAGTTTCTGTGTAAGCTTTAATTCTGGCTCCAAGACCGTTGTGGAACTCGGAGGAAAAGAACCTGCACTCATAATGATGATACTGGTTATGTTTCACAACTGCAGCTGCACCAAAATAAATCCATTACAGCTGCTGGAGTTATTCTAATTTAAGTTTGCAATATGAAATTGAGTGATATTACTGGGAATATTTCTTCTTTAGAAGTGCTTGGCATTTCTGTTTTCTGTTAAAGTAAATGGATGCTATGGGTTCCATCATCTCTTAAAATTCAACCACTAGCCTTTGTCTCAGAGCAATGATATATCTTACTAGCTACTTTTACTGGCATATTATGGAGGCATAGACATGCAGAGGAGCTACAAGAGTGTGTACTTGTTAATTGTGGAAATCAGAGGTGGAATACTGACTGAGAGAGAAAAAGAAGTATTTCCTTTTTTGAGATGCCTTAAAGGCTTTGCCTTGGCTTGTATTCTTACCCATGGATTCAGTGCAGACTCTTCAGGTAGATTTATGATGCTACTAAAACCTGTTGCTACTAAAACCTGTTTCCCATTTTCTGCATTAGAATACTAACCAAAAAAAAGTTTGCTTTTCTTGGGAAAGGGTATGTTTGGAAATACTCACTCTTACAGTGAGTATTCTCTTGGGACACTTTTTCCTGTGTAAGCTGAGAGAAAACAAAATGTTTTTTAACATCAAATCTTCTTTCCTAGTAGACTTGGGACCTTGTACCTTTCACTGGCAGAGGCTGGCCACACCATGTGTTCTAGATTCGTACTGTTCTGTCGTCAGAAGCCTGGCTTCACCGTTGAAAAGCAAGCTGCAAGAAGTCTGTTTTGACTTGGATGTTGGCTTGCTTTTGGGGAGAGATTCACAAATAGGTTTGGAGGGCAGGCTGAATAATAAGGGCAGCTGTATTTCTGCAAGCAATTAAGAGTTTTTCCAACTGGTGTGAGTGCAGGTGTGGTGCATTAGCTATGTTTGCAATGTGGTTGTCTGCCAGCATGGGCCTACAAAGTATTGCACCACGAGCAGTTAGTCTGCAGTGGGAAAT
>JANZLP010000075.1:5958001-5968731 GCA_026930925.1 Chelictinia riocourii
GAAATTATAAGAATTGTTAAGTGGAAAAACTACTAGCATCACCTGAAATGATCTACTGAAATAGGGGTACTGGTGGTTTTGTACGTTCAAAAGGTACCTTCAAGGGGAACCTAGATTTTTTTTTTAAATTATGCCCTTTCAAGGCCTGTAGCAGACTACTCAACCTCTCTAATTGCTTTTGGAGATCCTGATCTAAACCCCTAGGACCAAGTAAATTCTCAGAGTTCTACCTTCTTATATAAACTCTCCTCAGGACTGTAGAAAACATGCTGACTTAGCAGGAGCTGTCAAGAACACAAGACCAGCCTTCATTAGAAATGGTAACAGGCTATCCTCTCTCTTAGAGGAGTCTCAGATCTGGCTGTACTACATGACTATATCATGAAGCCCTGAATCTTTTCCTGGAGTGAATTTTACAGTGTATTCAAAATCTTAAGAGATTGCAAAAACGCATCTGCTTTGCCTCCGGCCTTGCAGACAAAGGACACAAAGACACACACTGACACCCCCTCCTCCATGCCCCCAGCACTGGAAATACTGTTGAATTGATTTAAGAAGTGGAAACTTTTTGTACAAAAATGCCTGCTAGTTCCCTAGAGTCATATTCAGCGTCTTGCCTCAGCATGGCTGCATTTGGCATCCTGGAAACATCTTGCAGCTATTGTCTAATACACTCTTCCAGCATCTTCCATTATACTTGCAGCTGTAACTTTTGTTTCATGTACATTCTCCTCAACTTTTGAGAAATGTGAGAGCTGTGAAACTTAGAAAACCAATGTTATCTTAAAATCTGCCTTCAGTAGTAGATTGAGATTAGTTCACTACTCTTAAAGCAGATTACAGTAGCAAAGGAACTAGTGCTTTGTCCCCGGATTCTGCAGCAGACCAGCTCTGGTGCTGGGCACCCAGGAGAACTAGCTCTTTTTTACCTCATTCATCTCCTTGCTATATCATACACTCACTTACTAGTAACATCCCTGTGGCTCACCATCACTCCTTGTTCTACTCCCACCCAGGCTACTTCTACCCATAATGATGCTAGAAGCAACAGGATCATGCAGGACTTGAAGCAGTTCTTACTCTTACCATAACTCTTTCTAGGATTATTCTTTCTTATAAGGCAGACGAGTACCAGCATAGCAAAGAACTCAATAAAGCCTGCCAAGAGCATAAACAAAGGATCTGTTATGCTGTCCACAGCAATGAATTCATAACCATAATGAAAGGCTGAATATTCTTTTTTCAGAAAAGGGTAAGTTGAAATCTAGAAGTTACTCTGTTCTTTAACACTAGCCTTGAAATTCAGTGCGTTAGAGTACTGTAGATACTTTTTCTTACAATCACATTATCAGAAATACACTACTGTTTCTTAGTGAACTGATGGCAGAAGATTGATGCAGCTTGTCCTGGGGAGCAAGTCTGTCTAAAGTCAGGTGGCACCAAACTACGGTGAAGAACGTAGAAGGAAGAGAGCATTTCTTGTATTTTGATTTCTGATCTGAGAATATGATTTTCCTGAATTATCTCCTGGATATTTAGCATGTGATACTCACTATCTTCCTGTCTTTTGCTTTGAATCTAGGAGTCATTTAAGCCCACTGAAGAGCATGTGCTAGTGGTAAGACTGCTTGTGAAACATTTGCATGCTTTCAGCAACAGCCTAAAACCAGAGCCTCTCTCCCCTTCAGCCCACTCCCACACAGCCAGCCCACTAGAGGAGTTTAAGAGGTAGGTACAAGAGCAGCCTGTCTCTGAAACATACAGAGCTTCTCCCTGAAAAGCTGTGCTTTCACCAAGAGGTTGAATTAGGTTGTTTTGATGGTTAAATACAGAAGTACATTATTAAAAGTACGTGAGAACTAATGGATTATGTTTTTACATCCACTAGATTGGGGGAGGCAGCTTCGGGGGCAGGGGGGAGGGATGTCTTGCTATTACACTAGTCTATATCTTGGCACAAGTCAGAGAAAAGAAAATGCTACCAGAAGATTCTGGCCAAGGTTAGTGTAAAATTTTATATTTATGTATTTGAGTTGAAATTCAGTGGCCAGAAGTAGCTTCAGTTAAGAAAGAACAAGTTTGGGTCAGTCCTTTCTGTATTTGCATTTGTGGAAGTGTGTTGGGTTGTTGGGTGGTTGGGTTGGGGTTTTTTTGTTTTCAAAATTTGCTGCTGCTTTATATGTGTGACTATCTTTGAATCTGATTGCAGGGTTGTAATTCCTCGGTTTGTCCAGGAGAAACTTTATATCTTTCTGCAGCACTGTTTTGGCCACTGGCCTCTGGATGCCTCTTTCAGAGCAGTATGTACCTGCTTCTCTTTCTAAGTCTGTACTCAACAGAACTAGTATGTAGTTATTGCTGTTTAGCAGCTATTTCTTGGTCTTTAAAATCTTTTCTTTCTAGAGCAGTGAGATTCTTCATATAACACATACATTTAATGTTAGAGTACCAATTAGACATAAGAAGGAAGTTGAATAGATCTTGGTGAGAATTATTACAGGTTGTTGGCCGATTTTCCTGACACTGAAAGTGGCTACTGATTGAAAAGAAGTAGGTGTTATTTTTAAAACATACATTCTTATAGGTCCTAATATCTAATACGATAGGTCATAAACAAAAGTAATATGATATTAATTTACAATAACAAGATACTGCAAATATTACCTCCTGCAAGCAGGAAAAGAAATGCATCAGATCGTGACTCTTGGTAATTAATGTAGGAGTTTAAAAACACAGAATGTCACAGGGCTAGATCTTGCTCACTAGACCTATAGTTAGCTATATTGCAGTGTTTAAGGTACACATGTAAGGCAGCATATCAGAAGAAACATTCACAGAGGCTATGGCAAACCTATTGGTGGCTTCAGTGCCATCAGGACTCCAGTGTGTTTCCTCAGGGTGATAGGTACGTCTATGCAGAAGACGAGAGCTGAAATTATATTAATGTAGCATCTTGTTTACTTACTTCAATAGGGATTCAGTGAACACTACCAGAGCCGTTAAATGCACCTTAAATGTTGCCACCCACTAAGTTTTCTTTTTTTGTAGTAGCTGTTCAAATGCCATCTCATTTGGGTATTACAGAAAATCCAGATTGGTCCTAACCAACATACACTTAGTTCTTTCAGTTCTTTTTCAAAGATACTCAGATTACTAGAGAGCTTTATTCCTGAAAACTTTTAGGTGTCATTAAGGTAATATTCACTAAGTTGAAAAGAAACAAACAAAAACCCCTTCTGTCTTCCTTTCCAAAAAGTATTGATGCTCACATGTTTTTATGTGTGATTTTGCTTAGGTTCTTGAGATGTGGTTAAGTTACTTGCAGCCTTGGAGATATGCTCCAGAAAAGCCACCACAAAGCACAGATCCCTTGCCTCGCAGTGTGTCAGAGAAATGGTAAGAAGGAAAGCAACTGTGAGTAATCTGAACCAAGACTCAAGTTTATGCAGATCCTGAGTAAACCAGTAGAATTTCAGGAAGCATCCACCAACCCAAATTAGCTTCCTGTACAAGATCAGAGATGACTTGTTACAACACAAGCTTTTGTTTTGAGAGGAGTATTCTTTTGTCTCAGTGCAAACAGACATAATCTTTCCAGAGGCAGTATAAAACATTCCCTTAGTGATTCATTTGGCAGAAGACAAAATAACACTTATTTGCATAGCTGTACTCACAAATCCTGTACTCACTTTGACAGGGCTGCCTTCATTCAAGAAAACCTACTCATGTATACTAAGCTGTTTGTAGGATTTCTGAACAGAGCTCTTCGAACAGACTTGGTCAGTCCAAAAAATGCTCTCATGGTGTTCCGAGTAGCCAAAGTCTTTGCTCAGCCCAATCTAGCTGAAATGATCCTGAAAGGTAAATGGATATTTTGACATCTTATGCTGTCCTGTCTCAATCTTTCTTCATAATGGCTACATCTTACCTCAGAAGCACTGAGGTGAATAGACTTAATCTCCCATTTTGCATGCTATTTTGCCATTCAAAAGTCTGCGTGGCTTCACTAATGTTTGTCCTATTGGTTTAATATGTCTTTAGTTCTTTTCTAACCACCATCATTTAGATTTCATTCCACAACAATTCTTTAAAGGAGAAAGAATACAATATTGGGTATTTGCAATAAAGTCAGTTTTTCTTACGCTCGTCTTGATTGTTTACCTCAGGATTAAAATTTCTTATATCTCTAAAGGTATCTGTACTTAGCAAAACAGCTACTCAGCTAGTCCTGTATATACTTCAGGATAATGAGGATACAGTAAATTTGGGAGAGGCAAGATTTGACAAGTATCGATGTCTTAAGTGTCATGATTCTCCACTGCCTTTGAAAAAAAGTTACAGGCTTAAAATGCTGTCTGTATGGGCTGCATCTAAATGCCCTCTGACATTTTCTGCTGTGGGCAGAGAGGATTAAATGAAAAAAAAAGTAATTAAGGCCTCTTTCCCCCTAGAACTACCTGCCTACCTAAAAGCAAGTTGCCTAGCAGACTTAAGATGCTTTGTAGCTAGATCTTCCCCACCCAAAACCAGGAGTATTATGTAATCATCTTCACTACTTTTCTCAAATTCTAGGGGAACAGTTATTCCTGGAGCCAGAACTTGTTATTCCCCATCGTCAACATCGACTTTTTATGACCCCCACACTTGGTGGGAGCTTCTTCTCATCGTGGCCCACAACTATTACAGATGCCTCATTTAAGGTGAAGAATCATGTTTACAGCTTAGAAGGACAGGACTTCCAGTATAAACAAATGTTTGGCACAGAAGTCAGAAATTTGGTAAGCAACAAGTTTCTTTTCACATATCTTTCTACTTTGACAGGTGTTTTCTCAGGGCTGAGCATCCATACTATGAGAACTTAAGAGTGGAAAACTTTACACTCTGCACTACTGTATAGTTAAGTTTACCAATGGTGACTTCTGGAACCTCAGGGGTCTCAATCCAGCACAGCTGTAAAAATCTGCTTGCTAACTAAGAAGTTAATGTAACAGCTTGCTGTCTTTGAGTAGTATATTGCAAGTATTTCCTCTCAAACATGGTTACTGTGAACTTCTGATTCATTACACTGATTAGTACCTATCAGCCAGTCAGATAAAAATAGGAGGGGAAAAAAAACACCTGAAAAACCCAAGAAGCCCTCAAGTTTCTTAAATGCTTTAATAGCAAAGAACTACCTTTGCTCTGTTGGAAATGCAAGTCTTAGCAGAAGTCCATCTGAGCTAAAAGAGTGAGTTTGCTGGGTTTGCTTTCGCTGCCAGGTATCAAGGCAGTTTTATCTGTGTATTGACGCTTAGCAGTCCTTTATGTTTGTCCCACACAACTCATTTTTTTGTTTGTTTTAGGTGTTAAAACTGGCTCAGTTAATTTGTCAGGCGCAGCAGACAGCAAAATCCATATCAGACCATTCTGCAGAAACAATGGCTAGCCAGTCCTTCTTTTCATGGTTTAGATTCACGCCATCTGAAACGAATGGTTCCTACACAGGCAATGACCTTGATGAAATTGGGCAAGACAGCATCAAAAAAACAGATGAATATTTAGAGAAGGCACTGGAATACTTGTGCCAAATCTTTAAGGTACGTAACATCTTTCTAAGAACTTTCCCTGTGTGGCAGTGTGAACAAGAGTCAGGATTCCTCAAATGTACTTCTGTCTCTTGTACTTTGTGGGGTCATAAAGCCATCCAGAGACTCTGCTAGCAAATTTTGTTGTAAACGTCTTCAAGGCTTGACTTTACCCGACTACTTCAAAACCCCTTTCAATATAGATGGAACTACTTGCTCTGAATTTCTAAATATCAAGTCTGCTTTGTTTCAGGTGACCACTCTTTTGGAGTGTATAGTTTATATCAAACCTGTCTCTACTTGTGCCTGTTCTCATGTTTACAAACAGGCAAGGCATGGCTAAAATTTTAGAAACAGTCCACTACCTTCTAATTGTAAAGAACTATAAAAATACAACATGCAACTGCAGCTATAGATGAATGGATGAACTTAGAAGTAGTCTGTTTCTTTGGTTACACTTAAAAGAACAGATGAATTTCTCTGTCAGCAACATGCCCTCATACATAAGTGACCTAGAAGACAGGTATTTGACAACTCTCAAGAACTAAAGGACATATAAAACAGAACACCTTTTTTCGATTTGACAAGCAGAGACAAGAAATCTGGAGACTTCTATCTCCTTTTAATGTCTAACTGAGGTGCTATTAAGCAGTTTTTGGTATCTCTGCTGGCTGTCAAAGTTTTCCAGTACTAAGGAGTTTGTGAAGGAAGAAATAAATGAAATAAAAGGGAGTAAATCAGACACATGCTTTAGAACTGTGTTATTCTTGAGTAGCTGAATGAAGCCCAACTGACCCAGGTGATGATGAAGTGTGGGACAGCTCAAGATGAGAATGGAAAAAAACAGCTTCCAGACTGCATTGAAAGCGAGGATGGCCTCATTCTTACACCCCTTGGCAGGTACCAGGTGAGACAAAAAAGATTCCATATTGCTACCCTAGATTGTACTTGAAAAAAGTTCTCCTTCCACATCAAGAGAAATGCAACTTGTTTGGGGCTAAGTGAGGGGCCAGTATAAAGGTGTTTCAGATGGAAGCTACAAGATAAGGGGTTTATTTTCCTGTTTCTAGATCATAAACGGCCTACGTAGATTTGAGGTGCAGTATCAAGGAGATACTGAGCTTCAGCCCATCCGAAGCTATGAAAATGCCACTCTTGTCCGCCTCCTATTTCGTTTATCCTCAGTGCTTAATGAAAGGGTAAGTACAACACTGCCTCCTTTCATATTTTCCATTGCAAATTTCTGTTCTTCACTGCACTTGCACGTATATGACGCTTGGTTTGTTCTTGCTCTGTCTCCTTTATTGCAATCTAGATGGGTACTTCCTAATAGTATCAGGCCTGCTTCTCTACCTGTAGTTCTGCTTTTCCTACACAAAATGTTAATAAATAACATATTAAATGTATTCTTTATTCTTGGAGAACAATGGAGTATCATTCAGAATGAATGTTTCTAAACAGGAAAAGCAAATCCTTTTCTTCTTATAGGTAGGATAGATACAAGCCAAATTGGCACTAAAGCAGTTCTATTTAAAAGTGCATTTTGACGTCCCCCTCTATTTCCCATAAATGAAGAAAATTGTAAAATTAGTTACACTTACATTATGACAGTAGTTGCAGTAGAATACTAACGTTTAAACTTTTTTTACCTCAGTTTGCTGATCAGATGGATGTGCTTTGCTCCAGGGAAGATTTTGTTGGCAGACTTTGTCGCTATCATCTTACCAACCCCCATCTCATACAGAAAATCAGGTATAGTCCTATGGTGAAGGACGGAACAAGCCAGAACTGGGGACCAAGAATCAGTCTGAGGTTTCTAGCTTGCTACAGGACTCTCATTTCTTTGCTGATGATCTACTTCATTGCATCCTGGTTTTACATTGGGCCAGTAGGCTGCACATTCATTATCCTGATTGGATATTTCCTTTATGCCATAATCATGACTTTTTTCTGTGAAGGATGGAAACCACATGAACACTAACTTCCTTCTCTCAGCTTACACTTGTAAAAATAAATGGTTTAAGGATGAGCCTAATGAGTAAAATGTTTGAATTATCATATCAGATCTTCCTGAAGTATTTTTTAATATTAAAGTTAATTGAGTTTTATAAACAATTATGTGGTCATGTGGAGTGGAAATAATAACTGTAAATTTTATTTTTATAAAAGCATTCATATAGAATCTAGTGAATGACTTGGTTTTTTTTGAGGGGGGAAGAAGGGGCCATCAGTATTTAATACTGAAATGAACTGTACCATATGTAGAAGTATTTTTGATTCAGCAATAACTGGATTGAAGCCTTTTACACTGTTCTAAAGCAAGAATTAGCTGTAAGGACTTGCACATTATGCTTACAGCCAGAGCAGTTACAAAGGCAACAGAAATAGCAGTGCACCAACAAATTTATAGGAAGTTGCACTGACAGAAAAAAGAAAAAAAAAAAAAAAACACAGAAGATGGGACAAGGCAGCAACAATGGCATCTCATAGCCCAGTGCTGGGCTTAAACCTCCTCTTCCTTGCCTGAGGCCTCTCCAGCCCAGGCAGGTTTGTGTCTTCTGCCTCCATAAATAACTTACTCTCTTCTCCATATGTTTGCAGCTCTTCTGGAGCCACTGTGTTCAATGGGGTATTAATACTTGCTTACAAAACCAGAAGTAACTGCTTACTATAACTCTAACCTGGCAGTTTTGGCCAGCAGATAGCAGCTTTCTTCTCAGCATTCAACAACTACTATGTTGTCCTCTCCCCTGACCCAAAAAGGGCAATAAATCCTTTTTGTTCCATCAACACTTAAGGAATCCATTGGTTCCCAACTCAAGCCGCTGTGCTGCATCAGCAATACTGCTGTAAAGCATTAAGGACTGTGCACAGCAGTGAGACAGGAGAGAAGCCATTTATAAAACAAATATGAGAGCACCTACACATAACGCATTTAACGCATTCAGGGCAGCATCTGACTCGGGACCAGTTAAACACCACACAGCTCCGTTCCATCGCTGTCCGGCACTGCCACACTGCTGCCTCGGCCAGGGGTGCCCAGCTGATGCCACTGGGACAGGGTGAGGGAGCTGGCCAGAGCCACCTCCCCAAAGGTGCTGCACAGGCCCTGGGACAGGCCAAGGGGCATTGCAGTGGGGTTGGGCACCCAGCCAAGCAGAGCTCTGCCTCCCAGCCAGTGACAACAGGAACATAATGGTGGTACTGGGGAGGGGGACAGCAACAGCTGTTCCTCAGCAGCAGCTGTTAACTCTCTGCTTCCTTAAATGACACTTTTCATTAAAAAAAAAAAGTTTTCCCACTTTATTACAGACCTTCATAAACCTCACTATTCATTAAACTCACAATGAATCAGGGATTGCTACTAAAAGGCACACCACGTCTTCCTGTTGCTGCAGGCAGGATGAATTAAAAGCTGTGACAGAGATTGCCCATTACCTGGTCATCAATAATCACAACTGGAGAAGAATGAGCCACAAGAAGTCTTGAAATCCTGTCACCTTTTCTTGCAGTGTATCTTGACCCCAGGGCCATTGATGACCTATACTCAGTAACTCAGAGCCATACTTTAATCAAGAGCACTCTGGTCAGCTTATACAGAAAAGTGGAAGGGCTGAGGGTCATTTAGTTTGATCTAGAAACACAGTTTTTTCTAAACCACCACCCAAAGAGCAAGAGCAGGTGAGGCAAAGCTGGAGGTGTGTTGCTAGCAATGTAATGCACCCATATTCTCAGCGCTAGCTTCAGCTACATTTTAACCAACCAGATCTGCACACAAAAGCACACAAAATTCATATCTTTACCTATACTGGTTGGAAGCACAGGAAAAAGGAAAGCAGAATGCAGTATTCCTGTACTGCCTGCTGCTGCAGTACAGGATTTTTAGCAAGACATTTTATTCCTCACACCAAGCTGCTGTGAGATACGGTGCCAGGCACTTTACTCAGCATAAGCTGTAATTAGGACAATTTTATTCACACACACAAGGCAAAAATTATGCTTTTTTTCAAAGTTCTAGAGAGTAAGGGAGTCCCTTTCTAGGTTACCACCTCACAGGTCATGGTTTTTTGTTTGTTTGGGGTTTTGATTACAAGCTCTACTGTTGGTTGAGAATCTTTTAAGTTCTGAAACATGAACACAATACAGTGCTGAGAATGTTGGGGGGTGGATTTTATTTAACATTATTACAGTAATAGAAATATTTAGTGCTGTTGTCTAGAAGCACTAAATAGGCTGTCCAGCAGCTTCCATGATGCTACTATATAAATGGTCAACTTTTTTTTTTTAATGGAGTTATGTGCATCTCCATGTTAGATACCTTCATGTTATATCCCCAGCTTATCATCCCAATACTTGCTCCCATGATGACAGAGAAGTCAAATATGTGACTAAAAAGAGAGTTTGTCAGGTTTCTGGAGGGAACACATTCAGCAATTGGAAAAAATCCATCCCTCAAAACATCTGTAATCAAGGGTGAGGATCTCAGTCAAGTGTCTTATTAACAAAATGGCACAACCTCATGCACTAAACAATAAAAAGCAGGTGTTTTCACAGTCTATTTTGTGATTCCAAAACATTTCCCTGGGACTAAGGGGCTCCATTTCCCCAGCAGCCTGTTTCTGCCCTTGACGGGCAAAACAGCAGGCACAGCTGCATGTAGATTTCTGTCCCCATGTTCACTGTCACCCCTTCCTGCAATTTCCATTCTCTGAACTACTTTTTTTATTAACACTAAATGTTCTTTGGGGCAATACACCAAGAGATGCCACAAAGAGGAATCCTGATCAGATCAGCTTCCAAAGGCAACTCAGTCAGGAAAATAACGATTTTTGTGCTCATTAAAAATATGCCACAGTAGTGCATGTGGGAGAGAGAACTAATCAAAGTGAAATGAAGTTCAGTAAGACAGCAGCTATAAACTAAATGTAAATAAACATCCAAAACAATGCTGTAGGAACCAAAGCATTCAGTATCATAAAAGCAAGCCTGCAATAACCAGTTTTTGCTAACAAAACCACCAATTTGCTTGAGCCTTAGTGCTGCATGAGGGTTGCACCTCATGATGTTCCACAAGTGTAAGAGAAGATGCTTCCTTACTTACTAGGCCACATATGTAACCCAGCTGTGCTCCACCACTTTGCTGGAAAGAGGGAGAGCTGTAAGGGT